>JASAOG010000117.1:1400000-2000000 GCA_030265305.1 Biomphalaria pfeifferi
AATATTCTGCCTAATATTTCGACATAGGTGTGTTCACTTTGTTTTTTTCAGTCACAGGAACTGAAAGTAGTCTCCACACACACACAGCTACAGTAGGATTATAATTTTCTCTGACCGTGACCTTGAAGAAGTATTGTCCAAACTATACAGCAACTCTACTACACATGTGTAACTTCAAAATCCGTGCACATTCTAGAAGCAGGTCAGCCTTGAATTTCTCCACCACTGTCAATCATTAAAAAAAATTCATGGCTATACTGGAGCGTGCACTGCCCTCATAACCTAATTGTGAAATCTTTCTCTCTGTGGTCTCCAGTAAACGGACAAGTTCCCTTTTCGTCCTCTACAACTTTGAGCGTGTCTGTCAGATTCTCCCAGATGTCTGGACATTTAGACAAAAGATGCCTATATGACCCACAAGATAAGCATCTCAAAACATTTCCATCACGGCCTAATGGGTTTAAATCTTTCTTTCTTGGTTGAGAGAACTGATATCGAGCAATGTGTCTGACTTGATCTTCAACTCTAAAGTGACTTCCACCTTTATACAGTCTACTTTCATGATGTTCCACTTTCGGCTTGCTGGTAGATTTCAACTGCTCTTTATCTCGTCTTTCAAAGCTCTTGAAGTTTTCACGTCTGCTGTTGTTGAACTGTTGTTTAACTCGTCTTCCCAAACTGCTCAACGATTCATGTTTCTTGTAGCCAGCCGCCAGTAAAGCCTCCTCGTTCTCAGACAAATACCTCGGCTCAAGTTTGATACAGGCATCGAACTTTTTTCCTTTACTAACTTCTCCTTTAAACTTTTTAAGAGATGCCTTCGCTTCTTCATACAGCGTCTCCCGATGAGCAAAGTTCATACCTGTTAGAACTAGCATCTTCTCACTTTTGCGTAATTCTTGCCTTTCTACGCAGCTTGAAGGCCAGAATCTCAGGTAACATCTTCATTCGTTTCTGTTCTAATCTCCTATACTTTGTATCAAACTCTGAGATAAAATTGTGTATGGATTGATTTTCCCTTTGCCTGAAGTTTTCAAAATCATCAAATTAATAAAGACTGTCTGCCAGGTCGTCTTTGGCCAAGTTCGTATCCAGAAACTTCAATAGATTCTCGAAACCTTCCTGACAATTGAGCTCCGACAGCTCTAGTCGCTCCAATACCTTCTCTCTACTCCTTGACGCACTGCCCCGTGTGGTAATGAAAGGGCTCTACGGCTCTAGTCGCTCCAATACCTTCTCTCTACTCCTTGACTCACTGCCCCCTGTGGTAATGAAAGGGCTCTACGGCTCTTGTCGCTCCAATACCTTCTCTCTACTCCTTGACTCACTGCCCCTGTGGTAATGAAAGAGCTCTACGGCTCTAGTCGCTCCAATACCTTCTCTCTACTCCTTGACTCACTGCCCCGTGTGGTAATGAAAAGGCTCTACGGCTCTAGTCGCTCCAATACCTTCTCTCTACTCCTTGACTCACTGCCCTGTGGTAATGAAAGGGCTCTACGGCTCTAGTCGCTCCAATACCTTCTCTCTACTCCTTGACTCACTGCCCCCTGTGGTAATGAAAGGGCTCTACGGCTCTAGTCGCTCCAATACCTTCTCTCTACTCCTTGACTCACTGCCCCCTGTGGTAATGAAAGGGCTCTACGGCTTTAGTCGCTCCAATACCTTCTCTCTACTCCTTGACTCACTGCCCTGTGGTAATGAAAGGGCTCTACGGCTCTAGTCGCTCCAATACCTTCTCTCTACTCCTTGACTCACTGCCCCCTGTGGTAATGAAAGGGCTCTACGGCTCTAGTCGCTCCAATACCTTCTCTCTACTCCTTGACTCACTGCCCCCTGTGGTAATGAAAGGGCTCTACGGCTCTAGTCGCTCCAATACCTTCTCTCTACTCCTTGACTCACTGCCCCCTGTGGTAATGAAAGAGCTCTACGGCTCTAGTCGCTCCAATACCTTCTCTCTACTCCTTGACTCACTGCCCCCTGTGGTAATGAAAGGGCTCTACGGCTTTAGTCGCTCCAATACCTTCTCTCTACTCCTTGACTCACTGCCCCGTGTGGTAATGAAAGGGCTCTACGGCTCTAGTCGCTCCAATACCTTCTCTCTACTCCTTGACTCACTGCCCCCTGTGGTAATGAAAGGGCTCTACGGCTCTAGTCGCTCCAATACCTTCTCTCTACTCCTTGACTCACTGCCCCCTGTGGTAATGAAAGAGCTCTACGGCTCTAGTCGCTCCAATACCTTCTCTCTACTCCTTGACTCACTGCCCCCTGTGGTAATGAAAGGGCTCTACGGCTTTAGTCGCTCCAATACCTTCTCTCTACTCCTTGACTCACTGCCCCCTGTGGTAATGAAAGGGCTCTACGGCTCTAGTCGCTCCAATACCTTCTCTCTACTCCTTGACTCACTGCCCCGTGTGGTAATGAAAGGGCTCTACGGCTCTAGTAGCTCCAATACTTTAATTGTGCTGGCTACATGAACCCTCGTTAACCGTAAGCCACAAAAACAGATGAACTTTACATCATCTGCCCTATAGACCACATGGTCTGAAAGGGGAACTAGTTAGGCCAGGTTCACATCTAACGTTTCATTCACTTGCACCTATCTCCTTTGATCTGCTGTACCGTTGGGGCACTACACGAGATCTGTCAACCTTCTTTCTCCATTCTTATCTCTCATTTGTCTTTGATATAATTTCATTTGGATGTTCTTTCTGAAAATATTGAAGCCTGCCTGGGTGGACCACTTTGGGGGCCGATTTTGAGTTTGTGTTTCCACACAAACTGTCTTTGTAATCTTGTTTAATTATTTTTTTTTGAGTGAATAACAAACTTCTTATATGAAATGAACACTTTCAGATATTAAAAGGATGAGAAGTTTAGTTTGAATACGCTACACTACAATTCCTCCTATCGGCTTGCAAACTAATCGTCGCTTTAAAAATATGGCTAAATACTAAACAGGTATTTCAAAAAGGGCTCTGAAGATTTTCTTAGAGATTTGACTTTTTATGTTGAATCTATATCTGTCAAAAAAAAAAAAAAAACTACCTTCTTGGTCACACTGTCAAAACTTAAGTTTGAGAGTTAAAATTAGTTTTTGAAAATGTAATCATCTTAAAATTACATTTTTTTTATGTTTTTGTTACGATGCCTCTATTCAAGTCACTCCTTCATGGAGGCTGGCTGGAAGTTGATTTCAAAAATGGTTCTAATGATTTTCCTAGAAATTAAACAGTTGATGTATATCCCTAAGAAAAGAATCACTAGCTCGTTGGACACTCGAGGAGAACTCTAGTAAGACCGTTATAATTTTTCAATGTAAACATAAATAAATGCAAAATTTTGCTATAGACTTAGTCTACGCATGGTCTACGTCTAGTTCTTATATCGGTTTTGAAAGTACTATCGGTTCTTCAAAAAATCTATCGCGTTCGGGAATTTCAGAAGGTAAGGCTTTATTGATTCACGAATTTAATAAATTAATGCCAAGTAAAATTTTGCGCATTGTCTTCTAGATCTAAATGTGAATTATTTAAATATTTAATAAGTATCCAGAACTATATATTTTCTTAACCAGGAGTCTTTCTCGTGGTAAAGGGGAATTGGATGGGGTAAAAAAAAATATGTTTAAATCTAACATTCATTAGTTTTTAAGAGAAAAAACAATTGCTAAATAAGTTGATGAAAGGAGTTATTGTCTTCAAAAAAAAGTATTTGTATGTAAGTATGTATGTATGTATGCATGTATTTATGTATGTATGTTTGTATGTATGTTTGCATGTATCTATGTATGTCTTAGAAAGACACAAAGATAAAGGCACATTCCTCATCCCATATGCTAGGACAAATTAGTACAAATACTCCTTCTTCCCTAGTACTATCAGAGCAGGGAATGGGTTTAAGTTATTGGTTAACATGCATGAGTGATACACTTTTGAGACCAAAAGAAAATCTGCTGCCGAGGACAAACGCAGACGACGAATAGAAAATCTAAATCGACCACCTGAGGGCAATGGTTATGCTTGCCCTGGATGTGGCAAAATATTCAGGTCACAGCTGGGGCTGCGCAGCCACAGGAAATACAGTATTCCTCACTAATCTTCGGACTCGAAGACAAGCCTTATGTATGTATGTATGTTTGTTTGTATGTATGAATGTATGTATGAATGTTTGTTTGTAGCCTATGTATTTATGTATGTATATATATATGTATGTTTGTATGTATGTATGTTTATATGTATGTATGCACGTATGTATGTATGTGCATGGATACTATACAGAAAGCAATAGCAAGCTTACTAAAAAATAACTTTGAGTTTGGTCAACTCCCTCATGACATAAGTGTTCCACCGTGAGCTGCTATATGTATGTATGTTTCTATGTGGTGTTCGTGCGTGCGTTAGCATATACGTAAGTACGTAAGTAGGGCTTTTGACCTTTCCAAGCAAGAGTGTGGTGAAGTACATTACTCCGCCTTCCTACAAAAATCAGTGTCTACCTAGCAGTGGATCTGAGACATTAATACTTTATAGAAAGCAACTAAGACTAAAACGCTTTCATCCAAGATGTTTTCACATCATTATGGACATACGGTGGCAAGACGGCACTAAAAACAGCGATGTTCTTGCGAATGCCGATTTGAACTTCTTATTGTCCGACAGTCATGCTGGACGTATGGAGGACGAACATATGTCAAAGGCAATCTTTTTTAGTCTCGTCCGCTAACTTAGATGTCCCACAGAAACGCTTCCTTAGATTACTAACGCAATGTTTGTAAGTCTCTTTGTGAAAAAATGCGCCATTTTACTTTCTGCAAAGTACATGTTTTAACCTACAACGTAGAGATTTTGCATTTCTTGATGTTTGTACCAAAGCCGTAATGAATATACTGATGGCATTATTAAATGTCTGATCATAACCATTGGTGAATTTACACTCGAAGGAATTTCCTCCAAACTCCAAGCCAATAATAAAGTCAGTGGCAAGACGCTCGTGTTTTTTGTGTGTTTGTTTTGTTGTGGGATTTTTCTTATCCGCTTTATATGTTAAAGCTGTTTTTATATGTTTAAAATATTTATAGCTTGTTAAGAATGTTTGTTTGACTGCGTTTCCAAGTGCGGTTTGTTTGTTACCACTAATCGTACAAGCAGCAAATAGGATTTCATTTATTTTATTTTTTGTTTTTGATGTTCAGATTGTCAAACCAGTCTGTGATTGAAGTATTTTTTTTTTTTTTATAGAATTCAGATATGAACAAGGTCAAACAGCGTCTAGAATTGTTTGCTGATCCTAAAGGAGCACAGTTTCATTTGTAGCCTTAATCATAGTTATCGTTTGTTGATTGGTTTCTGCAGTGAAATAAAATGTATCGTCTTATTGTCTAAGACTGTAAAGAGATACTTAAAAATTTGGACCAAATAAATTTCAATGTTTTCTCCAGTTAACGAAACAATACCATTGTTTTTTCTTTTATTTACAGTCATTTATCATCGTATGTATGTATGGCATTCAAAATAAATTTGTAAAAATATCAATATTTGATGTTGTGTCTTTGAAATATGGGTTTGTGTTAGCAGATGTAAATAAAAGAGTAATGTACTCATATCAGACCTTGCAATTTATATTTGTTTCTGTGGCCCACTGTTAGCAAGGGTGTCATGTGGCCTGCACAACGCCTAACCGAATTTACTTTTCCCCAATTAATGTCAGATACCCATTAGAGCTGGATGGACTCTTAGGTACCCTAAAGATCTATAAATAAAAAATCTCAGTCTTCACCAGGATTCGAACCAGGGACATCGGTTCGGAAGCCTACTTAGCCTAGCTCTTTACCACTTAGCCATTGTCTCTCGTCAGCAGATAAATCGATTAAGATGATTTCAAATTGATTTTCAGAGTTTCTCTAAGTTTGAATAAATGTTTGTCTTTGATAAAGACGTAAGGCTAAAGACATTGATTGTTTGATTAACTGAGTACAGGCCTTTGTCTTCAGATAAGTATTCCGAAGTAGTTGAAATGACAAATACAGGTGAACGATTATATAATTACGTGGGGAAAGTTTCATGTACAGCTAAAGTCAGACTTCAGCGACCAATGGAGTATTATAATACGCTTGTAATTTTCGTGTGGGTGTGAAGCGTGATCCAGGGGCGTAGCAGATACGAAGCTCAGTGTGGCAGTTTTTTTTTACTGCCTCAATAAATGAAAATGTAATAAAAATCGAACTTACTTCTCTTTCAAAATGACGCGCGTGTTTATTGCAAAGCTATTAGATATAAAGTTTACAGAAATATACTAGAAGCGAATCTTATTTAATTTCTAGATGACAAGCAATCATTGATTTGATTGAAATTCATTTTTTTTTACTTAGCTCTTAGTTGCCAAATCAAGGAGCGTAAATACAAGTCCGGATTTAAGTATTTGGAGGCCTTGGGCAGGATTTATGTGGAGCCCCCTACAATATTTCGAACTGTTTAATAAAAATTAAATTATAAATGTATGTACCTAAAATCAATAGTGTTATAACGCCGCCATGCACACGCCATCAAGTGTATGTGATGTCCTCGTGTAAATAAACACCTATACCTCGTTGAGTTGCACCCTTAAGTTACTACATTGTTATCGGCAAGAGGAATTATAGACGACTCAACTAGAGGAGGTAGGATTCGATCACAAAGGCATCTTTGAAACAACTATACCAACTCTTAGTTAAGGAGCTTAAGCAGGAACTTCGTTACCGACATCTGAAGCTTGGTGGTAGCAAGGAGGAGCTTACAGCTCGTCTCCGAAGACCTACCTGTTTGAAATTGAGCCGGAGATTGTTGAGCTCATTGACAAGATACAGGAATGTATTGATGCAATGTGTGAACAAATAAACAGGATGGGGAACAAGGTAGATAAAATAGTGTCGCAAGCGAAAGAAGGAACAGACGCGTTGGTGAAGGAGCAGTTGCCTGCAGACTCGTTGGTGAAGGAGAACTTGCCTGGTGAGGACTGTGGCTGCACAAACAGTGATGACGGAGACGCTGGTGATTGGAGCGCCGCTGTGTTGTGGGCAAGTCTTGAGGATCTGAATTTCAAGACGAGAAAGGTGACAACGATCACTGCGACGATCTCAACGGGATGTACCAAATCGAAAGGAAAGAGACAAATTTAGAAATTTAAGTCTGTTTTGTCCCTGAAGCGTTTTTTCCTGTATACCTGCAACAAGTACCTCAATGAACCTAGAAGATCAAGGCAACGTTGGGTCTGCGTTCAAGCCTGTTGCTATGGACCTTAAAGACTGCTGCCTATCTGCCGGTGCTTACGAGAGAAATTTGAAGCTCGATAACTTCATCCAGAAGTTTAACATGAACTGTACTTGCGACACTTCACACAGAGAATGTGGATGCCAAGAAAACAACCAACAAAGCATTTATACTTCTGCCATCGTCATGAACATTGGCGTAGACGAATGTCAATCAATCCAGGCTAAATCTAAGCTGGCAAGAGGAAGACATCTTTAACTTGATCTGGAAGAGAGTTATCTCCTGGACCTGAGACTGTTAGCTGTGGATGATCGCAGCGCATTGGACTTTGTTTGCATCGTGTCTGTATGTGAACCTGAAGCTCCCTTGAGAGGCGTCTGTCGGGAGGGTCTGCTGATACAGTGCTCGACACTATCTCTTCTCTTTGTGTGCCAAACGGCCACGTCATCATCTCAAGAAAAGCCTGATCAACTGGAGAAAAAGCGGCACCGGAGGAAAACAATGCAGATGGCTTCGTGGGAAACACCCTCCCTGCCGCCTGTGGCTCCCACCGATCAACCTCCATCTGAGCTATCAAACCTCTACCGCACTGTTTCTTTTCGGGACGTAAAATGCTAAGAAAGGGGCAAAGTTATTACCTCGCCATTCACACCGCCATCCAAGATAGTGCAGAAGGTGCGAACTATTAATGACTAGACTTGGAAGATATTGACATTAAAGAAAGAGAAGAGAACGCTTCCCGCCCAAGTCTAGAACCGATATGAAGATGCTGTGCATATTGCAGATGTCCTATGAGTATGTGATGTCCTCGTATATACATAAACAGTTTATTAAACACCTATGCCTCGTTGAGTTGCCACCCATAAGTTATTATAATAGCATGATGTATTTTAGATAAAAGTAACTGAATTCTTGTACATTTAATCTCAAATTTTTTTCTACAAAATGTAATTTACATATTTTAGTTGAAAAAGTGTATATTTTTTGAATTTGTGGAGAGTAAGGCCCTTTGTTGACCCACTGTCGTAAATTAGGAGTTGTAGTACCAGGTGACCGAGCCTCGCTTGGATGAATAATTTGAGGAAGGATATATACCCGAAGTCATTTTGGGAATATTTTTGTAATTACGAAAACGAACGACTATCAATCTGAAGAGTTACTTTTTCGTCCTGTCAGTTCTCAATGTAATTGTACAGGGCGAGTAGAATAGAAAGTCTCCCCCAACAGTCAAAAAGAAACACAGCTCAAGTCGTAACGTTTTACAATGCATCTTTTACGTAAAACTATTGGGCTTTTATTGGCTTGGAAGAAAGTTTTTGCAGTGTAACTTCAAAAATGGCTACGTTCTGACATTTAATATTGCAAATAGTATATTCATTAGGGATTTAGTACGAAGCATTATAGGGTAAAACGTGCACTTTCTAACAAAGTAAAATAGCGCATTTTTTCCTGAAAGACTTAAAAGCATCGCTTAAGTATTCTACAGAAGCGTTATTGTGGGGCATCTCTGTTACTCCGACCATTTTTCAGTTCACTTAAAAAAAAAAAGATTGCCTTTCGCATAGGTTCGTCCTCCATACGGGATAAGTGCCTTGCAAAGCGTGACTGTCGGAATGTAAGAAGTTCATACCATTTCGCAAGAATATCGCCGTTTGTATTGCCAACGTATGTCCATGATGGTGTGCAAATATCTTTAGTAAAGGCGTTCAAGAAGTCTAAGTTAATTTCTATAAAGTGCTAATGTCTCAGTTCCAAAAAGGGGGATTGAGAGAACCACTGCTTGGTAGACACTGATTTCTGTAGACAGACGGAGTGATTTATTTCGACACACTCTCGCTTGGAGCCGTCCAAAAGCACGACTATCCCTGATCACATATCAACCTCTCTTTAAAGCAATGCGTCATTTGATACTATGCTTCCCAGCTAATGTGAAGTTGTCTTCCACGTTAAGGGATGTCTATGCGCGGTGATCTTTGGGCTAAGTAGGTTTTAGTGGGTGACTTCTGGAACATGACATCCGGTTTACTGACTTTTATAGATAAACCAAAAGAGGCAGCAGCGTAAGCCCCGCGCCAATTCTAGGTGTAAATTATTACATTAAACCATTATAACTTATAATAGAGTTCCCGTGGTCTCCTTGTTTTCAAGGAGCTCCTGGAAATCTCCTGAAACTCATTAAAATGTCCTTAAAATAGACACAATTTGTCATTTTGGGGTGTCAATCAATAAGGTTAAAGTCAGTCCTACGCGTGCTAAAAAACGGCGTCGTCAGCTTTCATTTAATAAAAATGTAATGCAAAGACGAATTTATTTTCTAATACAAAATCTTGATTTTCACTTATCCTTATATTTAACCTGAGTGGACCGCTCGCAATCCATTTGACATAGGTCCCGCAAATGTTAGGGCGGCCCTGGTTATCATGTTCAGTGTATGCAAGTAAGGCGTAGATAAATCAACTGAAGAAGTAACTGAATAATCGTTGCACTTGTTTACAGTGACAGACAGACTGGCAAACATAATAGAGATAGATAGGTAGATAGATAGATTAATAGATTGATAGATAGATATATAGATATATAGATAGATAGATAGATAGATAGATATATTGATAGATAGATAGATATATTGATAGATAGATAGATAGATAGATAGGATTGATAGATAGATAGATAGATAGATAGATAGATAGATAGATAGATAGATAATGAGTATTGAAATAAAGACTTTAACAATATTACCTGCCACTGATGGGACTCTTCAACTATGGTGACCAGTAGTAACTTTCTGTAGTATTCCTGAACTTTTATACAAGATTTTACAAGGTGAACTTTGTATTGACTGCTTACACTTTGGTTTGCTTTCTTTTAGGATTATCATTTCGTGCATGGTATAAAAACATAAATCCAATCGGCGCATTAATAATACAATATTTTGGCTAATACTTATCCACTAGCGGATCCAGAGATTTTGAAAAGGTGGGGCGATTTTTTTAAACCCCTAACCCTAACGCCCAGTAAACCCTAACCCTGCATATAGCGCATATATTAATATATATATATATATATATATACATATATAATGACAATGACAAAATGTGGCCATATTACAACTAGAGTAGTGTTTCTCAAACTTCGGCAAAAACAAATCGTCACGTTGGTGGCCCTTCTCTTGTCAACTAGGGCTCTGTGGGAGCACTGTACCGCCCTTAGCGTGCTTCGTAGCGGAAACCCTACGCCAAGGGTTTTCTTGCATTTCTACCTGCCAGAAAGGCATTCTTCTAACATCTACAGCTCATTATTCGTCCTTAAAGGTAGGTCAAATATGCTAGGACAAATTTGTACAAATACTTCTTCCTTAGCGCTATTAGAACATGGAATGGGTTGCCTGAGCTAGCCAGGAAAACCAGTGACTTGGGAGAATTTAAGTCATTGGTTAAAATGCATGACTAAATGCACGACGCGTAGGACGTAATCATCTTCTTTTTTGAAGTAACGTCTGTATTATATACGATAAGATAAAATAACGTTACGTAGGGGCATTTCTTGATACTTAAATATGTAGGTCAATCGAAATGCAAGTAGTGTAATTTTATCTTTATTATTTTTCAAAATATAAGTAACATTATCTTATTAGGCGTATTTTTCAAAATATAATGAACATTATCTTTATTGCGTGTATTTTTCAAAATATAAGTAACATTATCTTATTAGGCGTATTTTTCAAAATATAATGAACATTATCTTTATTGCGTGTATTTTTCAAAATATAAGTAACATTATCTTATTAGGCGTATTTTTCAAAATATAATGAACATTATCTTTATTGCGTGTATTTTTGAAAATATTGTTTTCATGTTAAGCGAGACCCCTTGTAGTTGGCTTTTTTTTTTGGTTAGAAGAAGAGGTCAACAGAATGATGGTTCTGAAAATTCGACTGATTTGCAACAAATTCGTTACCGGTACTTGAAAAGAAAAGTCACTACACACATTTAGATTAAAAGGTTTTAGGGTTTCCGCCGAATAAAAATGTCTTCGAAAAATAATATTTAAAAAAAAAAAATCATTTATATGTGATTAATTTTGCTCAATAGACCTGATCGTAACTTTGTTTTGTTACAGAACTTTAATTCAAAGCTATGAAAAACGGAGAAGAAATTAAGTAGAACAATTGGATTCTATTTTTTATTTTTTAACATTTTTTATTTTTTTTTTAGGTTTCAAGAATAAATTGTGAGTTAAGAGTCCCAAAGTTATTTATACAATATTGAGCGCCTAAAGGCAGCACGGGAAACCAACTCCTAGATACCCCCTCATCTTAAGTGTTACTCTTGTACTTAACATTTCTTATGAATTCTAAATTTTCCAAAACATAGTATTTCTTTAAATAATTATTTTAAAATCATGCGCAACTACATAGACTTTGTCACCATATTTGACTATTATCTTTTAAAAGTGTCATGTTTTCGTCGGGGGCGGTTGAGTTGAAATGATAATTATGAAATTGTTATGTCTCCTTTTTATAATTATTGCTAATGATTTTTTTTTATTTTGGCATTGAAGAACATGGGTTGGGGGAAAAAAATATAAGAATTTAAATTATAGGAAATATAACTTATATTAATGACAGATTAAAAAAAAATTTTTGATTTGTAAGACTATGACACTGGGGAAAATGTATTGGTTCACCTGATAGGCAGGTGGGGTGCATTTATCGCCTATACCACCTGGAACAACCCTCTTTCATTTTATCCTGTACTCTTAAGCGAGCAATTCTTGTATGTATGTGTGTATGTAATGTTTATGTTTGCGTTGGGTGTGGCAAACTAAGTGGGTCGCAGCTGGTGCTACGTAGCCACGTAAAATACTGCACTCCTCCTTAATCCTCGGACTCGAAGACAAGGCTTGTATAAAGGCATCAAGGAAACCTGCTTCCAGAT
The DNA here is from genome assembly GCA_030265305.1 of Biomphalaria pfeifferi. Lineage (NCBI taxonomy): Eukaryota > Metazoa > Mollusca > Gastropoda > Planorbidae > Biomphalaria > Biomphalaria pfeifferi. The sequence goes on from JASAOG010000117.1 coordinate 1,412,182, forward strand.
ACCCCCTCCGACCACCATAGAGATTAAAGCGTCTGTGGGACATCCGTTACGACTACCACCTTTCATCTCACAAAAAAAAAGATTTCCTTTGGCAAACGTTCGTCATCCCCCCCCCCCACTCCAGCGTAACTGTCGGACCATAAGAAGTCCCTCTATAATGTCCATGTCCATACCGGCGTGTTCTGTATGGGACTTGAGAGACTTTCTTTTCTAATGGCCATGTACATTGAGACTTAGAACTAAAAGATTACGAAAAACTTTTTGAATTGGTAGTCTTTACCCGATCCAAAATAAGTAAATATATTTCCTCATCAATTCACCTGGTACTAATTACTAATGGTTTTATTCGAAAATAAAATACGGTGTAATATAATATACATATTTCATAACATGTTCAAATATCAACAAGTAGCTTTTATTCAATAGATATTTAGCTAATTTTGTTCACACAATATGATTTCTGCTGAAAAATTGGACCACCTCCCACACCCAATCGCCACAGAAGCGACCAAGATACAAGAAGGCTAACGACGTAATATGAAGGTTGGTTACAATATATATTAATAAGTAGCTTATATGATATAGATATGTTACTAACTATGTTAACAAACTGTTAATTCTACAAAAAATTGGACCGCCCTCTACAATCGAAAGTTTAGGTTTGGGGGGGAGGGCGAAAATGAAGCAAACTACCGAATTGGCCAACATACTAGAGAGGGGGCCGACACAATCCCAAAAAAAGGTTAAAATATCAAAAATTCATATATATTGTTACATAAGTGAAGAATCCACATATACATAGTGTGAATTCTCTTCTAAAATTGTTCCCCCCACACACGATTCCACTACCTCCCCCCTCCTGGATCCGCCAGTGTACTGATCAAACTGAAAAAAGGTTGGCGTTTTGCATCCTTTGTAGAAATGTAGGACCAGAGGTCAGCGGATGTGAATCTACAGGCGTTTCGTTTAAGATTTTCTTGTCTATCAACAAGACTATCTATCTATCTATCTATCTATCTATCTATCTATCTATCTATCTATCTATCTATCTATCTATCTATCTATCTATCTATCTATCTATCTATCTATCTAATTTCCTCTACTTCCTTCAACCTTTCTTTGTCTTCTCTTAACTGTATTTTCTTTGTCTGTCACGCTCTATTAATCTTTGTATTTTGAAGGCACTTAGAAAAAAAACGTATATTTCTTTAGGAGGGCCGACTTTAAACATTTGGTTCTTCACCTTTTCTGTTTCTAAAGACAAAAAAAAATGAAAAAGAAGAGAAAAATGTAAGAACGGGGGGGGGGGGGGAAGGAAAGAGAGAGAGAGAGAGAGAGAGAGAGAGAGAGAGAGTTGAAATAAATCCTACTCAGTAAACTATAACCAGTTCGAATTGTTGAAATGCAAGAAACCTAGTTGTCCACATAATGGAGATTCGATACTTTGATTTCGTTCATACTGACAAGATTTAGGATGTAGAATTCTGAAGTCAAGAGCGTTGGTTTTAGCTTATGGCTAATTGTGGTTGTTATTTCATTTTTTAGAGCGTATCGCCTAGTTAGTGATAACATGATAAAGATATCAATCTATACCAGTTTGAGTTAGCTTCTTGACTATCATCCTTGCATATCATTTTTTCTAATCTCAAATACAAATCATGTTTTTTAATTTGATTGAAAGTCACATAAGAACAAGCCCTGTGCTATTTCAGATTTTGGACCTACACAACTCATCAAAAACATACTTTATTTAAAAGAATGTCCTTTATTAAAATAGTTCCATCGTCTCCGTATGTGCAAATAAGATACAGTTATGTATATATATTTTTAGAACTTTAAGGGAACAACATAATTCTAGATTTTAATTTACTTGATTCTTCGTTTATGTCTTAGGTCTTTGAACAAACAGTAGTGATTGGCAAAATTTAATTAACAAGTTAGATACTTTGAATTTAACAAAAAAAAAACTAATTTAGGCCAAAGTTTAATAAGACAAAAAAGATTGGCTAAAATCATAGTTTTATTTATTTTTTTCAGTTACAAACTAAAAAAAATATAATGTTTAGAACTTTTAAGCATGTAGTTGCGGCTGAAACGCACATCCCTGTTTTCTGACCTCATACAGCTTTCAACAGCGTTGATTGTCAAAATAAAAATGATGTGAATAACAACTATGTAGCCACAGTTTACATTTAAAGAGGGATTGGTAAGGTAAGATGGTGATAGAATGGAGCCAGTGTCTGCACAGTACTATAAATGTTAAACAATATTAGGAATTGGGTTGTTCAGAGTTTTATTATCGAGTCACGTGCTGGTGTCAAGTTTTGTTGGTTTATAGTAAGGAATCTGATAAGCGGGTTAGGTCAATATTTACTGATTATAATAAATTCATTAGCGGTAAACATTAAGCATACCCTTTTTATGGCTTAAACCTTAGCTAGAGCCGTAGTGTAGAATAGATAATAGTCTTTATTAAAAATATTATTTAGATTTAATTCTAAATCTTAAGTCAGGCCTAAAATGTAGATAAAAGCATTAGGATAACCAACTATAGGGAAAAAATAACCACACCCTCCTTGTCCAAAAAGTAAATAGACTGTGTGTCTGACTGATTTAAACAACCTGGTCAAATAGACGTACACATGTAGACCTAGTGTACAGTACGTGTGTAGTCGATGATGATTACGTCCTAGCGTCATGCATCTAGTCAGGCATGGTAACCAAGGACTTGAATTATGCCAAGTCATTGGTTTCCCTGGCTGGCTCGTTTTCGTGGCAGGCTGATTTTAACAACTTGGTCAGATTAATTGACCAGATATTTGGGGAGGGAAAGCAGGACTCGATCTGGGGACGTTAAAAAAACAAGCTTAGATTTTTTTGTTGAGCACTAACTCTGCTCGAGTCGGGTGCCGAACCTTGAGCCCACTTCAAAGGTAGCCAAGACAAGTTCAAGCGTACTAAGCCTCTCGACCACGCATCTTCTCTATCTTATAATGTATATTTATTAAAATCACCTAAACATGTTTCCTTTGTTAGACTTTTAGACGGAAACGGTATAATATGTTGCTTTGTTATTCGAACTTTGAATACCATCTAAAGGGGAAAATGTAAGTTTGCCGCTATCTTGGTCATCTATTGGTCTCGGTGAGTGCTTAAAGATCACCTAAAAGGTCTAGGGCGAAGCTCTGGCCACCAAACATTTTTCAGCGATTCTTAGCTTAAGAAACTCATTTTCCCAAAGTCTATCTTATACAATATCTACTTGTAAGAAGATTGCAGGTCAAATAAGATTAAATTTAATAGAGGTGAACGGGCAGTATCTGACGTGTGAGAGACATTCGAGGCAAATGAGCAGTGCTTCTCAAAGTTTTACCGTTGGCGCCGCCTCTAGCTATACGTTGTTTTTTTTTGTTTTTTTTTTCAGACATAGTGCTATGTACATAAGTTTAAACTGTTTTGTATAACCGATAAAGTTCTTTCTGGAGATAGTATTAGAGAGGCATCAGGTTCACTATCCATCCAGCAAGGTGGTCTGTTGAAGCGCCGTTAGCACCTCCAAGCATTTTCCTTCTTTCTCGGCTTGTGTCGTCTTCAACGTATTTTTCTTCCTCGTAATAAGAAGAGTTTATGTCAATGTTAAAGTATAATGGCGTGGGATGTTCCGATAAAGAAATATTTTCTTGCCGCAAACTTTTTAGTTTTTGTCACAGAACATAACGAAGTTAAGCCCTTGCGAGAACTTTGACCATTCTGACGAGAGAATTTTGACCATTCTGGCGAGAGAATTTTGACCATTCTGACCATTGAAAAAGAGATGTTTTGAAAGGTCTTCTTCAAAACGTTTTTAATCAATATTTTTGCAGACGCCTCACACACGAAAAAACGGTATACATTTTAAAAGATCCTTATTAGTAGATGATACGAAGTCTTTTATCCTACAATATTTAAACATTTTTAAACATTGATAATACCATTTCAATGGGTTAATATTCAAAGTTTGATAGATAACTTCAAAGAACAGACAGCCTTTTGTTTTTCATCCGTGTAGAATAATTTAAATTTCTCCACCCTCTCCCTATTGCTCAAGACGTCGCGCCCTCATGAGAGAAAGGCGGTCCCCCTCCCAAGGTGTGCCCCCCCCACCACAGCTTGAGGAAAGCTGCAGTAGTTCATGCGTGTTTGTAATGGGCTTGTTGTCCTCAGAGCATCCGTACTGCCCTAAAAACGGGGTAGAGTCATGTTGACGAGGTATTAAACTGTTTTCTTTAGAAGAATCTTTTGAATCGATCTTACTGCTAAACGTATAAAAGTTTTTGGGGCGATAAAACGATGTCACATAAATAATAATTTAATTTTTCTTAAAAGTAATACTCTTTCGCCTAATTGATACTAGAATATATAAAATATCTACAATGCTAATAAAAATATTTTTTGTTTTAAAAAAAAATGCCTCTGAGTCCCTTTGTTATCACGTTACATTTTACAATAGGGCTTAAAATAAAATATATAAATCTGGATTAATACAGTAGATATGTCTAGGTATATTTGGGTATATATCTTGATTTTTTGTAATCTTCTTTTTTTCCCTCTAAATTAAATTTTTCCATTAGGGTTTTTATTTCTATTTCTTTGCAATATTCATTTTTTCCATTCTGGTATCATCCCCCAAATGGGTGTCACTCGGTGAGGTCCGCATGCAAAAATTAACTGCTATTTTAAGGCGAGTTGAATGGGTATTAAAATGAAACTAGATATCCATTTATTGACAACCTTATAATTCGTTACACTATTTTTTCATTTATTCAATTTGATATTTAAAATATAACAGCAAACACAGTTTACATTTTAAAAATGTTTGAAACAATACAGAGAATGTTTCCAAAATAAAACATTTTTTTAACTCGATAGCTTCGCGATATAATTATTAATTGCATATTTAAGAATTTGTAAGTATATTCAATAGTAGCCAGATATTACTCTCGGCTCGCGAGATTTAAGTTCTGCGCATGCGTAACCTTTTGGTTATGTCTAATAAAAGAAGCGCTCGATGAATGGGATATAATGTCGTCTAGGCGTCTAAATTCACAGATACAAGGAACGAATACAAATTTGAAGGTTAACTTTATTAAATAATGAAATCAACATACTATGGTTTGTATTTTCATGGGTCAAAGTGAAAAACTATCTTGCATGCGTGACATTTCAGTCTTGTTAGTATCCAAGGAATACTTATGCCAAGTTTATCAGAGATTGGTCCAACGGTTTTGATTTCTATGCGAGACATACATGATACATAGATGCGTACTTCACCTTATATTCTGCATTATAGTATACATTACTGATTTATTGAATGTCAATTTGAATGAGTAATTACATTTTTTTTTATTATATCATGTCTTTTTTTATATAATCTAAATAGTGTAGCATATGTCATGGTATGAAGTTATCGACCTTACGTCAAATAGTGTCGATATGTTTATAATTTTCCTAAAACAAAGCACAAGGTAGTTTTATTATTGTTAGCCGAATATCTAAAATAATATCAGGGGATAATCAGAAGTTTAAAAAAAAATACTAGTGTATTGAGTGTACACCTTTTATTTAAGAATTAGACGTTTCCTGTAGAGTTATCCCGATTGGCAGTAATCCAACATTTCGTAAACGTCACATCGGTTTATGCAGCATTCGCAAACAATGTTCATGCCAGACTCTCTTTTTCTCAGGAACGACAATGCGTTTGGTTTATGAAGCGAGATGTCCGCTAATGAATCAACTGGCTCTGTAGAAAATGAAAAAGAAAAAAAAAGAAAAAATATGTTAAAAATACTTTTAAAAAAAGGGAAAAAAAGCTTATCTAAGAGGAATAACTCTACATTTACAACTAAACCTCTCTTTATACCTCTTGGTATAAAACAATATAATTAATAACCAGTAATTAATTGACTAATGGGTTCTTTTTTTTTTATTGATTAATGTTATGTCCTTGCCAATAAACATTTGTGCAAAGTTTAGACTTAATCTGAGTGTGTAGTAGTGGGAGAAATAACAGACAGATAATGTGACTCGATATAAGCTTTGTAAAAAAAATAGATTACAATGTTGACAAATAAAATTAATGTTTGTTATCCGAGGTAACTGGGGAGGGCCAAATATACAATGCCGACTGGCCGAATTTTACCCTCAAGTGGAGAACTCTATAAGATTAAAAAAATAAAAGCAATACTGTAAAAACAAGATTACAAAGACAGTTTGTGTGGAGACAAACTTAAAATCGGAAAGTTGAAAGTAAATGTGAAGTTAGAGGTGAAACTGACCTAATCAATGTCTTATAATGAATATATAATTGCTCTAACTGTTTTGTAAAGGGACAATCTCTTACTCCTCAAGAAAAAAACATTTCCATAAATAAATAATCCTTTAGTTCAGTGTGCTATCATTCTATTTGATAATTTTAGTTTACGCGATAATATATAAGATTACTTATTAATTGTTGTTTTAAATTATGCCTAACTTATATGCATACTAAATAGATTTTTTCTCTTTAAAAAAAATTAAACTTTTTTTTGTGTGTAAATGTAGTAGTTAGTATAACAAAACCTACTTAACTTAGCAATACAAATCTTAAAAAAATAGATTTTTTGACCAAAATTCTAAAATCGTTTGCATAAATGTGTTAAAAATATGGTAGATAGTCTTCTCCCCTACTAAGGAGCCTTCCGTGTTTGTTACTATTAATAGTGAATAGTAGTAAAAGTGGTGTATTTTTATGAAAAAAAAAAACTGCCTGCATAAATGATTTCAAAAAATTAGAGTTTTCGCCTTCAGAAAAGAAAAAGGTAGCCGTTGCACCAGAACTTTGAAGGGTCTAAAATATTATGATGTCGGATCTAAACGGGACGGACAGGCGGGCAGACATTCTACACAAAACTAATAGCGTCATTTCCCCTTTTGGGGGCCGCTAAAAATACGTATTTAAAATATAATTTAAAAAAAAAAACAGAAAGAAAACGATATTACATGAATATGTACGCTTGCTTGAAATTCCCCTACCAATTATTAAGTTTTTGTTCATAAATCTCTTCAAGCAAGCTAGGAACTTTCACAAAATATACAGCACAGATTCTGTACTCGGTACAGTATGAAACCAAATGCATTGGATAGTAATTTAATATGAAACCAAATGCATTGGATAGTGCTTTAATATGAAACCAAATGCATTGGATAGTACTTTAATATGAAACCAAAATGCATTGGATAGTACTTTAATATGAAACCAAATGAACTGGACAGCACTTTTATATGAAACCAAAATGCATTGGATAGTACTTTAATATGAAACCAAATGAACTGGACAGCACTTTTATATAAAACCAAATGAATTGGACAGTACTTAATTATGAAACCAAATGCATTGGACAGTATTTTAACCATACATGATTTTCACAACACGCTTGTCTTGGACGCTGTATAAAATGAAATCATATGTTAGGCAATTGCAATAATGAAATGCTGCAAAGTTGTTTATCCCTTACTTCTGGTGTCTTCACTATCTATGGTCCTGGATCACTCTTTTATTCATTATCTCTGTGTGGACCTATCCCATCCTGTGCTTCTTTCAATCAATTGCTTGTATCGAACTTGAAAAGCGACATTCAGAGCCTGAATACTTTAGAGTATCTTAGAAGTGAACGATCTGTCGTATTAGATTATCATTGAGTATACTAAATTTTGTAGATGTCGATCTACATGTCCACGCCAGGCAGGGATAACAGCGCGGATGTCGATGCACCCATTTCTTCGATGGACTTAATCGGATATTTTATCTTTCCACCTTATCGTCCGATTCCTCCTTAAGCACTGGATATAGAGCTTCTTTTCTTGACAAGATGTTTCACATATATGCACACGGGCTCGATGAAAGAGGGTTTTAGTATTAATACAGAAGCATTATCTCAAACTGGGACTTATTATTTCAGGATCTTTGGGCGCCTCTGAGTCCACCCAGCTCTAATGGGTATCTGACATTAATTGGGGAAATGTAAAGGTGGTTGGTCGTTGTAATGGCCACATGACACACTCGTTAACCGTTGGCCTTAGAAACAAATGACCTTTACATCATCTTCCCTATCGATCACAAGGTCTGAAAGGGGACCTTTACTATTATCTCAGACTCTTTTATGTAACCCAGACATGGTGCGTTATCATTGGAGATAAGGTAACATAAATGATCAACAATAGCCATGGGCAGGGAGTGGCCATTAATCGTCACTTGATGTGCCAAGCTTGTATTTCGGCCTAATGTTTAACGTCTGACATGTTGCTCACAGTCTGTGAAACAATGTCTGAAGCTGCGTAGCAGATTTAGAATCACCATAGCTCAGCATTCCTCTAATCATGGACGTAGCCATTCAACCCCCCCCCCTCCGAAATGAAATCGGAATTTAGTGACTGAATTTTTTGCTTTGATTTTGTTTATTTTAGTTGATATTTTAATACTAAACCATCACTTGCCACAGCGCAGCCAAAGGGTTTTTGAGTTTAAAACCCCGACCCGGGTGTTTTTGCAGTCGAAACCCCCTCTTCTAAAAACAAAACAAAAAAACATATAAACGACAATCCCAGAGCATAGCTAAGGAAGATCTTGATTTTAAAACCCCCTCCGAAATCTATGATAAAAGCCCCTCTTCAATATAAGACTATCCATACATCAGTCACCAGATTCTAGCCAAGAGGAGTTTTGTGGTTAACCACCCACCTCCAGCGGGGTTTGCAGCTAAAAACTACCTCTTCAAAAAAAAAGAAAGCAGATTACACACTCAAAACTCAATGAGCGTAGCCAAATAGATTCTTTAGTTGAAACCCTCTTCATCTGGTTTAAAGCTAAAAAATAACTCTTCAATTTAAAAAAAAAAATTGAAAATTACTCAAAATGCTATAATTTTAGCCAAAGGGGGTTTTGAGTTTAAACCCCTTCCAGCGGGGTTTGAAGCTAAAAGCCACCTCTTTAATATAAAAAATGCAAATTGCACACTCAGAGTTCTATGAGCGTAGCCAAAAGAATTCTTTAGTTTAAACCCCCTTCAGGAGGGTTTGAAGCTGAAAAAAAAACAACTCTTCAATTAATAAAAAAGCAAATTACGCACACAAAATTCTATGAGCGTAACCAAAGGTGTTTTGAGTTAAAAAAAACAACCTTCAGCGGGGTTTGAAGCTAAAGATACTTTTTCAATAAAAAAAAAATAAAGAAAATTACTCAAAATTCTATGAGCGTAGCCAAAGGGATTCTTTAGTTTAAACCACCCTTCAGAGGGGTTTGAAGCTAAAAAAATATCTCTTCAATATAAAAAAAAGCAAACTACGCACTCAAAATTATATGAGCTTAACCAAGCCAAGGGTAATTTTGAGTTGAAACCCCCCTCCAGATTTTTTTTTAAGTTTAAAACCCCTCCAGATGATTTTAGTTCAAATACCCCACATACAGAGAGTTCTGAGGGGTTGAAAACCTCTCTCTCTTCAGTTTTATTCTAAAGCAAACTACAGTCACCAAATTCTATGAACGTAGCTAAGGGGGTTATGAATTTGTTTAAAAATCCTGGCTACGTCCATGCCTCTAATTAACACCTTTCTCTATTTACTTTCGGCACTCTAACTGTACAGGATTTAGCAAATACGACCGGTACTCACCTGACATAGTGTCTCTTTTGGCTCTCTGAGAATAGATACTGCACAGGGCCTGAACCGTATCCGGCAGTCGGGAGCCGCATATGCCACGAGCGTGAGGCCGATCAAAAGAGGTGCAGACCTTGGTTTGGACCCCATTCGTCTGCGTGACACCAAGAACTAGAACTAGCAAGGCTGTTGTCAGGAACAGGTTGGCATTTGTAAGATCGGAAGACATTTCGTTACCTGGATATAGATTACTGCCGTATCTGGTTGAAATAAAAGTTAAGTGTAAGCGTTAGATGATAAAGAAAAAAAAAACCACTCTATTTCTTTAATACTACTTTTATACAACAACAAAACAAGTATTGATATCTAAACGTTACAGATACATATACAATAAGCTAACAAGCCACATAGAAAAAAACTTTATAAACAGTTTATTTAAAGGGGGAATAATTCCATCCTTACAATTATCTCCCACCAATAATGTACACGTTATTTCCCCTATTCGAAATCACACAAAATAATTATTTACCACCAATATATAATTGGTTACTTTTTTTTTTTTTTAATTGATTCGTGTCTTCTGTATGCCAGTGAAGAATTGTGCAAAGTTTTTAACTTTATCCGAAAAAAGATGTGGGAGAAATAACGTGTACACTTTTTTTACCAGACAGACAGACAGGCAGAGTGTTGATATAAACTTTGTAAAAACTACAAATAATTTTGTTCAAAAAGAAAGGTTTTTTTTTTTTTTTATAGCGGATATTGGATATTGGATATCTCACAAAGGGTGAGAAAGTTTAAATTTGCTTCATTACAATTCCTCCTATTGGCTTGCAAACTCTTCGTACATTCAAAAATGAGTCTAAACACTGAGCGTGCATTTCAAAGATGGCCCTAACAATTTTTTTAGAAATTTGACCGTTTATGTATATTAGTGCACACACAAAAAAAACAACTCCCTAATTTGCCCACACAGGAAGAACTTAGGTTTGAGCGTTATACTTTTTTTTTCAAAATTGCCAACTTTCATTTAAATTTGACTTTTGTATTTCGTTGTGATACATCTGAAATGTTTCTTTGTAATCAGAAGTTTATTTAATAAATAGACGTAAATATGTGCTAAGTCTTTGCCTTATGTAGAAATCTTTACCTCAACTGGTAATAAAAAAAAAATTGATTATTTAGGGGTGTAATACTTCTTGCAATATTGAAATATTACAATAAATAAAAATAAGGAAAATAAAAAAACTTAAAAAAAAAAACCAACAACTCCGACCTAAAAACTATATCTTTTAACACTATGCAAGTTATTTCCCGTATTCGATGTCAAACAGAATAAATAATTACCAATACTTAATTGACTAATTTTTCAGACTAATTGAGTATTTTTGTTTATTGTTTCGTGTTTTCGTATCTACAATAAATATATCAACTTGATCGGAGAATGTGTGAAGGAGAAAGGCGTTAACAATTATTGAAGGGGACAAAACCCAACAAACTATATCTGTGAATACTGAAATACTATGATTACTAAATATTTTCGTTAGCCAAAAGGATTACAAAGTCATGTTTTAAGATTAATATGTCCATTCTTTTTAAAACTATCCTACAGAGCACAGTGGGCTGTAGGAGAACAAGTTTTCTGAATTGTATTAATCTTAATATATTCATGTAATACTTGATGTACGAGATCCGAATATCTCCTTTCTTTGCTAAACCAAAGTATTAACTGTCGGTTTTGAAAATATTAATAGTATTAACTGATGTTAATAATGATTTAAAGAATTGTATTTATTACATAGAAAGTGATGGAAAGACAAGATAAAAGAATGTACGAGTCTGCCATTGAAAGAGGTTCTATCGAAGGCAAAAGACAGAGAGGAATGGAGAGAGACGGTCGACAAGCTTTGCTTGGTTCCCTTACGGTTCAACAAACCAAGACATAAATGAAAGTGATATATTGCATATAAAGTTCTAAAACATATTTCTATTTTGGCTTGGTATTCTATACAGTTTTGTCGTCATCTCAAATTCCTTTTAACTATACATGTTTAAGACTAAGATTAACTGTAAATTTTTCATACATAAGAAGTTTTATAGTGTGTTGTATACAAGATAATGGCAGAATAATAATAGGAGTAATAAAACCTTAAAATGCAACCACTTCACTTAAAATTGATCTATAAACTAGTAAAAAGTTGTCAATTGGATAGTAGTAGAAAATGATCGAAAGTTATTGTTAAAAAGAGATGTAGTGCAATCCAGTTTAACTCTCAAATATCTGACACGTTCTAAAACACTCATTGCGCCGTTCACCACACCGTTCACAAGAGCTTGTACCGCAATGCACTACATTTACTCTTTATAAGATAAATTTATTTCTGTGTAAACTATGCTAGAAGAAACTGATACTATTATATGTTATTTTTTAATTTTTTAAATATTTTCTTTTTTTTTTTTTGGCTGTTGAGGGAGATTTTAAATCATCTCATCAACATTAGATTCGTTTCTGATAATAATAGACGTTTGTAATTGTGGATCTAGATAATCTAACTACGTTTTTGGTTTTCAGGTTCCTTTAAACAACTGAAGAAGTATCTAAACTTCTTGTTACACCTATTCACACTGACAGACAGACCTAAAAAAATAATTAGAGATAGATAGATAGATAGATAGATAGATAGATAGATAGATAGATAGATAGATAGATAGATAGATAGTGACTAAAGAAAGAAAAACTTTAACCATATTACCTGCTACAGAAGAAACTCTTCGTCTATGGTGTCCAGTAGAGCTTGTAATTTTCTGTAGTTTTCATTAACTTATATACAAGATTTTACAAGGTAAACTCTGCAATGGCCGCCTACACTTTAGCTTGCTCTTTTCTTTTTTTAGGATTATTATTTTTTAGGATTATTATTTTTTAGGATTATTATTTCGTACATGGTATAAAGTCATATATCTAATTGGCGCATCGATAAAACAATATTTTGGCAAATACTGATCAAACTGACACCGAAAGGTTGACGTGTTGCATCCGTTGCAGAAACGTAGAACCAGGGGATGTGAATCTGCAGGCGTTTCGTTTAAGGTTTCCTTGTCTATCATCAAGACATATTTGTGGGATAGACAATGTTTGCTGGAAATATTTTTAAAAAAAAAGAAAAGAAAAAAATATTTTTTTAAAATATTGTTCTCATCCTCCTCCGCATATTCATCCTTCTAATTCACTCTCTCTCTCTCTCCACCACTCACACAATATTTCTGCACTCTTTTTCTCACACAAACACACTCCCTCTAGTCTCTCTCTCACTCACACAATGTCATCCATTTCTATTTCTTAGTTTTTCTCTCTCTCTCTCTTTCTTATCTCTATTTCTATGTCTTTCGTTGTCATCTCTCTCAGACACTATCTATCTATCTATCTATCTATCTATCTATCTATCTATCTATCTATCTATCTATCTATCTATCTATCTATCTATCTATCTATGTATGTATGTATGTATGTATGTATGTATGTATGTATGTATGTATGTATGTATGAATGTATCTATCTATCTATCTATCTATCTATCTATCTATATATCTAATTTTTTTTTTCTTTTTCCTTCTTGCAATTTCTATCTCTCTCCTCTGAAAAGTACTTCCTTTTTCTGTCTTTGTATTTTATAAGCATTTAGGGGAAAACGTTTTTTTAAAAAAACATTTAATGAGCATCTTTTTGAACAAGTTATTTAATAAATGTAAGATATTTAATAATGAGTCATAGTGAACTTAAATTCATTTTTTTTTGTACCAATGTGCGTATCTATGAATGAATATTGAGTTATTTATGTAGAAGTCTGTGAACTTTTAAAAAAAACACCTCAACTGAAGATTTTTATTTAAAAGGGAATTTAAAAAAAAATTAACATTTTGGTCAACAAAAAAAATAATTGCTGCATCAGAAATTTATAAATATCTAACATATCATATCTTTTCTAGTTTATGCCATTTAAAATGGACGAACGAACGGACAGACGGACAGAAAGACACATTAAACAAAACTCATGCTATCCCAGTATTTCTGGCTTAAGTAATGCAAGTATCTCCGTGTTCAAATTGCAGTCTTCGCCCACCCTCCAGCTTCCATGAAGTACTTACTTGAATAGAGGTATTGTGAAATAAGAGGTTTGGGCCAATCAGTAATGCTAACATCTGACAAATAGCACCAGGTAGAGGTTTTTATTGTTATATTGTTTTCATTATCTGCCATTGTGATTTTAGTCTCAATGTTTGCATTTAATAATAGGAATAATAATAATAATAATAATAATTGCTGCAGTACTGCTGCAGACCTGCCACATCACCAGAAAATTCCTCAGTGGAAACTGCTAAAGGGACTACGATGAATTTTGTTTCTCTTTAGCGAAACTCGACCCTGGCAGCGCCAGAGAATGACTACTCGTTCATTTCTAACATAATAATAATAATATGGAAATTATCTAAAGCAACAATATACCCCATTGTCATATCAACCGAGGGGATAATAACAACTGACCTCATAGATACCTTCAAGGCCCTTAACATTCTCGTTGCGTGTCAGAGGGCGGTACTTCTGCAGACCTGCCACATCACCAGAAAAATTTACGGTGGCAACTGATAAAGGGACTACGCTGAATTTTTGTTTCCATTTAACGAAACTCGACCCTGGCTTCGCCAGAGAATAAATACTCGTTCTTTTATAATAATAATAATAATAATCTTTATTGTCCGAAAGGAAATTTGTCTCACAATTTTTGCATTAAATGAAACAAAACTTTATAACTATGAAAAAAAATTTACATTCCCAGAAGACTCACTCATAATTCACATGTAGAAAACTTATATCAGATTGTTTCTATTTAATGATTTGATTGCCAGGGGAACAAAAGAGTGTTTGTGTCTGTTTGCTTTTGCTATCGGTGTCTTGTATCTCTTTTGTGATTGTAAAATCACAAAGTCCTGACCCAAAGGGTGATTTTTTTATTTCTATATTCATTTTAGCTTTTTATGGACGTTTGTCTAAAACAGCTGTCCATATGGGGCTTGTTTTTTTGCCAATGACTTGACCAGCAGCATTTACAACTCTCTCCCCATTGATCTCAGACAGACAACATGCTACGCCACTTTTAAAAAGAACATTAAGACCTACTTCTTTAAAACTTTTTTAGATTAGTTCTTGAATGTTGCTGTCGTGTTTGTGTTTGTAATAATATTACAGCGCCTTGAGCCTACATTTTGTTTGTTGACAGCGCTTTATAAATAAAATTATTATTAATTATTAACTATTAATTATTATTATTTAGGATTCTATGGTTTATTTTTATTTTTAATGCTCAGATTGCCATACCAGGCAGTGATATTGAAACTTAAAATATTGCAGATGTGAGCGTGATAAAACATAGCCAAGGCCTTTTCGCTAACATTAAACGAGGACAGTTTTCTCATTAATCATAATCTTTGCTGACCTTTTTTGCTGATATAATTAGTATTGGCAGTAAAATTTTGTTCAGTGTCTAGGATAGTACCAAGGTATTTAAAAGTTTGCACTATTTCAATAGTCTCTCCAGCCACAGAAACAATATCATTTTCCTTCTTTCACTACGAAAATCGATGATCATTTCTTTGGTTTTTTTTTAACTTAATAATAAAAAATTATTTTTACAGTATTGTTCAATGTGTTCTATTTCATTGAAATACTCATTTACGTCTGAGCTCTCTGAGAGCAGGGCAAGAAGAGCCGCATCGTCAGCGAATTTTGTGAAGGAGCAATTAGGACTATCGGATTGAAAATCATTGATGTACTAAATGAACCACAATGGCGATGTCACAGCTTCATGGGGCACCCCTGTGTTAACTATGCGTGCATTACATTATTTACCCTAACCCTCTGAGGTCTCTGAGTCAAAAATTCATTAGCCCTTTATGTTATACATGGACTAATCTTTTACTATAACTGATTATTTATCGACTTAATCACATTCAATGCATGAATCTTGACTATTATTATCCTAAATCGTAAGATAACACATTTTATTGTGGTTAACTCCCTTGTATTTTGTTTACGTATACTTTAAGATTTCATGCCTAATTGTTTTAAATGTCTTGTTGGGATTGATACTGTGACAAGAGGGACAATAAGGGTGGCTACCTTTATTTTTTTTATATTAGAGTTAGCCCCCTTTGTTACTTGATTTAAGTCCCTGTCAACTTATCTTCTTATCCTATATAATACAGACGTTACTTCAAAAAAGAAGATGATTACGTCCTACGCGTCATGCATTTAGTCATGCATATTAACCGATGACTTAAATTCTGCCAAGTCACTGATTTTCCTGGCTAGCTCAGGCAACCCATTCCATGCTCTAATAGCACTAGGGAAGAAGGAGTATTTGTACAAATTTGTCCTAGCATATGGGACGAGGAATGTGCCTTTATCTTTGTGTCTTTCAGAGTATTTTATTAAATTTTGTTTTGTATTTGAAGATTATGGTTCAGTGTTTTATGTATAATTGCTACTTTACTTTTGAGTCTTCTGTCCTGAAGCCTTTCTAAATTTAGTGATTTTACTGTAGGTGTTACTCTAGTCAAATGTGAATATTCATTTGTAATGAATCTCACTGCTCTATTTTGTGTCTACTTAGTCACTTATCCTCTTCTGCATGTCTTTTTTTTTTTGAAAGACATCTTTTATTTAGATACGAGACAGTAGTGTGTCTCATGAATGACGTCATTTCATTGTTGATGCATGTATGATATTATTGTAAACCATCTTTTTGGTTTTTCGGCATAAGACATTATTGTCCCTCTGTGATGGTGGTCCTTTCATTGTATTGACCGGAAACTGTCTTACTACTTTGCTTTGTTTCATTATGTCATTTTCTTTTGTGAGCTTTTATTGCCATTTACATTTTTCATGATCTTTTTCTTTTGTTTGTAAATAAACTTTTTTTTTTGTTGCAACTGAAATCTCAGAATTATTAATTGTTTGTCTCGGTAGTTTTGTACATCTAGAGGCTATAGTTATTAGCCTAGATAATATAATTGGGACCACAAAGTACCGCTGGACTAACTTGCCGGTGCAGTACAGGTCACTGGTCTTATGACCTATTCTATTTTTAGGTCACAGATACCAATGCCTGCATCTGAATGATTGAAAGGCATAATGCTCAATGCTTTTAGGAGATTACTAATAGTCTATCACAACCCTAGCCTGGTTGATGTAACTGGTAGCTGTAACTTATTGCTGGTAACGCATTATCAACGTAGACCCGCAGTTGCCTATATCTGCCAGATCTCCACGCAAAACTGTGACCGGAGCCGACCACACCAGATACCCCCCCCCCCCCCCCCATCATTTCAAACCTGTCAGGAAAAAGGCATTGCCTACTGTCCATGGCCATAGAATATTGCCCAGTGTCCATAGTGCCTACGGTCCAGAATCATCTGTCCAGTATCCGGTCAAGCGGTCCACTGTACAATAGCTACTGCCCACTGCCGACAGTTTAGAGCAATCTAAGAGCCAGAGACCACAGCTGAGAGATCATTCTACGATAACAACAACAAACTTAGTCTGCAGCACCAACCCTCCCAACTGCTAAACAGGCAGTGGTCTAACCCTATCAATTTGAGGGGGCGCTAGTGTGTGTGTCAACCTTTACGAACCGCACCCTCATACCCATAAGCCTACCACTATTACTTCATTCGAACACATCCCCATTCCCGCTCTTTTGAGATGAGACTGCACAGTGATAGCCGCCCCTCTCTTATTCTTCTCAGGACAACCAAGCGGCAAGTGAACATTACCGCACGACTTTCTTTTGTCACATTTATGCAGGTTATTTGTGTGCGTGTTTGTGTGTTCTGTTGTTCCAAATCCAGTCCATGCCATATATTTGCTTAGCACATGTGTTGTTCAAACTCTCATGCATGACAATGTTACATGGCTATCCGTCTGGACTAGCGGTCAAGTCTTGCAGTACATCAAGAAACAATGCAAAGGTGGGCCAGATGGTGAGATTCAAACCATTTAGGTCTAGTGTTTGCAGGCTAGCCAGGATTAAAACCATTATATTATAACAATAATCTTTATTATTATTTATAACGATATTTGCCTTACAACTTGTGAATCACGCAAAAGAAAACATTATAACTATAGAAAACCAAAATATACATTCACATCAGATTTATAAAAAAAAATCCTAACTTGACCCAGCATGTCTAACAAAAAAACTTTTCGCCGGTATGAAATCTTCCCTTCCGGTCAAATCTTCAAGAGCGCATCGTGTTAGCACAAAATCTTTCTCTTCTTGAACGGTATTGTCTCTTGGAAGAATTTCAATCTGCATTTAGGAAGTGCCGTAGCACAGGGACCAGCAGTGGTCAAGGTAATAAATGACTTACTTCACAATTCCGACATAGGCCACATCTCCATACTTTGCATTCTGGACATCTCCGCAGCCTTTGATACGCAAGTTGGTTGTTACTTGAAAATAGCCCAAATATACCACACGACGGCCGGAGGTGGGGTGGGCGGTGGGAAGGGTTCGAATCCAGAACCATTGAGACGACACTCCAGAGCACGAATAGGCAACCATCAAGTGCTATGCTTTACTCTTTTAGTAATATCAAAATAATGTGATAGACTAATTAGGATTATGATTGCATTGAGAATGTTGTTTTTTTTTACAAATTGAGATTTTCTATAGCCCTTAACTGCCTTAAGTCTATGTACATAATAATTATAGTTTTTTTTATAGCGATACTTTCATGCTTATAGCATGCTCAGGGCGCTATGGTCCAATCTCATATGTGGACCGATGGGGGAGGGGGTATCTTGGAGAAGGTTTTTCTGTACTGCCAGTAAATCTTAATGCATTCAGTTGTATGCATTTCATATGCAAAAAAGTTTTTAATCGAATCGTATGGTAATGCCCGGGCCGAATTTGATTCCCGGTCCGCCTCTGGATGCCACAAAGGGTAAATGATCCGTACGGTATATACTAAACGAACAAAAATAATAAAATTTAGATTGTCAGCTTTAGACAAACGAGACTATCAATCAACGAGCTCTGAAGTGCGTCAAACTTAGTGACTGGTAGTCCAATCAGGTGTGAATACCTTCAAGTATAGAAAGGGAGAAAGAGAGAGCGAGAGAGATGGGAAGGGAAAGGAGGAGTGATTAGGAGTGCTAGCTAGGCGAAAAGGTTAATTATTAGTCGACAGGTCAATGTAAACTAAGTCTTATCTTCAGAACGTACGCTGAAATTAGTCTGGAGAATGTTTTGACTTTTTGAGTCATGTGACAAGAAACATTTAAGGTGTGAAAAAATATGTTCAGAGATTATAATTAGATCAACACACAAGGCGAACTGTGATTTGGTTTGTATACAATACTTAATTAAATAGTCATAATATTTTTGGCATAATTATACTTGTAATAAAAAAAATACCATGATAATATAATTTATTTGAAGGATAGACAGGTCCAGATTTAGCAAAAGGCAATACAAGCTATAGCTTAGAACACTCAAGAAATATTTAGCATATAATATCTGGGCTTATAAAGGGCCCCATATATCAAATAGCTTCTGGTCTTATTAAGTCTAAATACAGCAATGCGGGTAGATCTAACATTGATTGGAGGCTTAGTCTTTTATACTTTATATATTAATTAATGTCAGTATGTGTTCTTTAACAAATACTTTGAAATTACTTATAAAGGAAATAATGTTTACAAAAAATATGGAATCCTAAAGGTTGGGGTTAGGGGTCGAGGTCCAACAAAAGAAATATTTGGGCGGCAGACAGCAAGGTATGTGTGGGCTCCAATACCTACCCTACCCAACATGACAAAAAAAAAAAAAGACTTCTATAAATGCTATACAAGAAGATCGCAGCAGCATAAATAAAAAGCTTGCAGGGACCCACCTTCTGTTGGTCTTGTTGCACTCATATCCCCTGTAAAACCCAAGAAGCCAAAAGAAAAGAAAGCTATGGTGCTACAATGATAAAGTAACAGTGCACAATAAATGAATGTCGTAAAATTCAGTTGTGTGGAGCACACCATAGATTGTTTCTCCACATAGTAAGATGTCCAACCTAAAGAGATTAATTTCTCTTTTCCACAACCGTGTAATTTCGTTTATATTAAAGATAAAGAAACAAAATAAATGTCTATAGCTACTGGCCCGACCTTGCAATTAATGTATTTTTTTTTAATGGCCTTAATTTTATTTATTAATTTAAAGGATTTGTAAAAAGGCGAAAAATGAATAGTAATAACGCGAAAGCTCTCTAAAGTAGTCCAGAGAAAAGTCAGATTTCAGTATTCTTCACTGTGGGAGAGTGCGAAACGAAACCAAACAAATTGCTTTGATTTAGGCTGCTAGATCTAGTTACTGGCTTGTGTACTCATTTTGTAGGCCATGGATTGGGAAGAATGGGTCATTGTTACACTGCGAGAGTAACAATGAAGGCCTATTTGTTGTTCGATGCGGTGAGTTTTTCTAGCCTGTAGGATTACTTTCATTTTTAGCCTTTTTAAAAATCTTGTCTTGACGCTTGTCACCTTGCCTTGTGTGCATTTTATATTTTTACTCAGAGTAGAGTAGTTTATGCTATTCAAGCACCTATGCCTATGTTATTAATAGTATATTGTAGTATGTCCTATGTCAGTATAGTATAGCCTATAGTCTACTAATTATAGTAATACTATTGGCCAAAAAGTCAAAGTTTTACTTTGACCGCGCATTATTTGATAATCATAATGGTTTGACATAGAAAAGAAAATGAAGTATCAAAATCTTCTTTAGCTTACGTTTAAGGAAAATAAGGACGACTACCTTTTACTACATATATTTGTACCCCTAACCTATATTTGTTATTATATTTAAGGTCAAAGAGTCATGTGTCTTTATTTAATTCAAACGAATTTTGTCACAAATTATTTAATTCCAACCACCAAAATATATTTCAGTCTCTATATTTTGGGATTAATAAACTCAGATTTTAATTGTATATTAATATTAACTTAATTTTTGTTCTAGTGTATGTAATAAGAAATGTGTCTCTATCTAGAGTCTACTGGCCACCAGTAATGGTCTTACTAAGACTTAAGAAGTTAATTATTAAGTAGTAACTCATAACTCTATAAAAAGATCTTGAATCTATAATAGATCTTATCTACATCTAGAATATAACCTATTAATTTAGTATTATTTATCACTTAGATATAAATTTACCCTAGATTTATGTTCTTGTCTATATATATAGTTTACTTATATTATAACATTTAAATAAAGCTGGATACAATCTAGTTATCATGTAGAGTGTAGACAATATATAGATCTAATATAATGTATAATAATATAGCAAACTTATCTAGATCTTGATAGAGTAACTATGGTAGATCTGACTCTGTATAGAGTAATACATAGATCTAAGTCCTAATTAAATAAGTAGATTCTACAAGTTACAAATCTTGAGACATGTAAATCTAGTAATAAGTAAGATAGACTATAGAAAATAATAGATGATACTAGACTAGATCTAATCTAGAATTACTGTAGGATATCTCTATGATAAATACATTGGTAGATGTAACAGTGGTAACCTAATTAGCATGTTTCAATAGTACGGTCTTAGAAAAGTATAGTATGTCATTCAATCATTAAGTAATTATGTGATCATGAGGGCGTTGCACACTGGTGGACTGGATAAGTTGTACTTATGACCCATAAAACAAATATGGAAAAGCTCCAGACTTTTGTTAACAGATGCCTACGCCGGATATGAGGAATTAAGTGGCCAGAAAAGATAACTACTTTCAATTTGTGGGAGAGAACTAGACAAAAGCCCATAGCCCAAGAATCACAAAAAGAAAATGGAGCTGGATAGGACACACCCTGCGAAAACCAGCTACCAATGTTGCAGGGCAGGCACTTGACTGGAACCCACAAGGAAAGAGGAAAGTGGGCAGACCTGGAAGAGGTCAGTCATCAGTGAAGCTGAGGGTACTGGAATGACATGGGAGCAGATGAAGAAAGCTGCTCAGAACCGAGTTCGATGGAGAGGTGTGGTTGCGGCCCTATGCTCCCCTGGGAGTACACAGGATTAAGTAAGTAGGTACGACTAATAGTTCATTGCTTAAGCATCTAAAGTAAGCAGAGATAAAGAATAAGAAATTCATAAGGTGATCAATACAAAATGCTGAAGATCCTCAAGGTATTCTTCACCAGATACTGAGATCCAAAGGTGTAGAGATCCAAAAGGCACTAGATTAAGATGGTTGGAGTCTGGCTATGAAACAAATGTAAGACTAAATTGACTTTAAAATAAGACTGGCCTAGGCCTAGTATAAACAAACTTCATATGTTACTAGGTTTTCATCGAGAAGCTTGGATGCTGGAATCATTCACACATGAAGAATGTACATCTTTGTGTGTGGAGGAAGACTTTCAGGAATGGGTGATTACCTTTGAGAGGTCTTACTTATGTTTGGACTAGTAAAAAGCTCAGATTGAATTCAATACAAAATGAAGAAAAAAGTATTATCCAAACTACAAACCCTAAAATTAGGACAAAACATTTTTTTATCATTTGACTGTCAGATTTTTGAACAGCCTAGTTAATTCTTAAAAGATTATATCATGAGGGCAACACAAAGGATCCACAGCATTTTTTATCCAACAATTGATTTGAGATTCCTAACCATCATGCAAAGTCCTTCCTTCAGGGAAAAGTGCCAGGAAAAGAAAGAAGAGGCAGACAGAAAGTGAAGGGAAGCAAAAAAAAAAGAATTGAAAGAGGCTCTATCTAAGGCAATAGACAGAGAGGAATGGAAAAAGACAGTTGAAAAATGCTAGGTGGTGCCCCAAGGGTTAAACAGACTAGGGATAGGTGAAAGCGAAGTTGACGGTGAACCATCATGTATAGCTTAGCACATAATTAGCATAATGATTGAATAGTATCTAGGTATGAATGTAGAACCAGTACTTTCTTTATACAAATATCCAACTCTTATTTTTCACCTATTTGTGTATAGTTATATTAGACTTATGTAGAATAAATAGCCAATACAAAATTTTGTAACTCATTAACAGTGCAGGGCCAATTTAAATGTAGATGTACTGTACACCTAACATTAAATTTAAGTTTAATGGTCCAATACTCTTCATTGAAAGCCACTGACACCTTATGCTAAACCATCTATTAATACAATGAATGAAAAGTACTTCCTTAGAAATTGTATAGTCATGTTTTGAAGTAGATATTTCATATAAACAGGATGCTTTTTGTTTATTTTATGATCACTGAACTCTAGTAGAATTTAACCTACTTGTAGCAATAGTCAAATTTGTATTTGATATCTAGTGTAACCAAAGTATATTTTTATTTTTATTCTATGATCACTAAACTCTAGTAGAATTTAAACTGATTGTAGCTATAGTCAAGTTTGTATCCAGTGTAACCAAAGTATATTTTTATTTCCATAATGTGTTTAGTTGGTTTAGTTGCCTAAGAGTTTAACTGTTTTGACCAAGTGAATGTGATAATTTGTTAACTATAGAACAGAAATGAAAAGTGGGAGGTCACACAAAAAAGTTTTGTTCTAAGCTCTATGGTTCACAAAACATTGCTGAGCAAACTCTAGTCTAAATGAATGCATGCATCTTTTAAAGGATACAATGCTAACATACAGAAAGCTTGTTTTTTTTGTTTTTTTTTGATAGCTGTTGCCATCATTGGTGAGCAATCCACTCAAGCCCTATTCAAAGGCTTCCTAATGAGTTGACTCACTGTAAAACCACCATCATAAGTACAAAAGAATAAACTTCCTGTAACATTCAATAAGTAAGATGTATAAGAAAGGCTTTGTGATGTTCCCAGAATTCAAGCGAGTGAATTGATCCTTAACTAGTACAGTTTTTGGGAAATTTAATCAAAACAAGAGGAAAAAATATGTAAAATATTTTGAGAAAAGATAAAAGAAAAGGGCTCATTTAAGGGGAACTCCACATTTACAACCATATATCCCAATAATGGGTAATTTCTTTCCATTTTTCAATATCAAACAAAATAATTAATTACCAAATTTACAAAGCCATTAATTTTTTTTATTCATGCTTTGTTATGTACAATAAATAATTTTTTAAAATTTCAACTTGATCCGAGAATGAGTGTGAGATAAATAACTCCACATAGTTAGCCATATCTGTAAATACTGAAGGATTTATTTCCCTTGTCTGTAAAAAAAAACAAAATAATTAATTAACCTGTAATTAATTAACTAATTGGTTATTTTTTCATTATAATTTATTATTATTTCAACTTGATCTGAGAATAGGTGTGGGAGAAATAGCATGTTTAAACTTTTCTGCCAGACAGACAGGGTGAATTGATATAAAGTTCCCCTTTCAGACCATGCGTTCTATGGGGCAGATGATGTCATTCTCATCTGTTTCTGTGGCCTCTGGTTAACAAGGGTATCATGTAGCCAGCACAATGACCAACCGCCTTTACTTTACCCCAACTTGCAGGCTCCCTAAAGTTTCTGAAATTAAAAATCCCAGTCTTCACCAGGATTTGAGCCCAGCCCCTCTGGTTCAGAACCGAAGCATGTTATCACTTATCCACTATTTCTCTGAGTTATTATAAGCTTTGCCAAAAAAAAAAAAAAGAGTCCTAAGAGCTAATTATCCACATTTGAATTCCTCCTCAAAGTGGTTTGTTTCAATCCAATACTTTGTATCATCCACACTTCAGATATCTGTGACAGCTTGTGAATGACATCAAAGAAGTGACCTGCTAGTTCAAGTTGAATGAGATCTTCTTTCTTAGAAGTAGGTCTTGCATTGAATCAGTGAAAATACATGACCAAAATACTACCAACAGGGACTGAAGGAAAGTGCTGCTGTTTCAAATTTAAGTAAAATCAGAGTGGGTCAGCATTGAATAATTTAACAACAGAGACTCTTGATAAAGCCTTAATCTAAGAACAATGTCTTGCAGAACTGGAGATGTAACATTCAGTCTTGTGCTGGTATATATTTGGCTGGTAAAGAGATGTGTTTTTTAAATATTTTATTTAGCTTTTTATGTAAAGAATAATATTTTTGTTCTATGTCTATATCTACTTAGGCCTACTCGTTGGATATTTAAGTCTGGAAGCTATTTTTTTAAAATGTACACTCTATCATTTAAGATGATATCGCTCGTAAACAATACAACTAGAATGTATAATCATGGCCCTTGATTTGAACATTGTGTGGGCGATGCACGAAAGTACTTGTCTTTAAATCTTTTAATACAGGGATGCCCAAGCTAATTCGATCTACGAATTTCCCAACCAGGTCGTGGGCCACAATACCGAAAAGATATCAAAATCATAATAAAACTGACTTAAAAAAAAACTATAAGAGCCCCGTGGATCTAGTACTTACATTAAATATTGGGCATCACTGTTTTAATAAATTGAACTATCCAATTAATCACCCACTTTTCAAGGTATTCTGGAAACTTAGGCTACTTTTAAGCGCTAAGAGATGCTAAACTTAATGTAGGCCCTAATACCTAAGATACATATGGCAGGTGACTCCAGAGCTCACGTAGGTCCTATCCTCAAAAGATTTATCTTTTACACTTGGGTGGTTAGTGGCTAATTATGTCTTGGTATTTTCAGAAGATAAATTTGATGACTCAAAGTTCAAATCATGCCGGAAATTTTTTTCAGTGAAGAACAATATTCCTCTTTCTAAAATAATAATAATAAGGTTTGTCTTGAGTCTGAAGATTAATCAGGAATGCAGCTATTTCCCGTGGCTACGCAGCTCCAGCTCTAACCGCAGGCATAGCCATTGTCCGCCGGTGGTCGATTTTGATTTTTTTTTCGACGTCTACGTCTGTCCTCGGCAGCGGAATTTCTTTTGGTCTCACGTGTGTATCCAGCGGCCTTTGTAAGTGACCTCCAACTGTCTTGTTCTGAAGTATCTACATTTTAGTGCGATGTCGTTTAAGCAGTTCTTTTAAAAAAAAAAAGACAAAACATTCATTATTAAGACACTTGCCAGGACATATAATACGTTGATGGGTCGGAAATCACGTTGGCAGTGTTTATACAAACAATTATGAAGACATCATAGACAGATGCTGATGAAGGCAGTATAATATCCGATATATGCTCCTTTTTTTTTCCTGGTATGTTTGATGAATTCTATTCACGATCGTTGCCTGACAGCTATTGTGTACCGCAGCCTCGCTTAACAAGATCTTAATGTTAACTCAAGTGGCTGAAGAGTAGACAGTATGTTCACGCTCATCTACTAGGATTAGTCAGGTTCAGTGGTCCTCAAACTAACTAATGACCGTTAGATAAATAACAAATAAAAAAAAAAAAAAAGTAAAGTTCCCCTTTCACACCTTGCGATCTATTTGTGTTATCTTTTCCTTTGGCCAACGGTTAACACCGTTAGATAAATATCTGATGATAAATATGCGCGTGGGTATTATTTTTTTTTATCTTCTACTAAAATTTTCGTCGTTTTGACATTAGTACAGAGCCCCTTAGTTGCAACGTGTACTGTGGCAGTGCGCGCAGTTCTTATATTTTAAAACCAACTTACCAAAAGCCTTAACTCTTTCTCTCCGTAATTATGTTTCCAAGTTTTGACAGAATTCTTCATTTTGCTCATTACTATTTCACTATTTTTATGATAAAGCTTCAATAACGTTTTCGTTTGTTATCAGAAAATGTGTGGTATAGAATTATTATTATTATAGCATTTATATAGCGCTACTTTCATGGTTATAGCATGCTCGGGGCGCTTTTGGTCCAATCTCATTTGTGGACCGGTGGGGGGTATCTAGGACTCTGCCCGAGTCGGGTTTTGAACCTCACTTGGCCTCTCGACCACGCTTCCCACTAATGGGGAATACAGGCTGTTTTTATATATCACAAATTAAAATTTATAAAATTAAACAATAATTTAATTTAATGAGGTAACATCAACGATGGTATCGTAAATTAGGAGAGAAAGAGTTAATGCATCAAATAAAAGATCGGTCTATGCCTTCTCATTGTTTGTTGCGTTGTTTGTTTTCCCCTGACGACTTAGTGTGCTTCATGCTTTACAGTTGTACTATCGTGCTGATTTAAGCCTGAGTGTAGGCCTGAACCGTTCCAGCTTCCCTGACCAATTTTGTTATTGAGATCTTCCTGTTTCGTCAAGTCTGAACGTATAAGCGTGAGAGAAAACTCGTTGTTCTCCTTAGCCTGGTATCGAGATTTCATTCTAGCATTAATTCTTATAGTTTTCAGAGTCGCTAAATAAGTTCGGAAGCTACCAGTGATAATTACAATGATATTTATTATCTTGACCTATCCCCTAGTCGTTGGACCGTTGGGGAACCACACAAGATATGTTGACTAACTTTCTCCATTCCTCTCTGTCTTTTGACTTGGATAGAATCTCTTATTAATGACAGGCCCGTCCATTTATTCATGTTGCCTTTCCGTCGCTTTATCTGTCTGCCTCTCTTCTTTTTCTTAGTACTGTTCCCTGGAGGAAGGTCTTTGCGAGTCCTGAAGACCTTGTGATATGAAATAAAGGATAGCTTTAATAGGGGGAAAGATGAAGTTCCCTTTTCAGACCTTGCCATCTATTTGACAGAGAAACGTCATGAGATCTCTCATCACACTTTCAATGGAAAGCTGAAGTGTTGTTCTTTTACACTTCCACAGTTTTGTAAACTCCTGCTTTCAAACCTCATCTTGGTGGCTGAGTGATAGAGCGAAACCCTCGTCAACCGTCAACTAAAGAAACAACTGACCTTTACATCCACTGCCCTATTGATCATGAAGTCTAAACGGGTTACTTTACTTACGCTCTTGACACACGGGTTATTTCAATAAATACAAGTTTTTGTTTGACTTCTAACAAACAAGGTACTGTTTTATTTCGAAAACTATATACCTGCATTGAATCCAAACACTGATGGCTGCGAAACCTCAAAGTTAAAGCGTTTGAGAAACCAGTTTTTTTTTCTCATCTCAAATGTGAAGTCTCACCGCAGTCAAGTGCTGCACTTCTAGGTTTTCTTTAATGTCTCTTGAGTTTTTTTTTCTTGGCATATTGATGTTAGAAGAGGTTTATCTTAGAGCGTGGTAAATCTTCAACTCTACTTAGGGTACATTAAGCTTTAAAGTAGTGTAAGTGTACAATAGTTTTCAAGTAAACTAAACACTACTGAATGTTAAACTATAGAGTCGTGTATCATGTGTATACATGAACAATTCTTTCTGCTTCCTTTTCGTTAACTCTTTCTCTCCCAATCGACGATAGCATCGTTGATTTTGACCTCATTAAATTAAATACATGTTTAATTTTTTAAACTTTACTTTGAACTTATATAAAAAGAGCATGCATTTCCCTTTAATTCTATACCAAATACACCATTTTCTGATAACAAACAACCAGAAGAGACGGTGGCGCACGTCTTGCAAGAGTGCCCGCAGCTCTGCGAGCTGCGGGAAGACGTATCAGATGGTTTACTATGTCTGTATGGAAGCTATGAGGCACTACGCCAAACAGCAGAGTTCCTTACCAGGGCACTACGGGAGTCCTAGGTCTCCCTGCCTTGTCACCAATTGGAGTTCATCTCAGATAACAAACAACAAAGCTATTGACGCCCAATCATAACAGGGGGAGTGAAATAGTAATGAGCAAAATGAAGAATTCCGTCGAACGTGGAAAAATAATTGCGGAGAGAAAAAAGAGTTTTAAGCATTTATGTTATGTTTATGCTGGCTTCGAATTTTGTTTCGTTTAAATTTCCTTGTGAATTCACTTCTTTAGTGTTGTGATGATTGATTGAATTAGTTTCACATATTTCAAGTCTTTTGTTTTTGACCCAAGCTTAGACTGTCTGGTCCACATGTTGTACACGTTGTTTCTCTCACATTCCATTCTCGGATCAAGTAGAAAATGGGTTCAATTATTTATTGTCGATGACAATACATGAATCAATAAATAATTAACCAATATAGCTACTCAATTAGTCATGATTAATTAATTCCCTTTTATATGGAAAATGTACTTACTTCTAAAACAGTAGACTACTGTAGATGACTAGGGCGTCTGATAAAAAAATTTCAAAGTAACGATTGGCTTATAAAACCTTCAATTTCTAAAAGTACTTGAATAGTTTAGAAGCTAAACACATTGGCCTCTCATCTCGAGAGGCTCGAGTTTGAATTCCGACTTGAGCAGACCTCTTTGTTTTGTTTTTGAAGTTGCAGCACGGAAACCTTAACCCCCCCCCCTCTCTCTCTCTCTCTCTCTCTCAGTTTGTTTTAACCAGATTGCAGTCTGAATATACTTTGAACACTTAAACTACCTTCAGTTTTAAGTGGACCGTTCGAATGGTGAAAGTTACAAAAGTGAAGTCCAAAGTCACTAGTACACAGATTCATAATTTAAAACAACAATTAATAAGAAGGTTTTAATAGTATCGCGTGAACTACAGTGCTGCACTACAGTCATAGAACACTGAACCAAAGGAAATTTTTTGTTCTAACTGAAATGTTTTGTTGTTGTTGTTTTTTAGGATTTGAATAAGAGATTGACCCTTTACAAAACAATTAGATATTCATCATAAGACATTAGTTAGGCCAAGTTCGCATTTAACTTTTTCACATTCACTTTCACCTATCCTTTGGTTTGCTGGACCGCTGGGGCATCACACAAGATCTGCCAACCTTCTTTCTCCATTCTTCTCTGTCATTTGTCTTTGATAGAATTTAATTCTGATGTTCTTTTATGAAAAAATTGATACCTGCCTTTTTACCTGCCTGGGTGGACCACTTCGGGGGCCGATTTTGAGTTTGTGTTTCCACACAAACTGTCTTTGTAATCTCTTTTTTTTTTTTTTTTTTTGTTTTTTTTAAATACATTTAAGAAGCGATCACCCCGTTGTTTCTCCACCTTTCCAACAGGTCCAGACAAGTGATAGGTTTATAGCGCATTGAGAACGCTAAAAGAATGACGTTGCACTAATTAAAAACAATTGGTATACAAAAATAGTTCTCATTGGACATATTTATGAGTGTTAGTCTAGATCTAGTACACATTTAATGACATGACTGATCCAAACTTACTGATACACATTAATATAAGCCTTATTATTATATACTTTTTAAAAAATTATTTTTATTTTGTATTTTGCTTGTTGTACTGTTGGTGCTTAAAGGATCTTTTCAAAGTACGGATGTATACTTACAATAGGGTTAAGTCAACTCTTGAAATACTGACATGATGCGACCGGCGTGACTTAGCTCGACAGACGGAAGTGCAGAGTAGGCTAAGGAATTCAGTTTGAAGTACATTGAACATTGCTTAGTTTGCCTGATTCAAAACTTGAGCTGCGCTCTCCACTAGGGCTTAGTGTTCTTAAAGAGTGTGACAGAGTACTCATGGACCCTTGTGAGAAAGGGTTAATTCTAGTGGAATTAGAAAGGCTGTATTTTCGTTCATCATTAATGAGTGAAAACGACTTCACGAATAGCGCAGGTGAACCCAGTCTAACAAAGGCTACATTTTGTTGTTTTGTTTTTTTTTGCTGCCCATTACCAAGAGAAGTGTGTAAAGTTCCCCTTTCAGATCCAGCTATCTATTGGTGCAGAAGATGTAATGCTCATCTGTTTCTGTGGCCCTCTGTTAGCGAGGGTGTCTTGTGGCCCAGAACTATGCCCTTTACTTTTTCCTCAACTAAAGACAGGTACACAGTAGAACTGAGTGGACTCAGAAGTTCCCCTAAAAAATGGCGAAGTTACATAATTCAGTCCTTCCCAGGATTTGAACCTGGAACCTCTCGATTCGCATGTCAAGCGCTTTACCGCTCAGCCTCCACCCCTCCTACCAAGACTAGGAGACCTTTTTATTTTTAAATTCGTGTGTTTTCTAGTTCTATAGACCTTAATTTTTTAAAATGTTTTTCCGAACTATGCATACGCTATTGTATAAAAAAGATGCCTTAATTTTGATTATCTTTGGTAAACATATTTTTTGTAATGATCATTTCCAATTTAAATTTGAAATGGAAAATAAATGCTTAAATAATCGTGGATTTTAGGCTAAATCCTAAAACTTTTAATTAATCTTTTTTGCCTTTCCTGTTCAATAGAAGCAATGTTCAGTAAAACTAGTGTGTTGGAACCACTTCTCGGTAGAACCAATCTTCAATACATGTATATTAATACATTTAGTTAATCCAATGCTCAAGCTTAAAACTTCATTAAAATCAACCAACAAATATTGATGAAACCAATGCTCATTAGCGCCAATGTTCGGTAGAACCTATTGCCAGTTTAAATCTTCAGTAAAACTGTTAGTTAATATTATTGGATCATTAGCTTACTTGCTGGCCATTTAATCTATTATTTGTTTTCTGCAATAAGATAAGATAAGTAATAAGATACTTTTTATTGGTCCAATCGAAGGGAAATTCAGTTAGACTACAATTGACCACCTCAGCGTAAATACTGTAAAAACACATTGATCTGTTCCTCTTTAAAATGTCAGTTCTAGCGAGTGCGTTAAAAAAATCGAACATTTTCCTTTCCTTTATCATAAGCATTGACTAATATACATAAAGAACAGATCATACATTCGGCCCACCTTTACTAAGACAAATTATACGCCTATTGATGGGAGGAAAGACAGACAAATTGTATTTCCCAAGAGAGCACTAGGGCAGAGGGCTACTAGGCAGAGATTGATGAAGGGAGATAATTTTGGATCGTTTCGCCAGTTGTCGTTCTTGTCACACCGTTCGGTACTGCACTGATTTACCTTGATTGTGTAATATTTGCACCTAAGGGTCAGTTAGGAATTGAGTGTCGGGACAATTCTAACTCGGATCTCTGCCCTCGCTTCCATACCAAGGAGGGACTAAAAATAGGCCTTAACAAGGGCGTTGTCCATTCCGTAATAAATAAAAAGTTCCTCCTCACAACCTATATCCCTCCCTCCGTTACTCACATCTCTTAAGGTATCAGGAAACATCCAACAATGCCTAAACCCTTTAGTAATTCATAATGCGTCTATTGTGACCTTTGACCCTCCCACTATTAAAACACCGGCTTCTGCAGTTGAATGCTGTTGTCTGTTGCGATCAACATAGTTGTCTAAAGAAAAAAGAGACTCCACATGCTTTATAAACCCATGGAAACATTTCGAGAAAATAGCTCAACATGCAGTTTTGTTGACTTGGGAAAGGGCACGTCTAACTTTTGTTGAAACTTCTAAAACCTCTCTCTCTCTCTCTTTCTCTCTCTCTCTTTCTGTTTCTTTATTGCTTTCTGTCTTTTTTGTATGTGTCTTCTTTTCTTTGCTTTCCCTAGCTCTCTTTCTATTTCTCTCTCTCACTTTCTGTCACTTTCTGTTTCTTCTTCACTAGTTCTCTTTCTTTGGTTTCTATGTTTCTCTTTTTCCCTTTTTCTCCATCTCGTTATCTCTTTTTCTCTCACTTTCTTTCTCTCCCTATTTCTCTTCCTGTCACTCTCTCTCTGTGTGTTCTCGAAGCCCTTTGTACCCTCTCACTTCAATGGTGTGTCTGAGGAGTTCGAGATAAGTGATCAATGCTATTGTAATGTCTTTATTCAAGAATTACTCTTCGCCTTCACCTGTCCCTGAGTCTGTTGGATCGTTAGGGCACCACGCAAGATTTGTCTCTCTCTCCATTCCTATCTGTCATTTGCCTTGGATAGAACCTCTTTCAATGGCAGGCCCGTCCATTCTTTTATGTTGTCTTCCAATCACTTTCTCTGTCTGCCTCTTCTTCTTTTTCCTGGAAGGTCTTTGCGAGACCCGAAGACCCTGTAATATGGCCTTAGAGTTTTAGTTTGCGTTTTTTTTTTTTGTTTTTTTTTTCACAATAGTTTGCAAGTCATCGTGGGGTAGTAACCCTGTCTCTAATCTCTTCGTTTGTGATGCGGTTTATACTTTCTCTAATGAAAGACCATTCATACTTGAACCATAGACCATTCATGTTATTTGGCAGTTTGAACGACATGAACACGCTACATTTGTCAATTCCTAAAGAGTTTTATTTGTGGACAGGAGGCTGTGTTTATCATTAAATTTAGTAATCATGCGTAAATAAAGAATAAAGTAGAATATCATATTTAAACAGCCCTCTCCGTTTGTCGTCATAATGTTCAGGCATGCGCACTAACCGTGTTGATTAACACGCTGTTTTAGTCGTCTAACTAGGGCCAGGTAATCAGAGACATTTTATCGAATTTACTAATTAATCGAGATAATGTCTGGTGTTGCCCGTGGGGGGGGGGGGGGGGTCTACGCGTAAGGTGATGACGGGAAAGGGTGGAGAGGCTTCTGTGGGTGTCAAATGGGCGAAGCCCCTCAGCCATCGATCTATCAATTCACTTGCCACCTCTCCCAGTTACTTTCCGTCCAGTCGTACATTTCGCCCCCTTCCCATCCTGTTGGTTGGTCAGGTTTGTTGACTAAAATCCCTTCAGGTAATGTTCAAAACATGCCATACCTTTTGACGACAGTTTGAAAAAAAAACAAAAAAAAAACACTTCCTGAAGGAAACGATGAGGTTTTTCTTCCCCGCCCCGCTTCTCTCCCTCCTTCTTTTTGGTCTATTTTTCTTTGAACTATGAATAAAGCTTTGTCGTCAGGTGGCGCTGCACGCGCGTAAATATGTTGGTCTGTGTTACAATTGCGGATGCAGACGACAAGAACAACTTCATTCACTTGACTTCTCTTTGGTTTTTATACGTTCACAAGAGAATGTCTGAACTATATATATATATATATATATATATATATATATATATGTGTGTGTGTGTGAATACGAATAATCAAGAAAGACATGACTAATACAAACATAGTGAGCTGTGCTAGAATGTATCAGCTTTTCAAACATCCGTACTTTTTTTCCCACTCACACCTTATGCCAGGTACATAACAGCGTTATGGGAGCCCATGACCTTTTGCTGTAGACAGTTTGTTTAGTGTGTCCTAATCAATTGTTTTGCTAAACTCAACGTTCTGTTTTTGTAAGAGCGACTTCAAAGTCAACTGTTGCAAGCAAAATGCTTTAAAACAAACAAAGCTATCTATTATTATTATTATAGCTTTTATATATCGCTACTTTCATGCTTATAGCTCAGAGCGCTTTGGTCCAATCTCATTTGTGGACCAGTGGGGGGAGGGGGTATCTAGGAGTTGGTTTTCCGTGCTGCCTTCAGGCGCTCAGTAAACAGAACTCTGGCCGAGTCGGGTGTCGAACCTCGAGCCCCCTTCTAGGTAGCCAAGACAAGCCAAGTTCAAGCGCACTTAGCCTCTCGACCACGTTTCCCACTATAGGAAAGAACTCCACATTTATAACTAAACATCTCAATCATGTAGAAGTTATTTCCTTTATATCTAACTACATAATAAATAGCCAATAATTAATTGACAAATTTTTTTTTTTTTTCTTTAAATTGATTATGTTTTGTTTGGTACAATAAATCAGAAAAGGGACTTTACTCTTTCACTCCTAACTGACGATACCAGCATTGATTTGACCGGATTGAATTAAATTAATTTTTGGTTTTATAAAATTTTAGTTGTGTTATATAAAAAGAGTAGGCATTCTTATATAATTAAATACCTTATATAACATTTTCTGATCACATACCAAAAAGTTATTGAGATTTAATCATAACAGGGTAGTGAAACACAAAAAGCAAAATGTATAATTTCATCGGAACGTGGAACGTGTAAAAATAATTACAAAGAGAAAGAGTTAAATTCTAATTCAAAAGTTCTTTTGTTCCTGTTAGCATTTTTTAAAAATTCGTAGAAGCGTTCCTTCTCAACAGAAAATAGCATGTCATGTATCAATAAATTACAGCTCTTGAACGACATGGGGCAGGTCTTTTTCCTCTTGGTCATCTTGTCTAAACGTAGAGTACCCTTTCAGATCTTGCCATCTGCGCATGATGTGAACACCTGTCTCTACGACGGTCAACGAGGATGTTGTATTACCAACACAAATACCAACTCCATTTCTTTCCTTAACTTTCGCCAGGTACTAACCTAAAAAAACACGAAGTAAAGAATCCAGTTTACACCAAGATTCAAAACTTAAAATAGTTCAAAAGCAATCGCTTTACCACACGCCGCTGGTCACCTTGTCTATGTACTAGGAAATGTCTGACCCTGGTTATGAAGAGCTTCTCTTTGTCTTATAGGCCCTTACCACCTGTTGTGCAAAAACTCATTAAACTTGCAGAATGTACGTTACTGCTAAAAATAATATAAAAAAAACAAACAAGCAATACCACTTAAAAGAATCAGGAAAACACAAAGATAAAGGTATGTTTATGGTAATTCTTAGTACATATAACTGGAAACAATCATAAAAGTACTCTCTCTTTCCCAATATCATTAGAAGACTAACGGGTAGCATGAATCAGCCAGGAAAACAATGACTAAGTAGAGTTTATAGGTATGTGTAGGACGCAATGATCTTTATTGAAGCCGAATATGGCCGGATATTCGGCCGGAGTTACTGTCCGGTGCATCCCTAATTACGAAGGACCATCTTGTGGTTACATCAGAATTTCACGCACATACGTTCAGTAATAGTAATGAAAATAAAAATGTTTTTGAAGCTTAGTGGCAAAACAAGTAGGATGGTAGATATTAGACATGAACCATGGGAAAGCAGAACTTTTGAGAGAATACGTTTTTTTTTCAACGACTAAAAAATTTCCTTATCTCTAAGCTTTTCATGCGTTTGTTTATTTGAAGTTTATGCCACGATCAGTCTGATAGCATTTTTTGTTTCACTTGAACAATATTGTCTAAATCAGATTGTGGCAATCGCGCTGTTCACGTGCTCAACACAACCCAGCGTACATTAAAGTCATGACACTGTAGCGCTCAAGTGACATGTGCAGTGACTCATTCGAAACTTGGCGTGAGGAGACACAAGTGTATAAATGAATCAATCCAATGGTTTACTTGATTGACAGGTCACATGATCATCTGAACGGATACGAAATTTTGGATAGATAACTAGGCCTTGACCTTGATGTTGCGTTTTTTTTTTTTTGTTACTGAACTTTACTTGTCTATTTTTCTTTTACTGATGGGCATCTCAGTGTTGGAGTGAAGAGCTGGCAAGTTTTTTTTTAAATAACGGACGTAGAAACCAAACTGAACTACTGACCAGAAGTTCACAGCCCACTAGAGCACTTGGAAAGCTCAAAACGGTTTGGAAAGACGAAGGCATAGCCCTCGACACTAAAATCAGACTGATGAGCTCCTTGTATGCTTGGGAATCTTGGGCGCTAACTGCAGATCTCGAGAAGAGGATCCTAGGAATGGAATTGACATTCTATGGATTATATAGAAGGATCCTATGTATCACACACAAAGAACGCATCCTGATGATGAAATATGGAACAAGATCATAATGATACTTGGGCCCTTCGATGACCTGTTGACCATTGTCAAATTAGAGCTTTCATGTTTTATCGACAATCTGAACTAACTCCGCGCAACGGTGTCAGTACTGGCAACATGAAACCCTCGTCAAGCGTCAGGCATGGAAACAAAACATTTGCATCATCTGCCCTGTAGATTGAAAGGTCTGGGAGTCTGGGGTACTTACTTCCACTGGTGTGTGTGTGTAGGAGTTATCTACCAAAGGTGTATAGGTGTTTGTATGTATGGTAGCCACTAAAAGTTGGAGCAACACTAGTGTATCGCCGTACCATCACTCACTATCAGCAATTTATTAAAATGTCCTATTTGTGCGCAGTAGTTCTTCCCGCTCCTTTATCCCTCGGTGATAAACGCTAGGTAAAGAGAATTAGTTGTTGACACAGTGCACAGACAAGCAGAACGATAACTTTTACAATGTTCTACCGGCAAGGGCAAACAACTCGCACGTGCCACTCTCACGAAAAGTAAACTTTAATAGCGTGTGTTGGGTCACCATGGTGATGGCGAGTAGATTGCTGCAGTGTTTACGTCACTGCAAGTCGCTTCGTCATTGTGTCAGCTACGTACAAAGTCGTGACTCACTCGACTGTATCCTGTTTCGTCGTCGTCGTGTTTTATTCTGAATGGCTTCTAATTAGTGCTACCCCATACTTAGGCCTATATCCCTAACCCTGCTAAGAAAACAAAAGTATGAAACAATTATTTGTATTTCAAAATGAGGCTAGTGCATTGGTACCAAACAATTTTTGGTTTGGAAGGGACTTGCACATTTACGACGTCTGTACCTCTGGCCGCATTGCATCTAAAATTTTGTCCAGTCCATCTTTTCCCTCTGGCTTCGTCATGCATTGTAGGTTAAGTATCAAGGGGAAGTATTGCACTGCATAACAGTCCGTAGTTTAGGACATGATTCACTTCACCTTGACCTATGTTAAACCGTTGAGGCACCACATATGATCAAGCCATCGTCTTTTCCATTCCGCGTTTTGCCTTGAATAGAATCTCTTTCAATGATATCACTGACCTTATTAAATGGTAACCCAAGTGCTTTATACCACTTGGCCACCACGCCACTGAAGGGCATATGTAAAATATTTGTGAATAGACAATTGTCACACAATTTTCTTGTAAAAAAAAAACAACTAAAGTAATAAGTGATCCTTGTTTTTCATCGATATGTGTTTTTCATCCGCAGGTTTTAATTCCTCTTGCACATGGAGTTGGTAGCTGTAACTTAACTAGCTATATACAAGACATTACTGTTACTTGCATATTTGATCCTAAGGCAGTTAACTACACTGCTTCTTTTATGATTGACGGAGGCTTTGCCTTTACAGATATATTTCCTACTTCTCCTGCACCATTTGTCAATCCTATTTCGTTTACCTTCAACAAAACTGTGTCTGGACAAAAGTACAGAGTCTTAGTGGAGGAGGTTCAGAGTGACAAAATAAAAAATTTCATTTATAATGCGACTGTTGCAGTGGGTAATGTTAAAACTTTTCCTTTATGTTTTTTTTTTTTACTTTGATTTATTATAGTTTTTTTTAACCTTAAATGGTTTATAAATATTCGCAATGATTAAAAAAAATGTTTTAAGCAAAAAAAAAAAATACTTATAGAAAATAATCTTGAATCTGAATTATATAAAGAATGGAAGTGACTTCAAATTTTCTACCAAGACCAACAGTTTTCCACATCTGCCTGGTGTGCTTTGTGATCTGTCGTCTCTCGATGGTCCTAGGTTTGAACTCTGCCCACTGCCATTTCCTGCTATCAGGAGTTTTGGAGTTCAATGTAATAGTCTTCATTTCTGAAGTAACATACGAAGCATGTAAAACAAACAAACTAATCAGTTCTATTCCCATTTGGGAAAATTAGCAAATATGTAATGTTTTTGTTTGCATAGCAATGAAATTGAATAGAGATTTCTGTGCAACAAACATACAAAAATGAACTCTTTATTGGGGTATTAATAAAGCTTAACTGTATGCTTTATAGTTACATGGGTAAGAGTAATTTTTAAATCAGACATAGGTCTTTCTAAAACCTTTTTCTTACCCACATCTCTGACCCCAGAAGAATACATTTGTCTGCCCTTCCCCTTCCTCACCAAGCTTCATGTGTTTTCCAGCATTCTTAACTACAGAGATCTGTGGTAGCATGTCCTGGCACACATCATCACTGAAAAACAGAAAAAAAAAACAGTGAAAATAGATCAATATTAAAGTGTGAAGAACAACCCACAAGTTGAGAAAGGTTGAGCTACATAGCAGGGGTGGGGTTAGTAAGTATAATTCTAACATTCAGTGAAACATTTCCATTTCTACAGTGCCTTTGAAACCAATCAATTTAAAAGTTCAGGACAGGGGAGAGAACTTTCTAACTCTGAATTGGGAAACTTCCTTAAACACTTCACGTGACGGCCATGAGGTAAACAATTTCATAGCCAGTATGATGTTAGATCAAACATTTACAAGTCAGACACAATTTTTTTTTTTGGAAGAAAAATGTTGAAAAAGTAACAAACAAAATTCTTATAATTCAATTGCTTTTTTTATGGTATCCAGAAATGTCACTAGCTACCAAATTAAGCCAATACTTATTGCCCTAAAGCCTTGTAGAAGCACTACCTTAAAGTACTACTGCCTGGAAGTGCTAATTCCTTGCTGAAATACTACATTAAAGCATTAAAAGCCTTGTAACAATAAAGCCTTGTAGAACTAATGCCTTATCCTTTTCACGATAATGTCTTGTCAGCTACTATAACATGGCGTCCCTCAAAGCTGTAGCAGAAGGAAACCAAGTTTTTTTTTCTACTTTGTCTTCAATTTAGCTTTTTTAGTTGTAAGAATCTATAATCTCTTTAGTCTTTGCCCTGGAAAAAGAGAATGTTTATTTTTCTGAGCTGGTCCACGTGTCACTTTTAAGTTTAGAGGACAGAGATCTACAGAAGCTAAGACAATCTAAACAAATATACTAACCAACATGGAACATTTCTATTTGATAGACTGGTGCTTATGTAAATTTTAGCACATCATTTAAAACAATTCTGCATCCACCAACACTAGGCTGTTAATGCTTAAAACACATACTTCAGTTGGTGGCTTATGGTGGCCATGGTGCAATGAGCTTGGCTTTAGAACCAAGAGGTCCCAAGTTTAGGACCCAGTGAAAGTGAAAACTAAGATTTTGAGCTGCATAATTTTTAAAGATGCCTCTGAATCCTATCCAACTTTAATAGTAAAGGTGGTTGGTTGGTTATTGTGCTGACCACATGACATCCTTATTAATTTTCAGCTATAGAAAAAAATGGGACTAACTTAAACTTTCCTTCCACCCACCATTCTTTTTTTTACAGACAGACAGCAATGTTTGAAAGAAGCACCTTAAACTCCTTTACCTCCTACTTCTAGATGGTATAAAATATCTTTAATATGACTGTACTTTTAGTTGGTGTCTCTTTCTAATAATTAAGGCAGTGTCTTTGATTCTGAAGAAT
Source organism: Biomphalaria pfeifferi (assembly GCA_030265305.1). NCBI lineage: Eukaryota > Metazoa > Mollusca > Gastropoda > Planorbidae > Biomphalaria > Biomphalaria pfeifferi. The sequence continues at coordinate 1,451,905 of JASAOG010000117.1, forward strand.
AATGATCACCCACAAACTCTTGTATTTATCTTCTTTTAGATTTATTATAGAAAAGAGAATGAGATGAAAACTCAAATGGTCCCTTCTTCTGCTGACAATAAATACAACCTGACTAATTTGTCTCATGGAACGAAATATGTTGTATACATTGTGGCTGTAACATTAGATGCTAAAAGTCAAGAATCAGATAAAATAACAGAATCCACAGGTTTGTTTCACTAAACAAGTATTTAGTATAAGTCTTCAAATTATTAGGCACTATTGGAGAAGTAGGTGTTTTCTTTTAAGTGCACACTAGGTGCAATTTACAATTTTATGTGTGCACTGTAGGTGAAGTGTACAAGCTCATGGGCACAGGTCTAGTCTACAAAATTATGGTAAATTAAGGTGAAGTCCAACAGCTAGTCTAAATTCTTTAATAAATAAGCATGACAGTAGCAATTGGGTGCAATAGTTAATAAGGGAAGAAGGGAAGTCAAAATGGTCACTACAGATACAATCTACAAGTTCATGGTCTTTTCAGGTGTACCAGTAGTTTACAAGCATTACAGATTTTGTTTACTAGCTCATGGGCTCTACAGATATAATGCACTAGCGGATGGGTACAAGACTACTGTCAGAATGCTCACCACATGACCTGGCAGCCGTCCAGAAGTCTAATATCTTTACTTCTTTGACATGACATATAATATATAACAGCAGAATTCAAAACATTTTAGGGGAAAAAGGTAAAGATAAATAGGCAATACATTTGTAGTTGGCCAGACTATAACGCTACAGACAAAGTCTGCTAGCATATCGGCACTATAAGAGGATACAAAAACTTACAGGGAGTGAATGCTTTAATGCTTTGTTTGTAGTTATGTGATAGATCACCTCCTTTACACAGACTAATGAATCTCTTTAGTATTTATAGTTTTCATTTAAAAAAAAACAACAAAACTTATTTTTCAGCTCCTAAACCACCTACAAATGTAACTGCAGTGCCAAATGATTCTAGCAAAATTACCATATCATGGTCTCCACCAGATTTATTATTTCAGGTATGCAAAATAATAGCTAAATGACTTCACTATTTCAGTGTGAATTATTTTGATAAAATGTTTTCCCTGACGAATCTCCAAAGAGGTAGTGTTACTAAAACTAATGTAACATTTTTATTTTATCATATAATCTAACATATTTGAATTTATTTTAAGTGTAAAAAATAAATAAAGAGAATACCCTGAATTTTTTTTTTATTAAGTTAAACTGAGGTCAGAATTAGGAAATATATAAATAATTCATTAAAAAAATCGATATTCTGAAAGATTGACCTTTTAATTATATAGTTAATCTATAAATATTGAAAAATAACAAAACTAAACACATTTTTATCTAATATATAAAGCAGAATGTGAGGTGTATATGTATGTATGTCCCCGTATAGAAATCAAAACCGTTTGACCGATCTTGATAAAACTCGGCAGAAATGTTCCTTGGGTACTAACTTAGACCGTAGTGTATGTATTGTAGCCCTAAAACAAACTTAAGACCATAAAAAAAAAAGTTGACCAGCTATACGAAAGCATTATAACTTCATCGATCTAGGCCATATTTACATGAGAAGAGATCGAAAGGATCTAGATCCAGATCTAATTTTAAAAACTACACTTTGCGCAGATAGTTTTTTACTTTGACACATGAAAATACAAAATATATTCCATTGATTTCATTATTTAATAAAATTAACCTTCAAATTTGTGTTTCACTAGCATTTTTTTACTTAAATTCGTTCCTTATATCTGCGAATGTAGAATTCCTGATGAGCATTCTTTCATTAGACAATACTGTAATGTTACACATCCGTCAATTCCTAACCTACCTAGGTCTAAAACTCTTAAGCTTGTCTTCGCAAAGATAGTTTTATACTTTAGCATATGAACATACTAATTATAGTCCATTCATTTCATATTTTAATCAAATTAACATTCAATTTGTTTTTTCTAAAGCATTTTTCATGCATTTGTTCCCCCTAAAGCTGATAAGATATATTCTAATAGTTTCATTCATTTGCGTACATCTAATTTAAAAGGTCATGCATGCGCACGTGCAAAATGAACTCTATCCAAGCCAATATTTAACTCTAGATTACTCTAGATCTATATCTTATGTCTAAGTCAAAATCTACTTTATTCTTTAACACATGAACATACAAAATTAAGTCTATTCATTTAATTTTAATCAAATATATGTAGGCCTACAAGCAAATGTTTTTATTTGAAAAAAAGATTTAAGTCGATTAGCTTATTTTGACAGCACAATTCATACTATTTTTACATATACGCATTCACTTTACTTATAACATTATTATTTCGTTTAATTGTTTACAAACCACTCTCAGTGACTCATCGTCAGTTATACGCAAACAAAAAAAAACAGCGGGCCGCGGGTAGTATATGTCTAGAATTGTATAAAAGATGAACAAATGCACTAAGAAATTGTATTACAAGTATTTACATTTTTTGAGTCCTGCAAAATAAACTTAATAAATAAAAAGGAACCACTAACACACAAAGTCTTTTTTTTTTATGTTTTGTTCCTGCATTCAATTTACAAACTAAATGAAGTACAATCACTCTCACATAGAAAATTTAAAAAAAAGAGATAAAAATTTTACCTTAAAAAGATAGTAAATAATATTATATACCAAGTTACTCGCTGAGAGTAACGCCACACTCACCAGCACTAGCGAAGTTACTCCCTGAGAGTTACCCCGCACTGAAAGAGAATTAGACTTGTTATATTTCTTCCTTGTGCCACAGACTAGAGCTAAGATTTATCCAACCTTTTTTTTTAGACTTTGTGGCTGGGAAATTTGCTACAATGTTCTTGCATTTTCACTTTTCGTACCCCCTATTAAAATGCTTATCTTTTATGTGACCCTTAACCTTTGCTTTTTCTTACCCCAACAGCTGATTAGAATTGGTTTTATTGTCATGGCTTCATAACATTTATATTGAGCAAAGCATTTTCTTTGTCCACCTCGTGAATGCTTCTATGAAAATATTCAGCATAGACCCAGCCACCTGGGAGACAGAAGCACCTGAAAGACATAAGCACCTGAAAGAGCATCATGGCGTCATGCTGTGAAAACTGGCACATAAATTGCTGATGAAAAAAGAAAAGTGCCAGAGAAGAAAAGCAAGGCCAATAACACTTACTCCAGCTGGAATAAGCTGCCCAGTGTGCAGCTGAACATTTCCGGCTCACATAGGTCTCACCAGCCACATAAGGCATAAAACCCCAGTGCATAGCCCTCAGCCCCCTGGATGACAAAGTGGTCATCATGGAAACTCGATGGACGTACTATATATAGAGAGAGAGCAAAGAGAAACATTTGTTCTTATAATCTCTGTACATTATTTCTGACATATTAAAGTACCCAGCCATCTTCTATTGCCTTTATCTGTTACCTTCTTCATTGTCACATTTTTCTATTCACTTTTTCAATCAGTCAATGAGAGAATGTTTGATGCGCTGGGACCCTACTTTACCTTTACTATCCCTTAGTCTTTTAAACTGTTGGGACATCATGCAAGATTTGTCGACCATCTTTCTCCATTCCTATCTTTTGCCTTAGTTAGAAAATCTTTCAATGGCAGGTCTGTCCATTCTTTTATGTTGTCTTCCCATTGCTTTCTTAACCTCTTCTTCTTTTTCCTGGTACTGTTCCCCGAAGACCTTGTAATATAATCATCATTCCTTTGAGCTCCTCATGGAACATAGGGCCTCAACAAAAACACGCCACTCTCCATGGTCTCTTGCTAGTTTTTTGATGGCTTCCCAGCTTTTTCTGGTCCTCTCGTCTTCCTTGAGTATACAGCGTCGCCATGTTCTTTTTGGTCTTCCTCTACGTCTTGTTCCCTGTGGGTTCCACTCTAAGGCCTACCTATCTCTGTTGTAGGTATCTTTTCTAAGGGTGTGACCAAACCATCTCCACTTCCTCTCTAAGATCTGTGCTTCTATATTTTTCTGCCCACTCATCTCCCACAGTTTGGTGTTTTCTACTTTGTCGTACCAGTGTATATCTGTTGATGAAGGTCTGTACTTCTTTTTGTTGTTGCTTCAGTTGTTCTCCTTGTTTCAGAACCATACAGTAGGACAGCCTTGACATTAGAGTTAAAGATTCTTAGTTTAGTCTTGTTTGAGATGTGAGGAGATTTCCAGGTTAGTTTGAGCTGTGTAAATGTCTGACGCGCTAGATTTATACTACGTTTAATGTCTTCATCTGTTCCAGCTGATACACTGACCACTCTCCCAAGGTATCTACTTGGTCTATGGTCTGAGAATCCAGTTCTGTCTCCAATTTGTTTGTTGTTTACTTTAAGTACTTTTGTTTTTTGGTGGTTTATTTTGAGGCCTACTCTTTTTCCTACTTCACTTAAAGCTGTGACCTTTTCTTGCATGTCCTATAGTCTGTGTGTTAATAAGGCTATGTCATCAGCGAATTCCAGATCTTCTAGCTTTTGTGTGAGAATCCATTGGATTCCTTTCCCTAAATTAGAGTAGGCTTCTTTTGTGACTCAGCCCAATACTAGAAGGAACAGGAGTGGTGAAAGAAGACATCCCTGTTTCTCTCCTGTTGTGACTGGAAATTCCTCTGACAGCTTGCCACAGGTGAAACCATCATAAAGGTTTATAATTATTGTTATTGTTTTATTTGGGATCCTGTTATGTCTCATTACTGTCCAGATAGATTCTCTGTCGATACTATCAAAGGCCTTTTCAAAGTCGACAAATGTTGCATAAAAAGGAGATTGCTATCGACACATTGTTCTACAATTGTTCTGAGTGTTGCTATTTGGTCAACACAAGATCTCCCTTTTCTGAATCCAGCCTGTTCTTCACTTAGGTGTACATCACATCTCCCTTTATTCTGTTTAGTAGGATTCTGCTGAAAATCTAGCTTGGTACTGACAACAAAGTGATGCCTCACCATTTCTCACATTATGATAGATCTCCACTTTTTGGTAGTTTTATTAGCAAGCCCTTTTTCCACTCACTAGGAGGTGTTTCTGTTCACCAAATTTTGTTGAATAGTTTGTGCATTTGGTCAACTGTTTCACTTCCTCTTTCTTTTAGGACTTCGGGTGGTATGTTAATTCCAGTTGCTTTATCTGTCTTTATTTATTTGTGTGCATTCCTTATTACTTCCATGTTTATGTCTAATGTTGGTCCTGCATTTAGTGGATTTAGTGGTATGGGTCTATTGAGCACTTCTTGAAAATATTCTTTCCATCTTTCAAGCTGTTCATGTATTGAAGAAAGTAGTTTTCCATATTTGTCTCGTACCGGAACATTGCTATTAGCCTTTTTGTTCTAAGAAGTTTGGTGATTTTGTACAGTTGTTTTATATCTCCTTTACCTGCTACTTCTACTGCCTGTTCATCAAGATTATTTTAAAATGATCATTTGTCCTGTCTTAGCATGGCACTTTGTGGCATTTTTTGTGGGAGAAAAAGCTGCCTCCTATCACCAATTCATTTAATGTGCAGAAGTCTGCAAAAATTTCTCTATTTTCATTTATGGTGTCAAGTCCATGGGTGCTCATATTTTTCTCTCCCTCTCTCTGTTGTCACTTACCACTTTGTCATTCAAGTCTCCCATGACGATCAAAACATCTCTTGTAGGTATTTTGTCAACTATACTTTGCAGTTGGTCATAAAAAATTATTTTGTCAGTATCACTTGCAAGGTTGGTGGGAGCATAGCACATAATGATGTGAACATTTTTTAACTTAAACAAAAATTGGCTCTAATTATTTGTTCTGAAACTGGTTCCCATTCTAAAAGACTTTTGAAAGCTTCCTTGTTTAGTAGTAATGCTACACCATTTTCATGGAAGTCATCTTCTTTTTCCTTTCCAGAGAAGAGAAGGGTTTCTCCTGATTGCAGTCTTGTTTCACCGAATGTGTTCCATCGAACTTAACTCATTCCCAGGATCTGTAGTTTGTTGTTGGCCATTTCCTTGGCAACTTGTGCACATCTACCTGGTTCCAGTAAAGTCCAGACATTCCATGTTCCCAAGTTAAATGCTGCCTTCTGAATAGGAAATTTTTCTTTTTCATTGGTTTAAGTAGAGTGGTCGGCCTTACAGTATTCGCTCAGCTTTCCCTGCACAGCTTCATAAGTCTCCTTTGTGGAGCTCTTGCTTCTGACAATGTTTAGTGTTTGTGTTTTTGCTCTGGTTTCTATAACACCTTTTGTTTTCCATGGACTGGTTGTTAGCCTATTGCACAACCCTATGTCTCAGGGAGGGGGATGCATCTTTTGTCTGGCCTCTTTCCTAACAGACCTGTCTGGCTTGGTAGTACCTGCCAGGAGTGATGAGCTCCTGCTGGTATAGCTCTGAGGGTTATTGAGGCATTCAAGCTGTCACACCACGACAATGTATGTGCATTAGGTGACAGACCTTGTAAATGGCCATATATTTTTAATTTGCCTTTTTTTTAACGATAGTTAGCAGGTCATCATGGGGTCCAATTGCTGCAGTAACCTGTCTCTAATCTCTTGGTCTGTGATGCAGTCTTAAAATGTGAGACCTAGGATCCTTCGGTAGCATCTCTGCAGAGCTAGAGAGGAGGATCCTAGCAATGGAATTGAGATGCTACTGAAGACTCACAAGCATATAACAATGTGGCCATGACCGGGGAGCACTATTATTGCAATTTAGAACTTTTTTTCTAAGAATATGACTTCATTTTTTTATCTAGGGAAGTTATCTAGCCAATTACACAACTCGTGGCGAACAAGCAGAGGTCATCAGTACTGGCTGTACTAAATCATCTTGCACTTTTACTCCAAAAAATGTACCATCTGGTCAGCCCCTCTTAATATCAGTATACTCTTTAAGTCAAGGGATCTACAGTGCTGCCGCTTCAGTTAACTCTTCAACTGGTGAGTTTTATTTCCTCAATGCAAATTATTTTACTATTCTCGGATTTAATATCAGGTTTTCTTATTTCTATTTTGTACAGAGATTTTTCTATAAAGTTTAACTGGGCTTTCTAGAAGCCCCCTTAAAACGGAAAGCTGCAATTAGAGTATTAATCTGTTTGTCAATCTGTCATGTTTGGATCTCGAAATTAAATTGCTGTCAAAAATGTAAATTAACCATATTCATTAGTGTGCTTAAGAAAAAGAAGCAACAGCTGCTGAAGGTTTTCTGAAAGTAAATGTTTTTGATTTTATAATTAAATATATAACCTGTTGTTTTGTAAGTACACAACCGTGTTTAAAACAATATTTACACTTTCCTAGTTTGTACTGTTAAACATTGTCATAGTTTTGCAAATTAAAGGTTTAGATATTATTTAAATGGTCCTTGACTTTTAAAAAAAAAAAAAAATATTCTTTTTTTTTTAATCTTAATATTTTTTTTACAGTCAAAAGTGCTCTGTTTTATCAGTACTACTACACTACTTATGATTTCATGCTTGATGTTATATTTGTAAATTATGGAATATACTCTGGTCATATTTCTTTTTTATTGCTATTATAAAAAGTACAATTTAGCATTACACTATAATTAAAAAAGAAAACACTTTTATGATTAGATTTTTAAGGTAGACAAATATTAAATATGTAATGTAAAAATACAAGTTCATATTATTGTATGATATTCAAAATCCATTTTAAATATAAATAGAATAATTGTGTGTGTGTGTATAAACAATTTCTTAGTATAAAAAGAAAAGAAAAAAAAAACAGATTGCAAATGGGGCTACAAGTGTATCTAAATATTTATTATTTATACTGGTAGCACCACTGGGACTTACCCTAATGAGTTCCTCTCTGTGTTCTGACACCCTTAGAGTTCTCAACCTTGGCTGTATGGCTCTCAAGTTGGTTCTTATCTGACTGACTATCATACTGCCTGAATGTTTTAAGATTTTCTCATTACTTGCCAAACCACTACATGGCCATGTGGTATGCTCTTCCAATATCATGATTGTCCCAAGTTTGAACCCACAAACCATTATAACCTGCTGTGCACATTAAATCTCCAAATTTATTTGGCTTTGGATAATCCCAATATTCTGTTATAGGAATTTTTAAGCTCAAATACAAAGCTCTCAAAATGCCAATAATACATACAAATAAATAAATATGTCTTTTAACATTCATAACACATTTTTAGCATAATGCCCGAAATTTCTTTTTAACTTCTTGAGCCTTATTTTCTAGCAAAATGTCATTGAAAAAACAAACTTAGGCACTGCTAACTTTGCTATCTGCATATTTTTTTCAGCACCAAGATCTGTATCCAATATTCATGGTTCTTCGAAGGAAGCTGGGCTTGTTGTATCTTGGACAGCACCTATTGATTCGGAACAAGTCAGTTATACAATTAATGCCACAGACTTGTACAGTTTATTTGATTCTAAGATATACAGTGAACCTGCTAACAATAAAACCAGTTTCATTAAAGAAATTATGGGCCTAACTGGAGGCACTCTGTATGAAGTAAAAATACGGGCAGAGTCTACTTTTGCTAAAGGAGAAATCAGCACCAGCAATATTTATACACGTTAGTATCTAATTTTTGAAGAGTATTTCAAAATGAACAGCTAATATTTGTTGTAGTCTAGATACTGTCCTTGCCATAAGGTTAGGCATAGTCAACTCTATCGCCAAATTCTTTGGTGCTTTGATAAGATTTTCAATAACAGAAGTATTAGAAATTAAATGAGTTAAAGTATGTAAAACTCCCATAGTTCAATAGTGCAAGGATTACATGGATAGGTCTGAATGGTGACAATGGTGATACTATTAAAAAAAAAAAGGTGCCACAATCTATGGGGGCAGATGATGTAAAAGCTTATCTCTTTCTATGATAAAGAGCTCATCAGCGGTGCTGTGACCAACTGCCCTTACTTCTCCAATGTATATTAGATACCCATTTGAGTTTGGTGGCGTCAAAAAAAAATATTCCAGCCTTCACTGAAATTTGAACTTGAGACCCCGTTGTCTTGAAGCCGATTGCTTTACCACTTTGCCTCCAAATGATAATACTATAAAGTAGTAACTAACTCTTTCTCTCCTAATTAACTATACCATCGTTGATTTGACCCCATTAAATATAATTAATTTTTGGTTTTATAGACGTGTATTTGTGTTATATCAAAAGAGCACCCATTCTCCTGTAATTCTAGACCAAAAAGTAACGTTTTCTAATTACAAACAAAACTGTTATTGAAGTTTAATCATGACAGGGTACGATGGACAAATGTGAAAAATTAACAGTTCTGCCAGAACATGGAAAACAATTATGGAGATAAAGAGCTAACATTCATGAATCCATTGAAGTAGTAGAATTAGAACTCATTGGTTTCTGCATGTATTCAGTGCATCCCTCATTCCCCTTATTAATTCCCTGTATCCCACCTTGACTAAAATATCTCATTTTATCTGACTTCCTATCCATTACATTGATATATATCCATATTAACTTGTAAGACCTTTCTGGAATTTATCCTATTTTTCTATTATTATTTTTTTTTTAGTGGCCCCGGAAAGGGGAAAAGACGCTATTAGTTTTGAGTGGTATGTCTGTCTGTCTGGCTGGTTTAGATCCCATAAACTAGAAAAGATCGTGAAAATCCGACATCATTATATTTTAGACCATTCAAAATTCTGATCCAACGGCTACTTTTTTATTTACTGAAAGCGAAAAATCTAATTTTTAAAATCAACACACAGGCAGTTTTTTTCATAAAAATACACAATTTTTACAACTATTCACTATTAATAGTAACAAACACAAGGTTTTTTAGTAAGGGAGATAGCTACCATTTTTCGAATACATTTATGCAAATGTTTTTTGTCCAAAAATTTTTTTTTACGTTTGAAATGCGAAGTTAAGTAAGTTAATTCTGTCATACTAAGTACTATATTTACACAAAAAAAATGTAACATTTTTTTAAACGAAAAAATCTATTTAGTATGCATATAAGTGGAACATAATTTAATCAGTAGTTTTTCATATTGCATGAACTGCAGAGCTGTTTCTTTGCAGTGGAACACGAACTATAGAAATTTTTTTTTTCTTGAGGCTTTGAATAAGAGTTTGACCCTTTACAAAATAGGATATCAATTAGACCTCAGTTAGGCCAGGTTCACATCTAACTTCAAATTCACATTCACCTATCCCTTGGTCTGCAGGACCTTTGGGGCACCACACAGGATCTATCAACCTTCTTTCTCCATTCTTCTCTGTCAATTGCCTTTGATAGAATTTCATTCTTTCTGAAAATATTGAAACATGCCTTTATACCTGCCTGGGTGGACCACTTTGGGGGCCGATTTTGAGTTTGTGTTTTTACACAAACTGTTTTTGTAACCTTGTTTCTTTCTCTTTACATTTCTTTGATTCTTAAACAAAAATTGTATAAATGAATGTTCAGAAAGAGAGTGAAAGAGATATTTTCATTAATTACCTAGTATTTATGTCTTGAGCTAATGTATATGTGGTTCTGATCAGTTCCAGAGAGAGTGAACAACATTTCAGGAGTAGCCATCAGTACCACAGCATATAATCTGACCTGGGACTTGTCCAGTAGGTCTAGAATTGCTTACCTCAATGTAACTGTCTCACCAGGTACTGTTTATGTTTTTGTTTCAACATAGTGATTCCCAAATTAGATCGCCCTGGTCATATAGAACTCGTAATGCTGTGCTATCAGCACCCTTAATATTTTTTCCAAGAGTGCATATTGAAGACACATAAGATGGTTTCATTAGACTTAGGGTTTTGCAGCCTGTAAAATATAAGACATTTAATTACTATTATCTTGTTCACTTCAATGTTGGACTTAAAGAAAAGCATTATCCCATTATATATGTATATAATATATATATGTATGTATATATATTGTTATAAGTCTGTGATGTGAATAGGTGACTCAATGGAGTAAGAAAGACATGTTCTTGGGGTAGTGAAAAATAGAGACTGTGGTAAACATACTTTATTTGCTCTCTATTTGATTATCTGGTTCATCATTAAACCTTGAGTTGTTCCCATAAATGTGTTTTTATATATATACACTAGCAGCATACAACCGCAGCCTGCGGGCCTTAGTTTGGATATTACTGATCTAGTGGATTGGATTCATATGTGTGTCAAACATTGCTAATTTTCCCGTATCATTTTTTATATTTTGACACGAAAATGAAAGTAGAGTGTGAAAATGGATTTACCAGTTTAGCCAAATTTTTTTATATCAAATATTTTGAAAGTTGATTTACCCTATTTGTTAAAAAGTTGTGTTCTTTAATCTATTTAGGTATTTTTTTCATTCCTCTTGTGGGTGGGTCATTAAAACGATCTAATGAGCATTTATGCCAAGTTTTATCAATATTGGTCAGGTTTTGATTTCTTTTCAGGACATACATAGTCTACATACATACATACTTACACGTTACTTTCTACTTTATGTATTATATATATTTATGCACTCTGTAGCATGTTGTTACATCCCGAAATACAATGTTCTTCCTTTGCAACTTCTTTTGTGACTAAAGAGGCCAATCCTTGATACACTGTAGCTGCAGTCACTGGTTGGGCATTTGTAATCCGCAGTCGCCATTGCATTTTCACCCTTCTTTCTACTACTATTGTGTATGGTTTCAGCAATTTTTTTTTCATTCAGCATTCAGGAAGTTTTATCTATGCTATTTAGTACTGTCAATACCTTCCTTTTTTTATTAGCTTAATATTTAATTGTGTATATATTAATAGGATCATAATTATTATATTATAATTATAATAGGATTTAAGATAAGATAAGATCATTTTATTGGTCCCAAGAAATGTAAATTCAGTTTTACTTCAGCTGTCCAAATTAGCATGACTACTATATAGATAAATAATGACACATTGGCACTAACAAAAGTTATCAACAGCCGTGTCACTTGAAAATAAATGCCATCTAAATAGTACTTTAATTTTTTTCCTTACAGAAAGTATGGTACAGATAATTAAGTCTACCTCCTATGTCATCACTGACCTAAAGCCTGGAAATCTGTACAATGTCTCTATTGTAACCATAAGTGATATTAACCCTGCTTTCCCTAGTCCAGTAGTTCAAGGAGATTTCAGAACAAGTAAGTTGAAATACTTGTACTGGTACTTAAAAAAAATATTGCTCTTTTTTGTCCCAAAATAATTTCTATATGAGAGGTTTAACTTGTTAAGCAACATTTCAGCTCTTTGTCAAGGTTGTATTTTTGCCTTGGCTTATCTGCCCAAGCATCCCTGACAGTTTATCAACATACTACATTAATCAAGGTTAACATTAGTGCCAATTGGCTAACGTATAGTATTCAACAGCAAGTAGCAAGTTAAGATGAGATAGAAACAAATGGAAATGCTGTTTAACTATAATAGAACCACCTCAGCAAAACTACTTCAACAATGACAATATAGATGCTAATACGAGCAACACAACAAAGGTTTAATGATATAATATGAATTACAGCTCATGCATAGCATCAAGAAGAAACCAAATAGTCAAAGTTACATATTATATACTATACAGTGAACATGCATTAGTTAAAAAACGATTACTGGGTTAGCATAAAGGCTCAACTTAAAGATAAGGCCAGCTATACAATCTAGGCTTACACTGCCCACAACCAAATATGGGGCCCATGCACTATGACCAGTAATGGCCAGTACAGAGCCAAGTACAAAGCCAACAGCCTTCATTCAGATCAAGCTTGACTTCCACAGAATCCCAAGGCGGAGTCCCTAAACTAGACAAATATGAATTTCTTGTGATGGCCACTCAACATGATTATAATGACAAACTGATTTGGAGCAACGAAATAAAGATGAAATACTGGGGAACAACACAAAAAAAAAGCTCCAACAGAGAATCAGCCATCCAAGCCAAAGCATCAGCAGCAATGCCATTCACAGAGCATGTCTTTGAAACCATGCCTAAATAATGTGGTACAAAGAACAAACTCAATATGCCCATGACAGTCTTCAGCTGTAGAACATCTATGGTGGATCTTATAGATTGTGAAATAAAAAAAGCTTGGACCTAGCATTTCTCGCCTCCCCAAGCAGCAAACAAAGAAACAGTTTGGGATCTGCACTGTAGCATATTCTGCCAGGATGTAGCACTGGCTCCTGATTGACTTCCAAAGCCTTTCACACGTTTGGGTGTACCGGCAAGGCAGCAGAGGTTTCTATTCAGAGTTTTCCTTCTAGGCAAGCAGCAACCCAGGCTACAATGCCCCTCTAAAGCTGTGACCTACATATTTTTCCACATTCAGGACAAACATAACCATTGTCTGACGGTGGTCAATTAAGATTTTCTTTTCGACGTCTTTTTCTTTTGGATTCAAATGAGTATCACATGGCCTAACAATAGAAACAAAATATATTTTCACACTAGTTTCACTCTGCAAGTGTTACTACAGCTCATTTCATTAGAAGCTGCAGCTACACTTTCATAGATTTTGTATGCTATAGGAGACAATAATATGTGTAATATGCTACAATTTAGTCTTTCATATCAGTACATATCTATCTCTTTAACAAACATGTCAGCTACTGGAGATGAAAAAGAAAAATTGAAATTTTGAAATTTTATAGCTCTTGAAAAAAAGGTTTTAATGAAATATAAGATTACCATTAAGTAAATTACCCTTTTTTCAGACCTTGCCATCTATAGTTTAAATAATATAAAGCTTATCTGTTTTATTGGCCGACAGTTGACGAGGGTGTCATGTGGCCAGCACAATGACCAACCACCTTTACTTTTCCCAACTATTTCTTAGATTTGGATAGAATTAGGGGCTTCCTATTATCTTCAAACCTTTGAATCTGGGGCCTCTTAGTTCAGAAGCCAAGAGCTTTAACACTCAACCACCACATGCCCCCCTCTCCCATAAAAGGTTAGATATGTCAATCATTGTAGCACACTTCACTGCAAGCAATGACTTGGTTAATCCTAGCTTTATTGAGGACTTGAAAAACTACTATTATGTAAAACACTCTAAGAAATTGTTTACAACCATTGTAATCATAAAGTAATCATAGAGCAAAACAATGGTACACCTTTCAGACATTTTGATTCATGGGGAAAATTAGTTTAAATCTCAAAACGTTTCTATGCCTGACTGTTACTGAGTGTGCCATGTGGCCAGCACAATGATAGACTGCTGTGACTTCCCCATTATATGTCAGGAATCCATTTGAATAGGGTGCACACATGGGTTACGTAAAAATTCCTAAGTTCAAGCTTGCAGTCTTCACATGAATTTTACCCTTTATGTCCAATGAAGCCATCATTAGATATCCTTTTATTCACTTTACTTTAGAGCCAGTGAAGCCAAAGATTAATTCAGTAATTGCCAACGAGACCTCACTCACCATTGGAATCACCAGAGAAAGTTCAGAAGGTGAATGGGATTATATCATGATCCACTTGAACACTTTATCTGTTCAGTAAGTCTGAAATAGTTGTTTTTTGGGGGGGAAGGGAGTTTGATAATTTTCGTACAACTAGTTCTCGTAAAATTTAATTTTTAAACTTCTTTGCTGCAACATTGCAAGGGTTTGTGATTTTAATTCAACAATATGATAAAAAAAAACTTTATTTAAAATATCGCGTTAAAACAACATGAATTAGCACCCCAAAAAAATCATTTAAAAATCTTTTATAAAATTAAACTTGTATAAAAATGTTTCTTAGTTTTAAACCTTTTTGTTACAAGTAGATTAAAATGTACATTTCACATTTCTTCAATAACAATTTACAAATAGAATTTTCATACACCTATATTTATTTATATAATATAATATTTATCAATAATAATGATTCATTATAATCCTTAACATAAAATTTATTGGCTAGAAGTATTGATTAGAGCAGTGGTGTCAAGTTTTTTTGGCCTGGGAGACCATACAAATTTTGGACACATGTCATGGTCCATATCACCACAAAATATCAAGCTTAATGTAGTCAAGCTTCTGCAGCCTCATTATGCATCTTAAAAGGAAATATTTGAATAGCTAGAAGGATTTTCATTTCAGCCCTTAAAAGAGTTAATAAAAAATTGTTCAATAATTGACAAAGTTGTTTTTTTTTAAAATCCTACAAAACATCTTTCACAGAAACAGCACAGAAACAAAGAGCATTTCATATTGCCTCAATATTTGTAAAGTTATTTTGTTTTTTAGGGTAAAGATGGATGAAGTTAAGTTTGACAACCTGGAACCTGGACGACTGTATAGACTAGAAGCTTACACTGCCATTGGTGTGGCAAGAAGTGACAACATCACTGTTAATTTATTTACTAGTAAGTGGATCCACTTTTTAGATGGCAGCGGAAAAGAGTTGGTACCTGCACTGCAAGTAAAGAGGCTATTGTATTAGCATTATCTGTTTGGCACTCACAATAAATTCAGTTATCATGCTGGAATTCAGTGTGGCCTCTTATCTAATTAAAACATTTCAGAAGCATTTTTTTTTATAAACAGCATATAAGTATGCACACATCTAGAAACTATTTTAAATAAAACCAAATGACATAAGCCTATATATATATATATATATATTTTTTTTTTGTAGAATTTAATTTAACAAATAAATGTATTCTTTTCAAGTAGAGAAATGAACACTGTTTAGCTTATAGTACATAGACTACCCATAGTTTTTATGTTTTATCAGTCAGATAATGTATATATTTGTACTATTTTTATCAAAGGGTAGATTCATATTCTTATATTAAAGGGAAACTCCGATGGTTTTTCAAATTTTAGTTATTGACATATTTAAATTCTGCGTAAAAAGTTGTAATAGTAAACATTTTACCATTTTTTATTCAAATGCTTAGAAACATTTATAATTAATACAAGATCCTATATCTAACTGCATAGACCAAGATATATTTCTTTTACGAGAATGTAAACTTTTGCTGTATGGTCTACTGTTATACAATAAGTCAATAGATTAAAACACCTTTGTGATGTCACATAGAAACCCGGTGAATGTCTGACTGTTTTGGATGCGCAGGAAAATTACGTCGGAAAAACATCAATTACTAAGTTATTATTGCAAAGAAAAAAAAAGAATCATATATTCATTATCTGTAAATCAAAACACATATTATATCAAAAATTGTCAAAACCATCGGAGTTTCCCTTTAAAATTAACTCTTTGCTGCTCTTTATGCAATGCAGATTTGCTACCAAATATACTTTTTATTTTTCAAATCTATTAATGTAATTGGTTGGTTTTAGATGTGACTAAGCCAATATATTTTATAAAATAGCATTCATTTATTCAATGTTTAACTTTCAATTTATTTATATATTTTTTTTTTCATTAAGAGCCAAAGCCACCAAAATCATTAGATGTGGTGGTTGATGGAACAAGATTCCGAGCTAAATGGGAATCTCCTGACTTTGGCTTTGACGGCTTCAATGTTACACTGACCAAGTTGGTGGGAACTGAGTTTCTGATAGAACAGCACCAGGTGATTAGTCACTTAGTTGTCTTACTATTGTTTGATCTTCTTGAAAAAGAAAACAGTTTAAGAAATTTTTAGTGTTGGGAATAGAGGCATACTATCTATCTATTTATCTATGTGCTGTCTTTTTTATCTTTCTTTGTATCTGTCTATTGATCTATCTAGGCTCTTATCTGTGTATCCTATGTAAGTATAGCCTCTTCAGTGTCATAGAAATAAGATGTTGCATGGGCATTAGCTATTGGTTGGAGTTATGTTGCCCAGACAGCAATTCCTCCCTCAATCCATGTACAGTGGTGTGCAAAAGTGATTAAAAAAAAAAGAGAAAACTTGTATATATTTACTGAAAGAATAAAAAGAAATGATTAAAAGTATATACTTGCTCAATTAAGCAAAAATTAATGCTTTAATTGAAACTAAATATTTATGCGACACTGGTTTGTTTGTATACCTACATTTGCAACCAGTGCCAGTGTTTCACTGTGCTGCAAGCTGCCTAAGGGTTGCTGGCTTTTGTCCTGAAGGTTAACTCCTGAAACCTTATCCATATTTGATTCAGCAATTTTAGCTTGTTTTCGCACGGGATAATGACTGATTGTCAACTTTGCTAGGATCCAAGAGAACCATGATACAAAATCAGAAACCCCATTAGTAATAAAACATGCTGAGATTACTCCCTTAGAGCGTGTGAAATGAAGCGGGCAATGCATTATAACACACCCCACATATATACACTACATACAATACAATATTTTTTAATTTAACTTTTGGGGTACCATTCTTGCATGCCCCTCCCATTTCCAAAGGGCCCAATAAAAGAAAATGAAATTGGATTTCCCAATCTTACGGCTGGAGCTACCTACAGGGTAACAGTTGTGACAGTCAAGGGAGATCAAGTGAGCACAGCTATCTCAAAGGAGAACACCACTGGTAAGATACATAGCATTATAGTATTATCTGCTTCATTGACCACTTCACATTAATGTATCTCTATAGTCACTGAGATGATTTGTTCGACCAGTGAGCTTTAGTAAGCTTAGAGATGATTTGTTCAACCAGTAGGCTTAAGTAAGCTACCCACAGAGTTAAGGGATGAGCTAGTCAATGTCAACTTTGTCAATTTTATTGAGCAAATGATAATCACACTAGGTATTTTTAGTCATCTAATGTCCCTCGACTTTGTAATTCTTTTTCCCTTGTATGATACCCCTTTGAAAATTACTTATTATGTTATGCTTTATTACAGTACATTCTTATTGAATTTTTTTTCTAATTAGCTGCTTTGATCCTTTCCCCTGCTAATACTTACTTGATTCTACTTTTCAAACTCCAGCTAATTTTTGGTTTAATTTTTATTAATGTTTACTGACTCCATGTTCAGTGCCTCTCCCTATCATGCGGGTCAGAGTGTCTGTCAGGGGTGTCAGCAGCAGCACCATAACCTGGGATGCCCCACCTGGTTCTTCCTTGACTGGCTACGCCCTGACCTTTGCCCCTCTGAACCTGACCCTCGTGAGCCTGCCCAAGGAAATGACACAATACAAGTTGGTTGATCTTCAGCCAGGGACTAACTACACAGTAACGCTGTTCGCCTACTCTCGCCGAGCGCCAGATAATGTTTTGCTTTACAGTCAGGCGACCCAGTTTAACTTTACCACTTGTATGTCTGGGGGAAGCATTATAATATTTGTTTTTAAATTTTTTTCAGGGTTTTTGGAGCTCTCGTTTCTGTACTAATATTTTTAGTAGTCTTTATATTTCTCAGTTAAATTACTAATACTTGTTTGTTTGTTTTTTGTTTGTTTTTTATATATCAACAAACATCTTAACAAATTTTACATGATTTTATATTACTTAGAATCTATAACTCTTTCAATTTTTTACGCCTTTTACTGTGTTATTTATTTTTTTTAATGTTACTTTTTATTCTGGTGTACGTGTGTTGTTTTAACTTGATTTTATCACTTTTTCCTAACATATATTATGTAAATTTTGTTTGTGTATTTATAGAATCTTAATGTTAATTTTTTTTTTGAGTCCTTAAAAACCATCATTGCCTTTGCTTTGTAATTCATAAAGCGCATGCCAAAAAAATATATTTTTATCTCCCAGTTATATATGTATTGCCAGAAATAGCCTGCTACTCATTAAAAATTTTAAAGACATTAATGAGCTGAAAATATTGGTTTAAATATTGTTTTTGGCTGATCAAAGATTATGATGCTTAAATATCTGTAATGAATGAATTTATAGCTTGTAGCTTTGTTTAATATCAGCTCGGATATTAATATGACTGTATAAGCCTTTTAACACTAAATTCATTTAGTGCATAAATGTTAGAAGTGCCGTTATTTTAATGTCTAAATTAAGCTTCAAAATAATTGTATCTACTCCTGCTTTTTATTCTTCATAGTTTGCTTCTTAAGATTTTCAGTTCATCCGGCTTTTATATCATTTGTTTTTGTATAACATTTAAACGTATAAAATGCATGAATTTTTATACGATTAAATCACTTTATTAAAAAAAAAAATTTTTTGTTTCTAACTGAGTATAGAATTTTTTTAAATTTAAAAGGAGAGGTCAATTAAAATTATATTTCTATTCAAACTTGTGACACTTAATTAAAAAATAAATAAAATCAATTAAGGTTTCGTTTAATTAGAAACAAGTTTATCACTTTTATGCTAATAAATTTATTGTCTAGAGAATAAAAATAATTGTTTAGAGTTACATAACTTATTCAAAATATGTTGTCAATTTTAGAAAGAATAAATTTTTAATGTAATGACATTTCTAAAGGTTTATATTTTTCACATCAATATAGATCCTGACTCAGTTGCAGCACTTCAAAAAGTGCAGGCCACCACAGATAGTATAACTGTCAACTGGACAGCCCCTACCAGTGTCAATATTGACTTCTACCAACTAGGTATTTTAGTAGAAGATGTTACTACCAAACCCAATGAGCTGCCCCTTGTTGTTCCAAAGTAAGTTTAAGTTTTAAATTAATAAATTCAAGCTCTGTTAACATTGTGTTTATGTGTATGTGTTTGTTATTAGTATGTAGAGTGATTCCCCTTGGTAAGAAAGTTCATATCACAGTGTTGTGTGTAACCTCGTACTATGAGGGTGTGTAAATAAATGGATTCTTGAATCTGGCGTTATAGTGTTAGCGTTGTTTATAGTTATTAAGTGTAGCGTTTTCTAGCTTAACAAGCTCGTTCATATCATGTCATTCCTTTACATTAAGTAGGCCACATTTTTTAAAAATTGTTTGAGACCGTTGTTTATTGTCATGACCAAATTTTACACTTAGTAACTGTTGACGACAGAAACAATCAAATGTTACATTTTCTATCCAGTAACTCCCCCATGAAATTTATCTCGAAAGTTCTTTTTATTTTGGTGATTTTTTGGGGGGCCCTAAACTGAGCTATCACTAAGTCATTGTTTTCTTCTCAGAAATGTCACCAATGCAACATTCAGCAACTTAGAACCTGGATTTTTCTACACTATTGCCATTCGTACAGTGAAAAGTGGACCTGCTGGCCAGGCACCACAGTTTGGACCAGCTGTTAGACTCAAGACTGCCACTAGTAAGAGTGGAGTTATATTTGTTTTTATTTGTGCACTTCATGCTATTAAGTATCTGCTGTCAGCCTAATATGCTCAGTCTAAAATTTTTAAAGGCATAGAAAAGAGATTTCAGAATGCATTGGATATTTTCTTAAGTGGTTCAATATGTCCACAACTATGCAAAATTTTAAGCTAGACCTAGGACAAATGCATATACAAACTGTGGCAAACTCTGCCACTCCAGAATTGGCTTGATCAGTCACTCCAGATTCTGTCTCCTCTCAAGATGAAACCAAATTCAGTGACTCATCTGGGTGCATCCATTGACTTCCTAGACAGAAGGAGCCTTACCATACATTTTCCTATTCATACTTAAATATAATTCAAAAGTAAAGTTCCCCTTTCAGACCTTGCGATCCATAGGACAGATGATGTAAAGTTCATCTGTTGCTGTGGCCCACAGTTAATGAGGGTTTCATGTGGCCAGCACATTGACCAACCACCTTTACTTTCCCCAACTGATGTCATGTACCCATTACAGCTGGGTGGAGTAGTCAATATAACTCGAATCATCTATAATTTTGTGGATTAGAAGTATATTAATTTGCTAATTTATGATAAATTTATTGTTTTTAGGCTACTATTTATTTTAACTTGCATAAAAAAAATCTAACTCTAACAAATTTAGCTCATGTTCAAATTGCCATTTGTGTTTTTCCCATACCTATTTAGATATTTTATAAGCATCTGTGTTACTATTTAAACATTTCTTAGATTGGCTTTTTGTTTAAAGTTTTCATAAGTTTCCAAACACGTAATTATTTTATGCTCTTTTTATTAACAAAAAAAATATATTGTTAATGGCCCTAATATGAAAAATACTTTTCTCACCAGAACCTCTTCCAGTTATGGATCTGGAAGTCAACACTCTAAATACAACAGCAGTTGGTGTCAGGTGGTCTCTTAATAAAACTAGCAAACAGAACTGGGTTCAGGTTAGTCAATATATTTAACATAATTTTTATATAGTCTTAAGCATAAAATTCATTGTGAACATTAGCTATTGGAAGAAGTCCTGATTCCCAATATTAGTTCATCTGCTGATTATCTTTACTGTTTATCCAAATATGCAAATATGTTCACAGATTTTTAATTTGACATAATGAACATTAAGAAAACTGTCAAAATGTTTTTTTTTATCAAGTTCACAATATTATATATTGTTGATGTTTGCCACATGACCTCATTGATCATTTAAATATTCAGAAGTAAATTGACTTCATTAATGATATGAATGAGTGAAGGGCAATGTTTTCCATTCGAAGACTTAGGATGAGAGCAGTGTTTTACATAATCATGCAATACCAGTTGTTACCTGCATATTTCAGAAACCAAGTGCTTAACCACTCAGTCACCAACTAAGTCTTTTTAAAAATGGATACTATGTTAAAAAATGAACAAAGTCAATCTTTTTTTTTTTTTGCAATTAGGCCTATAATAACCTTAGTTATTGTTCTGGCCTGAACTGCATGCAATAGCCATTTCTAGATAAATTGATAAAATCTTGTTTTTAAATTTTAAATTGTGCCTAGAGTAACTTATATAATACAAAGATTATTAGAAAGTTATCAGTCTTTTAGAATAAAGTTTTGCAGTTTAATTGTTTTAATTAATTTGTATGCTGACAGATTATATATTTTAATATTGTCTCAGGTCCAGTTTGGAGATAAATTACAAAGGCTACCTGTCAGAAATCTGTCTGACTTCAATATTGTGCTGTCTGGCTTGCTGCCTGGGTCCTCCTATAACATAAGTGTCCAGGCCATCAGATTTAATGATACAGATGAAGAGAGCAGTAATGAGACTGTTGCCAGGGGGAACACAGGTAATAACTACTTCTTGATTGACAGAATAGAAAATACAATAAACATGCATATATATATAATCCTGCCAGACCCAGTAAAATAAAGGACTTTTGGGCCACAAAGCATTCGTCAGCTACAATAGAAACCAAAAAAGACCAACAATTAGCACAAAATAGGCTTAAGTTAACTTATCTGTCTGATGTTCTTCTGTTTCGTTTGCTTTGTAGCTGATGAAGGTCTCATGGCCTAAATGTCCTTTGTTTTTACTCGGTCTGGCCGGGTTAAATAGTTGTAGTATTTTTTAAAAATTATTTCTGTTGCATTGATAGGAAAGTACAGAAAACGATAATTTTTGTATGCAAATAAGAAAAAGCTTTTATTTGTTTTGTTTTTCTTGGTTAATATTTAATAGATTATAACATTTCAGGGAATAGGACTCCAGTATGACATTTGTTTTTTTTACCTCACTAGCTGCTTTGTGCTTAGGAGTATCATTATATACTGCAACTTCTGTCACAGTCTTTGCTTTTATGTCTTTATATGTTTATCTATACAAGTATGCATTTGTTTAGTCAATTGCCTTTAATTTTTTTTTTTGCTTAAACTCTACCTTGCTGTTCTAACTTGTATTTCTCAATTCTATTTTATTCCTACGTCTTTTGACTCTTTGTCTCTCTTCTTAAAAAGAAAGTTTTTTTAATGAGATCAAAGTTACACTGCAGTTTGAACTAAATTCTCCAGCCCCAATGCCAGTGCAGAATTTGAACATCACTGCAGACCGCTCTCGTATCCTGCTCTCTTGGTCACCCCCACCCTTAGGCAGTGTGAGCAGCTATAATGTCTATTACAGGCCCGTATTGAGAGGGTCCTACATGGGAAAGTCCACTCGCAGCACCAGCTCTACCAACATCAGGTTGAGTGACCTCTTTCCAGGCGAGAAATATCTTGTTAATGTCACAGCAGTCAGTAACAGTTTGGAAAGTACTCATGTAACAGGGGAGGCAGTCATTGGTAAGGCCATTGTTAAAAACTTGTTACCTTCGATGCTTTGTAATAATTTTGATTTCGTTGTGGTTCCTTAGCTTTTGTTGTTTTTTTTAGGGGAAATTAATAAAGTCATGACTTTTATACACCACATACTGTGATTTCTAAACATTGAATTGCCATGTAAGTCATAAATATTTAGTTCTGTTAAGGAGCACATCAGGTGTTCTGTACAGACCTCCCATTGTGAAGGCTACCACCGAACAAACTATTCTTGTGCGCTGATAGGCTTTTTTCCCAATGATTTCTACTTTGCATTGTTTAGCAAGGTCAAGAGGCTAAGTACGCTTGAACATGGTTTGGCTTGGTTACCTTTGAAGGCCTCGAGGTTCGACACCCAGCTTGAACAGAGTTGTGTTTATTGAGCACCTAAAGGCAGCACAGTAAACCTTCTTCCAGACACACACACCCCCCCACACACACACACACACTGGTCCACAAATGAGCTTGGACCATAGTGCTCTGAGCATGCTATTAGCGTGAAAGTAGTGCTCTATAAAATAAGCTATAATTTAAATTTAATTTAAAATTTAATTAAATTGAACTCACTCTGCTCCTACTGTAGCAAGCTAGAGAAACTATGTCTGAAACTGTTTTGGACTTTTAAACTTGCCAAAGTCCATTTCAACAAATCTGCACATTGTACACAATCACATGGAGTTAGATGATGATTAATACTTTAGTTTTTAGTTCTCTTTAACAATAATGCTACATTGGAAATAAAATTTTTTTTTTATATTTTGATGAGTTCAAATTAAATTATCCAAGTACGATTTCTGGTATTATCAATTTTACATAATTAATAAGTTTTCTGTCATCCTTGTGTCCACAGATCCTGACCCACCAAGGTCTCTGCTTCCTGACAAAAGCAAGACCACAACTTCCAGTGTCACCGTTTACTGGTTTTATAATATTGATGACACCTTCAACCAGTGGTGGACTGTCCAGGCAAAGGATGGCTCTTTTCTGGTGACCCATGTGGTAGAACAGATAGATGGTCAGACAGATTATGAGTTGGAGATTGATCAGCTGACACCTGGTCACACCTACAATATTTCCATCAAGAGTCACGTGGTTAACAGGGTATCCAGTGAGATATTTACCAATGTTACCACAAGTGAGTTCCAGTTTTGTATAAATGTTGATTTTCCTCCTGGTCAGGGCACAAGTTCTCATCCCATTTGGTTAAGGTTATAGTTGTTAAATCTTGATTTTTTTAAATATGTTGAGTTAGTTTTAAAAACATATAAAAGATATCAAAGTTAGTAAGTTCCCCTTTCAGACTTTGTAATAGGGCAGATGATGTATAGGTCATCTGTGTCTGTGGCATGATTAGCGAGGGTGCCATGTGGCCAGCGCAACTAGGATTTTTAATTTCAGGATCTTTGGGCGCCACCCAACTCTAATGGGTACCTGACATTAGTTGGGTAAAAGTAAAGGCGTTTGGTCATTGTGCTAGCCACAGGACACCCTTGTTAACTGTTGACCACAGAAACAGATGACCTATGCATCATCTGCCATATAAGCCACAAGGCCTGAAACACAAGGCCATGCTATAACTTTTTTTGTGCTGATCTAGTTAGAACTAAAGTACTGTACTTTAACATTGTCTACTTTTACTGCATTTAATTTTTTCTTCAACATTTTGGCCAGTTAAACAATCTCTTTTATGAATACTCTCTGTAGAGCCTGTGATCAACTCAGTATTGGCAGAGAGCTCCAGTACCAATAGTTCTATCACCATCACATACACAGTAGCTGCAGAGGATGTCTTTGATCATTTCATCTTCAACATCTCTGGTGATCAGCCTGTGATTAAAGCCAAAAGTGATGTGCCTAGCTCTGTTGCTTTTACAAATCTTCAGGCAGGGACAAAGTATACCATAATGGCATACACTGTGATCAATTTTGAATTGAGTAGCCCTATCATTGTAGAAATTTACACAGGTTAGTGATATTATGCTGAATAACTTTTGGTTGCTCTTGTTTTATATATTACAGACCAATATGATCAATAGGATTAAATGTAAAAAGCTTCATTCAAGATGGCATAGGATGAAAGATGCTAGAGCAAACTCCATTTATAAACTCTATAGCATCATGTTGACAAACCAAAGTTCAACCACATAACTATCCAGGAATAGTGATTTTCATAATTAAGTTAATTAAACTTGAAGATGAGACTAGGGCTTCAAAAGTTTGTAGGTCACAGTTGGGTCTAAAATACAGTGGAAAATCGGTATGATGTTTTACATAAATTAAAATTATTTTCAACCCTTCTACCTAATATATAAGGTAGAATATAAGGAGTATGTGTGTATGTCCCATATAGAAATCAAAACCATTTGACCAATGAACGTTCCGTAGATCCTGGCGGAGACCGTAGTGTTTCACCTTGAACTGGCGGGCGTAAAATTAAAAAACAAAAAAATTATCTTTACGATACGTGACGAATTGGGAAAAAACATTTTCTCAGTATCTTGTATTTGATCTGAATAAGTCTGTTAAACAGGTAAACCCATTTTTACATTTTACTTTCATTTTCATGGCATTATTAAAAAATGTTAAAGGGACATTGCCATATTAGACTTAGATCTAAATCCAATGCACTATATAAGTAATACCCTAACTAAAGCCCACAGGCCGCGGGTCATATCAGGCTTGTATATTATAAAATATTTTGAAATAGAGGCAGATGGAATCATCTTTGACCATGAAAAGAAGCCAATACCTAAAAGTAATGTTCAAATACAATCGACTTTCTTTCCCATACAATTTCCTTGGTCCATCCATTTGGGATTTTTAAATCTGGTTTTAAATCAAGCTTTGCTTGTATGTATTTATATTCCCATAACATGTCAACATATTAATTATTATCATCATGAATTTTGTTTTGACCTTGAATGAACAGATCCAAACCCAGTTCCTGTTCATCTGTCCTCAACATCCAAAACTGTGAGCCTATTGCTTGGCCCACAAGTGGGGGAGGCAGCCCAGTACACCATTGTCTGCACATCTGCCAGCAATAGGAGTTGTGGGGAGAAGACTGTGGCAACACAGATTATAATGCAGCCTATTGTCTTCACTGACCTTCTGCCTTTTCATGAGTACATGTTCAGGGTCATCACCAAGACAACCAGTGTAAACAATTCTGTTAAGATGGCCACAGAGGAATTTATGTATAGAACGGCTGAAGCGCGTAAGTATTTAACATGTCTTTTGTTAGTTTTGGAAATAATTATTCTTCACTCTTGAATTGAAACGTCAGTTTGAGTGGCAAACGTTACCAAATGTATTAAGATCATGTTTAGTTTTTGAACAGTAATTATTTGTTCTTGTGATATAATTTATATAGTTTTATATTTGGTTTATAACAATTCTCTGTCTTGGTGTTCATGCCTACTAATTTAGTGGGAAGCGTGGTCGAGAGGCCAATTGCACTTGAATTTGGCTTGTCTTGGCTACCTAGAAGGGGGCTCAAGGTTCGACAGTCGACTCGGGCAGAGTTGTGTTTACTGAGTGCCTAAAGGCAGCAAGGAAAACCAACCCCCCCACTGGTCCACAAATGAGATTGGACCAAAGCGCTCTGAGCATGCTATAGGCATGAAAGTAGCGCTATATAAAAGCTATAATAATAATAATAATAATAGTAAATATACTTTCGCTATATCTCTCTCAGCATTAGTTTATAAGTTATTAAAACATAATCAGCATAAATAGACTAGATATTAACATTTGGACCAGCTGCTCTAGCTGCAAATTTGTTCTGATGATATAATTTATATAGTTTTATTTTTGGTTTATAACAATTCTCTAAATCTAAACTCGTGGTTTTTTTTTTTAGCTCCTGGGCCTGTAAGATCATTCACCGTTGTTGATAAAGACTTGCACTCAGTGATGTTGTCATGGGAACCCCCCTCAATGACTAATGGAGCTATTAAGTATTACACCATCTCCTATGTAGGCAGTGAGCCAACTGACCCAGAGGTGAGAAAACATAACATTCTAGATGCACACAGTGGTCCTCTGACTTAAGCTGAAGGACTATACAGTGGGATTTCAAAAAATAGGGGAAGGTGTTAAAAAGTTGTTTTTTTTTTATATTTTTTTGTGTAATGTAATATACCAACTTTCCGTTCCCCAAGGATGTTGAATTAGTCACATCTGTAGACTCTAATGCCAAAGAGGCTATTTCTTTCAATCCACTAGCAAGTAGAAAGTGAGCAGAAGGTGGACAAAATAAATAATTTAAGGACATCCTTAAAGCTTCTTTGAGAGATTTTAACATAGACTTTGCCTTTTTAGAGACTAAAATGAAGGACTGAACATTATGGCATCACATTGTAAACACTAGTGGGAAATATTATGGAGACACCAAAACAGAAGAAAAATGTCATAACAGAAAGTTTTGGCATTTCACACAAGCTCCAGCTACAGTTGTATGCTCAGCATACAGCCAAACATTCCAGCTGAAAAAGTTGTCATTAACCACATGAAAAGGCATGAAATGCAGAGCCAATCCATCAGTCCTCTGAAGGACAGAAGGGATGGTTTGTCAATGGACAAATGATAATCATTTAACTTAAAACAACAACAAAAATTGTTCTTAAACTTAACACTGTTGAGCTGTACAAATGTCTAATATGCACTAGGTACAATTTTCTTTAACACATGAATATGCATAAATGAAATACATATTTTTTTAAAATTCAACAGACTAGAGAAGAGAAAGAACTGACAGTAAATGGTTTGTCCAACACCATAACTGATCTGAAAGCTGGATACAAATACATATTTAAGGTACTGCTTTTCTGTTTGTGTCAATATATTATTATGTTTAGAACAGATATGCTTTATCTTATAAAATACATTACTTCAAAAAAAAAGATGATTATGTTCTATGGGTGTTCCTAGGCCAATCTAGTCATGCATGTCAACCAATGACTTCCATGCTGCAAAGTCATTATTTTTCCTGGCTGACTCAGTCAACCCATTCCATGCTCTAATAGCACTAGGGAAAAAGGGTCATTTGTAGAAGTTTGTCCCAGCATATGGAATGAGGAATGTGCCTTTATCTTTGTGACTTTCTGAGTATTTTATTAGGTTGTAAAGGACCAACATTTTTTTTCCTTTTCTATTTTAGAGAAATTAGTCAAAAAGTTCTGAATTTTTAAAATAATATTTACATTGTGGTGTTTTGCAAAACACTGACAGATCATACCAAAAGATGCCAGACACTTTTTTCTTCTTTTCCATTTTTGAAAGTTAATAGAAGTCTTTTTTTTTACATGAAGCATTTTTATACCATTTAATTTCATAAAACTACTTCATTTTGTTTTATTTTCTGATATTCTATAAAACTAAAATAAAAGATACTGTCAAAGAGTTTGAAACATGACATTGTTAATAATTTATCTTTTTTTTGATATAAAAATATTTGGACGTATAGATTAGTTCTACATATCTACTAAATATTAAAAAATAACTTATAGAACAGAACTCTGATTTAGTAATATTTGAATTTACACTTTTATATTTTTTAGTAATTTTTTTTTTTAGCATACTGAATTATTAACGTTGAACCAATAAAATTCTGTGCAGATTTCAGCTTTTACCATTGAAAAAGGTGATGAGGAAGTAAGGGAGATTACCATGAAGACTGCCGGTGAGTTGTTTTTCTAAAAGTTTTAAGATGACTTCCGGCTGCAGGATGTTGGTGTAGATATTTGTTTGTCTCCTTTAAGGAATGAAATTTTAATTATCTTTTCCTTAAACCTAGAAACAGGAGGGGAACACACTCTAAGTGTCAGCAGAAGATTTTAGAAACTGATGTGTAAAATGTTTGTAATGAATAGTTTGGTTTTCTTGTTTCAGCTCCGACATTTAAAGCCAACTATGATGCTGAAAGTAGTAAGCCACATACCGTGTCAGACAAAACTCTGCCCGGGATCACCCAGAACCAGATCTCATTTGAGTTAAAGAATCCTTTCAGTCCAGACAATGGTCAAATCAAGTAATAAACAATTCTGTATTAGTTTACTTTCATTACTTGCATTGACAATGCTTTGTTTTTTTGTTTGTTTGTTTTTTTATGTGTTTCCTTTTAACATCAATGTATTAGTACTAAATGTAAAACTAAATTTTCATGTCGTTTTCACCCATTCTACATGAAGAAACTCTACTTTATACAATGTACTGACATCCTTGCCAAAATGGGTCTTCTCAGCATCTTTACAATCCTCACACAATGCCACCTTCACTGGCTCTGACATGTTCGCTGGACGGAGGATGAATTGCATCCCGAAAGTCATTCTTTACGGCAACTCGTGTCTGGCTCAAGAAAAACTGGTCGCCCCCACCTCCATTACGTGGATGTAACAAAACGGGAACTAAAAACAGTGAACATTGATATTGACCATTGGGAAGACATAGCTCAAGACTGCACTAGATGGAGAGAGATGGTGACCAAGAAAGCTATGGACAGGGGAAAAAACATAGGCTTCATCTGGGGAAGAAAAGCATGCCATATAAAAAAAGCCACCTTAGCCTGCAATATATGAGGACAGGGGTGTCTATCCAAAATAGGGCTCCACAGTCACATGAAAAAGTGTTCAAAATGAGCGAGCCACAGTCGCTTTTACGACTGAAGGAGGCCTACAAAAAAAAATGATAAATAAAACACTTCAAGCCCATATATAAATTCTATGTCTACACTTTTCTAGCCCTTACTCATACAAAATAGAAACAAACACTCAAGACTCTAATTAACCAAGCTATCTGCATTAATAATGCTTTTTTAGTAAAAACCAGTCAGTCTGTCTTCCGCCATAAAGGTCACAGCCATTATTCCCACACACCTGTATGTCTGCCATCAAGTTACGCTTATGTCTAATGTCATTGATCACCTCTTTTGAATGATATCTTTTGCTGACAGATACTACACAGTTATAGCTTCCCTTGACCCATCTGTCTCGGACAAAGACTCACTGCTGCCCAGTTGGCTGGATGTTCAGAAAAATTCAAATCTCAAATTTTATCTTGCTGCTAAGTAAGTGACCCTTTTTTTTTTTTTTTTTTTTTAATGTAGTAGCTAGAAAAAAAGAGATGAGAGTGCCTGTTAGGCGCTTCTGCACTGTATCTTGTGCAGATAAGTAAGACGGAGGTGAAAGGCCAACAATATACGTGTTAGTCAACTCTTATAGGGAATGTCGAACAACAAGTTTAATAAAAACGAAGGGAACCATTGAATGTCATCAAGCTAAATTTCTATATCCATAAAAGCTGCCTTTCTCTAAAGCCATCAAAACTCTATTCTTCCTAAAAACATAGTCTTGTTTTACTAGTCTTGTAATTGTCTCTAAGTCAAAACTTTCCCTTTCTAAGAAACAAATTACTAATCTCTATGTAAGCAGAGGGTTTAAAGTTGATCTGTTTCTAAGGCAGATAGATAGCAAGATGTCTTGTAGCCAGTACAATGACCTACTGCCTTTACTTCCCAACATATGTCATATCAGTCTTCACCCAATTTAAATTGGGGACACCTTGGTTTAGAAGACAAATGCTCAACAAGTAGGTCACAACGCCTACAAGCATTGACATAGTTTTTAATATTTTTTTGTGTCATTTCATGTCCAAAAAGTTTGACTAAAAATTTCAATGGTTTTGGTTGTTTTTGGGTTTTTTTTTAGAATCTGTTTATTCATACCAGCGTAGGGGTGCAGTTTTCTCCATCTTCGTTCAACACTCATGACAGCATCAAAGAACTACTCTTGTTTTCACATTGAAGCTGACAATGGTTGGCCAGTAGTGAGATTATAAGTCTTGTTTGCTCTATTGCTGTCTTGTCTGTCTTAAAATGTGGAAAACAATATACCCAATTATGAGCTAAACCTAATGAATGTCAGACCACTGTCAATGCTGGTCACAAAAGTTATCCCGCCTTTTGAGATTTCAAAGAAATGTATGGAACATGAAGTAAATTTTTAACTGATGTTTTGGTTAGTCATGGGGCCAGTTATCTACTGTCATGGGGCTAGTTATCTACTGTCATGGGCCAGTTATCTACTGTCATGGGCCAGTTATCTACTGTCATGGGGTTAGTTATCTACTGTCATGGGACCAGTAACTGTCATGGGGCCAGTTATCTATTGTCATGGGGCCAGTTATCTACTGTCATAGAACTCTAGTCAAGAATTTTTGACAGTGTTCTATAATGAGGCTACTTTATCATGTTAATGTATCTATTGTCATGGGGCCAGTTATCTACTGTCATAGAACTCTAGTCAAGAATTTTTGACAGTGTTCTATAATGAGGCTACTTTATCATGTTAATGTCTTTTAAGCTTTTAACATTTCACTTCTTGGTAGAATGAAAGGCTTTTAACTTAATTAACTTTGACTTTTTTCATAAATTTAACTTCACAAAGCTATGCTACGTTTTCAAATTTTTGGTTAGCTGTACAGATTTGTTTGCAAGGGAATCTGCTTGCGAAGCTCTTTCTGGAAGCAGACACAGGAGAGACACTGGAGAACTGGACTCACAAACTTTTGTCCTGGGAGGGGAGACCAGTACCAATTGTATCAACAGGCGCTTCTGTAATGGCCCACTTACTCCTGGCACAGAGTACGCTATCAGATTGAGAGGGTATACAGCCTCTGGGCAGTACCAGGAGACAGCTTACTCAGACAAAGTTAAAACAAGTACGTCTAACAGATAGATATATTTTTTTATTGGCCAATCAATAAAGAACAATACACCTATTTTCAAATACACTAGGTTAAACTCATATAAGGACTTATGATGCATATTTACAAAGGGTCTCTGGAAATATCTGGAAAAGAAAAACAATGACACAGCATAATTTAAACTTGTAATTAACATATACCTCTAAACACTTGCATATTTTTAGGGCGTAATAAGGTTCATTTTTAAAAGATTGCTAGAGTGAAGAAACAAGTATTTCTGTGTTTTTGAAAGTAAGACTTTGAAGTATAAAAGGAAATATGTGTAAATTCTTATGTGCTACATGTTTAGGCAACTTTAAGTCCAACAGTGTTTTAAAATGCATTACCACTTGAGCATGCCAAACACGCCACAACATAGAAAGATTTAGGATGTGTTATGAGGATGGCTGCTTGGTGGTGGGGTATGCACTGGATGGACTGCCATCTTGATTGGTTAAACCCTGCCTGTTGTCATACCCTGCTGTCTTGTTGGAAGTTTTGACTGGGTTTAATAATATTCAATTCTGAAAGTACACCTGAAACATGTAAAACTAAAGAAAAAAAAAACACAGCAGTCATGTTATTAGGGCAACAATTTGTCTTGGTTAAACCTTTACTTCATATATGTCTTTCTTTATATCTAGACTAAAGATGTACTATTCAAAGTGGTATGTGTTACGAAACAATATCTTAAGAAACAAATTTCTTCAGAGAATGTCCTTCTTACAGTTTGGTTTTATTTACAATTTGTATTTCTATTTAAAAAATATTTGGTTTAATTAGAAATGTGTCAAAGATAAATTATTTTTAAAAATTTAAGCAAAAGATTTGGCCTTATAGTAAAAAAAAAAAAAGGCTTAAACTAAAATGCTATGTGTCTGTAATGAGACTTTTACTGAAATGTCATGCATCTAAGATCCCTATACTAAATGAAACATTAAGGAAATTAAGCAAATCCTAAACATAGCTGTGAGTCTTATTACAAAGTTATAGCTAAATAACACTGAAGGGACAGATGTATTAAAGAAACAAATCAGAAGTTATTCAGTAAAATAAAACCACAAATATTACTTTAAATTCAGTATCAACTAAATAACAACTTGTAAATTCACTTACCAACATATTTATTGTAATGTGTAATAATGCTCTTTTCTTTATCGTAGAAGATTAAAACTTTTTTTTTCAAATGCTTAAGGACTGCCTTATGTACCACAATAATTAAGTTTAAAAAATTAACATAATTATGAATATGTCAGTATACATTTTTGAAGGAGCATAGTTAAAATAACATTAAAATTAAAATGGCAGACGTTACTTAAAAAAAGAAAGTATTCATGACCTACTTTGTTGTAGTTAACATTTGAACTGTTGTAATATAAGCAATGAAAAATAATTCTATATGTTTCAGCCAATGGGGTACTTGAGTTTAAACCCAGGTAGCAGATTCTCTTACTTTTGACATGGCCAGGAAGTTATCTTTTATTATTTAAAATGCTTTTATTTCACCTTTGCTCTTTTTTTTGAAGTCACAATATTATTTAATTTTTTTTTTTGGAAATTCTGAGCTTTATGAAGAACTTTTTCCAATATTTCTCACACTATGGTAACTGCAAGTTTGTTTATTTCTTTCCTGCTTTTACTGGAGATTACTTTAGCCTAGTGCACATCTTGAATGAATATATGCAGCACTTATTTGTTATCTCTCTCATTTATGTTCTTACATTACCTACCCGTGCTCTGTAAACCTTGTTGTATAGCTACTCTACTCTTGCATTTGATTATGTATGTAATGTGCAAATGTTTCACTGTCTTGCTTATATTTATATTATTGTAGCATTGGCACTGGGAGAGATTAGTGTGAATGTAATCAACAATTTATGTATCACTAATTGTATAAGATGATGGTTATTTAAGGACAGAATGATGTAATAACAGTTGGTATATCATCTCATAGCTCATTGTTTCCCACAGAACCCTTGTGGTCCACAATCCCTAATTAGGTGTTCCACAAACTACTGGAATAATTAATTAGTAGGGCACAACGTGAATTAATCTCTCTAAAAAAAATTAAGCAAAGTGTTCCGATAAATACTCAGAATATGTGAAGTGTTCTGTTAAGAAAAAAAAGTTTGGGAAACACTGTTGTAATGACATCTTCAAACACATCTTGATTCCTTTGAACTTGTGATTTAAATTGTTTTTTCTCCTGAGCTTAATATGAAATTCTTGAGCTCTTACAATTCTGGCTTTTTAACTCTTTCAGTGCAGCATTACTCTCTGAGAGTACCTTTGGTGGTGTGTGTGATGTTACTCTTAGCGAGTAACTTGGCATATAAGATTTTGTCACAATCTTTTTAATGTTATTTTTTGTTCTCTCTCTTTTTGTTTTACATTCCGGATTTTTGTTTGTTTTGATTGCATATTGGATGCTGGAACAACAAATTAAATAAAAAAGACAACTGTGTGTTAGCGGGACCCAAAAAATAATAATATAATGTCTTAGTGCAGTTGTTCATCCTTAACATTTTAAAGTGATAAAATGTTTAGTTTTGTGATTGTTCAATAATCATGGATTAAATGTAAAATTAAAAGGTTAAATCCTTCAGTATATCAATTCCTTAATGAATCTTTTAGATATTTCCTTTTTCCATGCTCAGTTTTAACTTAATAAAAATATTTTCTTGAATAATTTATTGTTTTATATATTTTGTAGCCAATTTATTTTCCTTTAAAATAAAATCCAATATGTTACCTTACATAGTAAATACAAAAGAAATTGCAATAGTTTTATTAACCCTAACCCTGGAAAACAGAATATTTTGATCAAAATAATTTGCAGTGAAAGAGTTAAAAGGGATTAGAAAATATTTTGTTATTATGCAGACAAAAATAAAAATTGAAAAGTTCTATTTAAAAGTTAAAAAAAAATTTTTTAAATATTTTTTATGTACTAAATCATGTGCTTTATAAAAAAGCTTCTGTAGCAGAAAATATTTTACTTTCAGAAGTAAGGTCATACACTACAGCATGGAATCATTAAAGAATGATATCTTATTTATGTTAAATTATGTATTTTTTTCTTTCAGCTTTTGTTTTTAAATGAGAATCATTCTGTTTTTGTTTTTTTTTCAGCAGGCTATTATCTACTAACATGAAAGTGCCCATCAAAAGCTAAAATTAAATTGTTCTAAATGTTTTAACTGTAATTCTAATTAATTTTGATATATAAAGTTTTCTGTCAAAGTCATTTCCTAAAACTTTGTACTTTATTTGTAATAGAAGAGTTAGATGTATCAAAGGCACAGATGATTGGAGGAGTGGTTGCAGGCATCTTCATACTGATCATTCTGATCATTATTGCCGTAGTGCTGGTGAAGAAAATCAGGAACCAGCCAAAGAAAGCTTTGAAATATTCAGCACCAAGGCCACACTGGAAGCACTCAGTAATGAGTCAGCTAAGGTCATTTTCTTTCATGTTAATTATGAGTTATACCTTTTATAACTTTGAATTTTTTTAAGGAATCTTTTTTCCCAGCAATTATCAGTAGCTTAGAATTAAAAAAAAATAATTTTTAGAACTTTCTGTTAAAAACACTTTTGGGTGTAGAAAATTGACCACTAATTGTTTAGCACTCTGCCCCCTTCTCCCATGCTCCCATCCAGTAGTAGAGAAAGGTTGAAGGGGGACCATAACACCTTGTCCGAAAGTGACTGAGAAGTGAAAGCCATCTCATTCTTTATTTAATGTTTTTTTATACTGGTAGAGGAATGGCATGGAAAGACTTATTGATGTTTTTTTTTCTCCACCTTATCAAGTTCCACATGACACTCCATCAATGATTTTGTTTCTTTTGCTTTTTAGACTAATCATTTTTTTTCTTTGGCCCTCTAGAATTCACAATGTCTGAGTTTTGCACTTCATGCATACAAATGTTGAAACCATGTAGATTATTCTATTAAAAACTTAACAGCTTAGTATTAAGATATAACCTCTCTCTGGATATCCTGTTAGGAACAGCT
Organism: Biomphalaria pfeifferi; assembly: GCA_030265305.1. Classification (NCBI taxonomy): domain Eukaryota; kingdom Metazoa; phylum Mollusca; class Gastropoda; family Planorbidae; genus Biomphalaria; species Biomphalaria pfeifferi. Next base: position 1,487,664 of record JASAOG010000117.1, read on the forward strand.
GCTGACTGGGAAAAGTGGAGGGGTTTGGTTATGCAAACTGTCACAGTACTCCTATGACAAAAGTCAATGGACAGATGAGATGAGAAAGTTCCTTATACGACTTTGGCATGAGAATGCCCTAATTAGATGAATAGTAGAAGTAAATTAACTCAGGACTGATCTTCTTATCATTGAACTGTACATTTTTAAGTCAGGAGTAATAGCGCCCAAAGAATAGTTGATAGCAAGAGTGAAAGACAATGAAACAATTTTCAATCCTGCTTTGATATATGCGTAAAGTTCCACTTTCAGACCTTGCGATCGATAGGGCACAAGATGTAAAGGTCATCTGTTTCTGTGGCTTATGATTAACAAGGGTGTCTTATAGCCAGAACAATGACAAACCGCCTTTATTTTTCCCAGACTAATGAAAGGTACCGTTAAGAGCTGGGTGTACTCAGAGGCACCCAAAGATCCTGAAATTCAAAATCCCAGGATTTGAATGTGGGACCCCCAGTTCAGAAGCCAAGCACTTTACCGCTTAGCCACAGTGTCTTCTGCTTTTATGTACAATGAATGTAGCTTTTTTTTTCTACAAGGCACAAATAGGACACTCCTGTCTACTATAAACATAGAAAATAAGTTGGTGTTTGTTTCTAATGACTTTCCCTTTTCATGAATTGCTCATGATGTTTCCTTCTTTCTTCCAGACATCTACAGCAGCCATTTGTTTGTTTTGGAAACCTCAGCTCTGCATATCTTTCTGACAGTGCTGCTCCATACATTCCTCTTGCAACAGCCTGGATTTTTACCTTGGATTTATAATCAATCTTATCTTCTATCTTCCTCTTGCCTTCAGTTCCCAAGTCCTTCTCAATAGACAATGACACAATTGACTACAAATGAATTAAAAATCTAGATTTGGTCCTGCACATAAATGTTTACCCTATCTCTAACTATACCGCAATGCACTTTTTCTCTTTTTCTGGGGCTCCCTGAAACAAACCCCATTTTTTATCTATTAAATCAGCCATACCTTTTTAAATTAGTTATTGAACTATTTTTATTTAACCCTTAAGATGCGTGTGGTAGTTTAGCCTATAAACATCAAAATTGTAATGTTGTATGCATTCATTGTAAAACAGCGCAGCACTTTAAGGGGAAAATGAAGTACCTTTATACCATTAATGAATTCATGTTATGTGCCAAACTATTATGGTCCAATATACTATGTTACACCTCTGTTCCATCTTTTCAGATAAGATAAAAAGTAATTCTTTTTTTATATATCTTTTTTACAGCCGTCCAGTGAAACTTGTGGATTTTCCAGCTCATGTTCAAAAGATGTCATCTGATTCAGACCTTAAATATGCTGAGGAATATGAAGTACTTACATTTTTATGTGTCTCTCTTGACTTTTTTTTTTTTCCATTTTGTACCAAAGGTAGCCAAATATTTTTTTTTTTGTGAATACCATTATTTTTTCTTCAGGATTCTTCAGGATTTCATGCCATTACTTTGCGTTCCTAGTTGTAAGGAGTTAAGTTGAGATGCTTGGTCATTGTACTAGCTCATGCCACCTGAAACAAATTAGTTTTACATCATTTGCCACTAGTTTACAAAGAGAAACTTTACTTTTTACTAAAAAAAAACTTTTATAAAATTGTTTATAATGCTATTTATATATACACACTGTTAAAGATGAGGCCTTACTTTTCAACTATTAAAATTACTTAAGTACTAAGTATGGTATATAGTTCAGTATTCACACCAGTACATAATCTGAAAACACTATTTTTATAGACAGTCTACTTTTTTAAAAATATACAGTAATAGTTTATTCATTTACTCATAAATAATGTTCTACTATGTACATTTTTCCCCCTTTTTTTGTCTCGTAGAGTGCCAGCAACTTAAGTAACATTCTGTAGTATTAACTAAGAAAATGTTTACAGTGTTTATGTATTTATAGAAGTGATAATAATTGTTTTGTTTTTTAAAATGAATGCTAGCACTCATTTTTATGTTTCAGGATCTGAAAGATGTTGGCAGAGACCAACCATGCACAGCAGCAGAGTTCCCCCCTAACAGACCCAAGAATAGGTTTACCAACATACTTCCATATGACCACTCCCGTGTCAAGTTACTCCCCACAGATGATGAAGAAGGGTCAGATTATATCAATGCTAACTACATGCCTGTAAGCTTACTTTATATCTAAATCTTAAGTAAACTGTATAAGCAGGAATCAAACTACCATTGTTACTTATGAGCTCCACCTCACCCCTTGAAATCTAAAGTGGGGACAAAACAAGGTCAGTAAGGAGACTTATAAATTTAAATCTATTTTGAAAAACAATTACAACATATGCTCTCTGATGAATCTAAACTTTAATCAATCTTTACAAGTGAGATTAATTCTATGATTAAATGAATGAATTTAATTAATAATTCTGCCAAGTCTTTTGATATTTACTTTAATCAGCCTTTAAAAGTGAGATTAATTCTCTAAATAAATGAAGGAATTACATTAATAATACTGCCATGTCATGTGATATTCAATCTGGACTGTTGCCCTAATAATCCTGGTTTTAAACCCTGCCTGTGACTATTCAATGGGAGGTTTAGTTAGGATGTAATAATCTTAAATTATTAAAGAACTTCTGAAACAAGTTAAGTATAATAATACATAGATAAGTGCCAAACATAGCAATCCTTTTTTTTGTTGATGGAATATTATTTGTCTGTAAGAAAAAAGAGATTTTGAATCTCATACAAAAATTTATATTAGTCAACTATGACTGCTGATGAAAGGAAAAAAATCTTTTTTGTCTGTTGTGCACTAAATTAAACATATTAAAATTCCTTCCTGCAAGCTAGGTTTTTATTTTACCATAACTTTAAGTTGATTGCTCATTTCATTTGACTTGAGAGTAGGTACAGAATAACTATATTTTTGTTGCTTTGCACTTCACTAGGGCTACAGTTCTAAAAGAGAGTACATTGCCACACAAGGACCACTTCCATCTACACGAGATGATTTCTGGAGAATGATTTGGGAGCAGAACTGTAGGAATATTGTCATGCTGACCAGATGCCAAGAGAAAGGGAGGGTAAGATGTCTAGTAAAACTTAAATTATTAATAATTAGAACCATAATGTATTTTGTTTAATTTGAGGATCTTTAAATGTTAATTAAATTAAGTACTTTACAGCTTCTGATTTTTAAAAAAAAATGTTTTTTTTTTTCCCAATTTTGATTTAGGAAAAAAGTGACCATTATTGGCCCAATGATGCTGAGCCCAAGTTTTATGGAGATCTTCAAGTAACCATTTTAAATGAGACTCATATGCCAGATTGGACTATAACAGAATTTAAAGTTGCCATGGTCAGTCATTGACATAACAGTATACCAATAATTAGATTTATGGACCAGCAAGTTTGTTTTTCTCCAAATATTTTTTGTGTGTTTTATTATTTTGATAATTTGACACATTTTTTTATCAAATCTTTCCTTCTGTATATCCACTTTATGAAACAAAATAAGACATATTCCTTGTTTTTTTTCTATTGTAATCTACTAGTGCACTGATACTTAAACTACAGCCTGTGGGCCTATCTTGCCCATAATATGGTATTATCTACCCCTCAGAACTTCTGCTCACAAAACATAATGAAGCCACAGAGGCCCTGATTCCATCAGACTTGATAGCTTTTTGTGATGATACTGCCCACAACACATATGTCTTAATCATATATGTCTATGTGGCCTTATACTGAAACAGGTTGGGCATCACTGTAATGATGTAATGGTTACAGTGCCAAATTTAGACCTTCAAAGGCCCTAAGATATTTGAAAAATGTTGCCCTTTTAAGTACAGATATCATATGTTTAAGCTAAGTATTTCTTGGGGGTCCTGAGCTATAGTTTCCATCCCAGAATGGTCAATAAACCGTTATTGTACTGCTGAGTTAATAGTTGTAATATTTATTTGTAACATCATTTTACTTAGTGATTTTAGAAAAATATCTACATGGAAAGAAATCTCTAATTTCTACTGGTATATGCAATAAGTATATTAGAAATTGCTACTGAAATGTACAAAATCTAAAGCTTCTTTTTTTTTTTGTTTAACCTGCTGCCATTAGATGAAGTAAGTATACAGCTTGTACCAATCTTTTACAGGGTGAGCAATCTAGGAATGTTCGCCACTTTCATTATCTTGTGTGGCCAGATTTCGGGGTGCCTAGCACCTGCACATCATTGTTACGTTTTGTGAGGACAGTCAGAGCGAAACTGATCAGAGAAGGTGGACCCATTGTAACTCACTGCAGGTAACATTCACTTTTTTTTCAGTTTATTTTAATATCATAACGAATGAAGTGTGAACTTTCTTTTCTCTTACCATGCTGTATTACTGTTGCATTTGGAATTGATGAAAGGAAATGTGTTATAAAGTTTGTACGGATCTTATCCTTTGTCCATACTAAACGAATTTTTGGGTTCTTTAGATGTTGTCATTAAATGGACCATTTTTAGTGCCTTCTCTGCAAACCTTAGCATTTACCTTTATGGCTGAGTGCTATAAACCTTTGGCTACCTAACTTGAGCTTGAATCCCAAAGTAACTAGAATTTTTAAATTTAAGATTGGATTCAATCTAAAGTCTTATGCATTAAAACCTCTTTCCTTGATTCCCCCCCCCCCCCCCCCTCATGTCTACAAATGGTATAAAACCAGAATGAACTTAAGAGCTTGGAAAGCATGGGCCTGTGTCTGATGATATGATTGTGGTTCCCCCTCATAAAAAAAAGTTTATTCTGAGTCACCAAACTAAGTCACCCTGTATGTCTTAGTTCTTAACAAAATGCATTCCAGTGTTTGTATGACCTTTCTATAACAATTCAGTAATGACTTCATATGTCATAACACTCAATACTTGTATGTTTTCTTAAATACAAATGACTTCTCTTTCAATGGTTTTGTTGCTTCTTATGTCATGGGCCCAGGAAGACATATACCCCTTTGCCCATCGTTGCTATGCATATAATGTCATCATCTTTTCTGATACCGCAAATATATTTTCATTAGTGGGAAGCAGGGTCGAGAGGCTAAGTACGCTTGAACTTGGCTTGGCCACCTATAAAGGGGGCTCGAGGTTCAACACCTGACTTGAGCAGAGTTGTGTTTACTGTTCCACAAATGAGATTGGACCATAGCGCTCTGAGCATGATATAAGCATAAAAGAAGCGCTTTATAAAAGATATAAATTATTATTAGTAACTCTTATTAGTCTAAAAAGATCATACATTTTTAGCCTGTTATACATTGTGATTATGCTTGTCCTCAGTGCCGGAGTTGGTCGGTCGGGTACCTTCATTGTTTTGGATCATCTCTTGCAACTTATACGAGAGAAGGATGAAGTAGATATCTTCAGCCTGGTGTACAAGCTACGCAAGGAAAGGGTACTGATGGTTCAGACTGAGGTTAGCTTCTGTTTTGACAATCTATGAGTACATAGGTTAGAAATATGTAGAAAGTTACTTTCTTACAGGGTCAAGATAACCAATCGAAGATATTGGTTTGGTTGCATGAAAACTACTAGCATTTTGCACTCATTATAAAAAAATTTAGTTTTTTCATTTATTTTTATTGCACTATTTTTCTTTTTGTTTAACTTTCTAAGTAATATCAGTGTGGTATGTGCTTCCAATTGTAGTAATGATGCTACTGAGTTAAGACCATGACCATGTCCATCTCCTGACGTCCTGCAGGATGTTTGGACCTTGACACAATTATCTTCATTTCTGAAGGAGTGTCAGAAACTTATAAAAAAAAACAACAAAGTGGTCTAGTTACATGCTATGCTTATAACTAGTCATCTCAAATTTTTAAAGAAAAAAAAAATTCTTAGAGGATTTCTCTCTAGATCTGTACAAATGTAATTTTAGAGGTAACTTTACACATTTTTTTTTTCCTTTTATTTTGTGTCTATTGCCTTAAATTTCAGCGATTTAGACCAAGATTTGAAGTGGAAGAATACATGTCACTCGTAGGTTGTTTTATTTGAAACAAAAACACTTTTTTTTAGGGACTACATTGATAGTGTTTAGAAAACATTTTGTTTAACATTTGGGATTCTTGGATTACATTACTCCTAAAACTTTTTTTTTTACTTTTTTTCCCTTAAGTTTTTGAAATATATTATTATTTTTTTGCATTTTGTTCTGGATCTAAATAGAGCTCTACAGAGTTATAATGTAACTGGATATAGTGATTGTAGTGACACACCTTAGGGTGACCACAAGTGAATGCGCAAAAATGATGAAATTAATTGAAACCTAGACTATAGCGACACACCTTAGGGTGACCACAAGTGAATGCGCAAAAATGATGAAATTAATTGAAACCTAGACTATAGCTTAGAGATAGCTGAGATCTGATGCTAGGCTTTCATAGTGTAAACATCATTCTTATAGTGACTGAGACCAGACTGTTCCCTTTTGTAATAAAGTATTAGAACTTACATCTCAAGGTTGTCTTAGCTATTATAGGTTCAACTTTCTTGTGATGTATCCTGTTGTTTGTTGATATATTTAAACTCAGCGCAAATCCCTCATCAGAAACAAATTGGATTACTTTACATGGGTCAGCATAGTCCTATTCATTCCTCATCTTTGGACCTGGTGACAATGCTTTTTATTATTTATGTTGAGATACATTGTTAGACTTTATTGTTTCTGCTGCACTTTATATTTTCATATATCTGCCCTAACCAGTGCAATTATTGGTTCTTGGATGTAAGAATCTCCTTCCCAATATCCCGTGACCCTCTAATCTTCTAGAACTATATGAAAAACAAATACATCTTGCAAAGCAAATTTTTTTTATATTATTTTTTTTTAATTTGTATGTAATAATCTACCACAATACAGGAAGATAAATTATATTCTGAGAGCTCATAATAAACAAAAAAAAAATGTGGTGACAGTAGGTGTTTATATCATGACTTTAACATTTTGGTTGGGGTGTTATACCCCCCCCCCCCCTCCCGTTGTTGTTGTTTTTTTTAAACACTTTGATGTGGAGATAATTTTATTTTAATAATAATTTATTAATACTTGGATTCAATATACCTGATTTAATGAGTTTAAATGTTAATTTCCTTTTGACTTTGTGAAGTCTTTTTTTTAAACTATGATCAAAACTGATATTCTTCAAGAATTATTTGAAACAGTTTAAATTTTTTCATTTATTAGTGAAAATTTGACAATCCATAACCCCTCTTTCAATCTAATCACAACCTCATATTCAGGTTTTTTTGTTTTTTTTTCTTTTAAAGTGTCCCTTGTCTTAAAAAAAACTAAAAACTATTTACATTTTCATGCTTTCAAAATAGCATTAACACTATTAACACAATTATATATATATATATATTACATCTATATATTTATTTTTTTATCTATTTATTATTACAACTAAGCAATTAATTATTATCATGATAATCAATAAAACATAATATTATTATTCATATTAATATTCACCATTTTAGAGATACATAATAAATGAATTTTCATTTTGAAACCCAAAATTGATGGAATACCCCGTACCTGATAAGTGGTAGACTCCATAACCCACATTCAAAATGCTTAGCTTGCATTGAGATGAAAGATAATAATGAAACCATCTTAGATTATATTGTCCTTTGTTATGATGTTCTTGTTTCTCACTCAAACAGCAACAGTACAAGTTTATCCACGAGTGTTTGTTGTGTGTATTAGAAGGGCGAGAGGAAGACATAACCTACATGAACTTTGGACAAGTTAACGCTGCATTTGAAGGTGAGCTTATTTTGACCTTTTTTACCAGTAAATGTACTCTTTAGATAGCAGTAAGATAAATCAGAATACCAATCATCACTATAAAACCTAGAGTTTAATTTAGTAAATAAATAGACATTAGACATTAAAAGGAAAAATAATCAATTTATATTAACACTATGACTATTTCTGTACCAAACTATTGTGTAAATAGAGGGCCAACAACAGTCAATAGTGGATCAAGATACTGATTTTGGTATCAATATGGATCACGGTAATGCTTTATTCTTAAACATGCTACCTGCTTCAGCACATTATATAAAAAAAGATTTTTTCCAGCACAATTGAATAAATCTTATTTATCATGCTTTGCTATTTAAAACTTTAATAATAAGACATTAACTCAAACAACTCACTAGACTAGAATCTGGCTCTACTATAGAAAACTGTAATGATTGAATATTGAATTTAGGAGTATATATTGTACTTAGATGGAATCAGGACATTTATTTAAAAAAAAACACAAGATTTACCTACTTCAATCTTAAAAAGCTAGCCAGGAAAACCAGTGACGTGGCAGAATTTAGATCATTGGTTAATATGCATGACTAAATCATCTTCTTTTTTTGAAGTAAAGTCTGTATCATATAAGATAAGATAAGATAAATTTATTTATGTAACAAAAAAGAGCAATAAGACATTTGAAAAAAAAAATGGTTTGGACTGTGTTTGAATGGAATGAGGGAGCTTTCTCATTGCCTTTTCTGATTATAATAACTAGCACAGAGTAGGGGCCTACTCACATTGGGTTTTATAGGGGGGAATATATTATTTGTTTAAACCTGCATTGTTGTTAGGCTTTGTTTATACAAGCAGCAAATGCAATCCAATCCTTCTTTCTATAAAAGACAACCCAGCCAACGTCTGCTACATTTGTTTATCCAGCTTTTTTTTTTTTTCATGTTGACCTTTTTTTTTTTACCCTTTACATCTTTTTATGAAAAAAAAAAAACCCACTCTTCAAGCCCTGCAGTTTATTCAATTAACCCATTAGCTCCTTTAGCATTTGGGAAAGTTTTTTCTTTTTAGTTCTAAACCATCAAAGAAGATTTGTAAAATCTCCTTTTCAATTTGCTTGCTTAAAACTTTAAAAAAAAATTTCATATAGTCTCGTTACAAGTAGGATTACAAATCATTCTGGTATGAAATGCATCTATTTTTAGTAGCATTGATAAGATTCTTAATACAAAATTTTCTATTACAATCCTTTTGGGAAATTGTCAAAAATGGACCCTGTTCAGGCTAAGGATATATTTTTGTTTTATTTTTTTTATTTGTTTTTATGTTTTAGCTATTCAAATATTTTAATATTTTCTGAAAGTTTCTTAATTTTTCTATTTTTCTAGCTCTAGTTTGTAAAATAAATTTGAATAGAAAAAGAAAAGAAAAACTATATATTAAAATGAGTTATTTCCCTTTGCTTAGGAATATAAAGGTATTGTCTTTCTCGCAACTAGATTTAGGATTTATTGGGTTAAGCATTGTAGCTTAAAATAAAATGTATATTCTGCACTTGCCTATATATTTTAACCTACTAACTACCAACTCAATTAACCACTTTCTACTTGGTCTACTACATTTGTATCAGCACCTTTATCCTGTAGATCTACTGCATAAAACATGGAACACAAGCATAGCTTTCAAAAAATTATTATCACTTCACAAAACAGATGATACTCTGTAACTAGAAATTGTTCAAATTATATTAGCTTAGGAATGAATGGGAGGATCCATTCATGCAAAAGAAAAGCTCCCGTCGCCTCAGTGTGGTGCCGATCTGGAAACGAGAGTCAGATAGGCTAAGTATGGGAACGAACATGGTCTCCAGTGGCAACCACAGTCTAGCAAACAGTCATCACTCATGTTGAGGATGTAAGATAGGTTCACTAACCCAGTCCCAATCTGTCGATCCATTCCCCAGTGGGGATGGTCCTCCCACAACTGTAAGCTTTGGTACAAGGCCTCCAGCCTTTAAGAGGGAGGAACTTACATTGTCGGCTCAAGAAGCCATGTCTCTTGAAAGGCAGGTGTGACTATATGATCATCTTGTGTTAGGAGCCTGCTGACAGGAAGATTGGTGAATAGCCAATCTCTCATCCTAACCATGGGGCAGAGGCGTATTGAGGGGTGGGGCATCATGCCCCAGGTGCCACTCTCAGCTGTGTGCCTAATGCAGTGGTGCGCAAAACATTTCAAAGTTAAAAATGATTTTCTGGACTTTTTTTTATTTAAGGACAAATTTTCCCATAGATCTAATTCCTTCTTTTGTTACTAGATGTCTCATAAATTGCCCTAATGCTAATTTTAATTTTACAAGAGACTTCTGCTCGCATTAAATCTGATGTATTTCCCGTGTTGGATACAATGCTCTGTGTACGTCACATTTTGTCAATAGGTATATACAGAAGTAATTGGGTTTTCAATATAAAAATCTTTATTAATAAAAAAAAATCAGATTCTGATTACAGATTATAATTCAATGAACAGTATATGAGTAAAACTGTTATAACAGTTGGATGATTGTAACATAGAATTTTGATACATCTTCTAATTATATATTTTAAGACCTGAACTTAAGAACTTATTTCAAATGATAAAGTAAAGTGTTTTTTTCTAATAAAACAGCCCACTGTCTCAGAATAGTACAAATGATAAATGTTTTCATCAACCCAAATTTTGAACTTTATAGGTAATAAAATGTCTAGTGAAACAAATTTCATAATGATATTAAATTGTTAGCAAATCTTGTTACTTTTTTCCACATACTGTATGGGTATAAATGAATCAAGCTTGGTATATTATAGTACATAAAACTAGAAGCTTATCCAAACAAATTGTTTAAGCTACTAGATGTAGTCTTCTATATATTTTATTGTTTCATTGAAGTTCTCAATTTAGAGAATTTTCATTTTTTAATAAGCATCATTTTTATATCTGCTTATAGATTTATTTCTATATTTAGGCTGTTGTTATACAAGAGATCTAAACTTTTTTTTTTTTGTTTCATTTGTTTTGACCGAGATTTCCAACCTTTTTCTTTGTGATAGAGCTCTATTATTTGAGAACACTACAAGTACTAAATATACTGTAGCATTGAAATGTTATTTTCTAGGTTCTACAAATTTGAATACAAGGTTTAGTTTCATCTAGTTCAAGATTTGTATCTTTATTTCTTTATTTTTTGGTCCTCAACAAATCCCTATTGTGTTTTACATTTTTTTTTCAAGTAGGCCTAAAATTATTTTTTTTTTAGCTTTATAATATATATGTTTTTACATTACGTTTTTTTAACTAATCAAGTTAAGGTTAAGTGTGTATAACTTATGAATATTACATTGAATCATCAGCTTAAGATATTCTTTCCACTTCCAAATTTCAAGCAGCATTTTTTTTTTTACTAATTCTGATCAAAATGGAGTTCTTAAAAAAACAGTTTATTTGCAGATAAATTTTTACACAAACAAGAGCTTTAGATTCAGACTTAACATTTAATATGCCTTGTCACTTGTAAGGATGTCCTACACTTTGAAAGGGTCTGTTACTTTACTGACAAGATCTGTGAACATTACTTTCCTAATTCTCCTGCACTGCAACTTGATTTTTATTAAGTCAACATACTATTAATTGTGTATTTTCATTAATATTTTATCTTTTGTTGTCTCTTTGGATATAGATGATGAGGGCATCAATGTTGAAACAGTTTGAAAAGGTCATCATCACCAACGTTGGCCTTCACTGGACATCACTGCCAAATTCGACATGATGGTTATTGAACATTGCTTGCTAACTATGAACTGGTTGCTTGTCATCACTTACAACTAATTTCTGCGAGATATTGGTTGTCACCTCCAGCTAAAACAAATCAAGAATCACAAAAGATAGAATGAGTTTTGTTTTGTTCCTTTGTTTTATTTTAGAAAAGTGTCGATACAAAACCAGCTGTGATCTCCATGTTTTCTTCAAGTGTAATTGATCTGCATACCAGAGAACATAATATGAATGTTTTGAGTCGCCTATTTGTTTTCTTTTCTTTACCAATCTCAAAACTGTTTTGTTACATAAGTTTTGGACATGAACCTAGAAATCAAGATAATGGCCTAGCAAGGGATGCTGAAGGGGGGGGGGGGGTGAGCCATTGAAATAGCAGTCTGAAGCACATACCTCAGGACAAGGCAGTCACCTTGGTATAATATTACTGTTTGTTAAATTAATTTTTCTCTGTCTAAAATACAATAAATGGACCGGCCTCTCTCTTGCTATGCTGCTAAGACTAACTGCTGACCAGAAAAAGTGGAGGGATTTGGTTGTGAGTCACAGCACTCCTAGGACAAAAGTATTGGCACAGATGAGGATGATAATGATGAAATACAATCAGTAATTAGATCACTAGAAGCTAACACCTTACTGTCAGGAAAATGCATTTCTCAGCACTATTAGTGGTGACAGAATTGTTTCATTTTTCTGGTTGTGTGTATTTATTTTGGAATCATTCTAGTTAGGACTTTGTCTAATGATGATCTTTAAATACAATCTTAATCATACTTTAAATAGTGATTTTAAAATTTAAAATATCTTTTTTTTTTTTTGAATGAATCTCTTTCATCTACGATGAATTATATTTTTCAATATCCTAATATACTTTCTGAATAAATTAAGATAATTCAAAAAATTATAAATAAATAAATATGTTACAGGTGTTATGGCTATGTAATAGAAAATTATAGAATGAAAATACATTTTTTTTTGAATTTGGTACACAGATTTTGTATTTGTATTGTCACTACATGTTTAATGTGATATCATTTTGAAAACATTTACATCTAGAATGTTCATTGTCCAACTGTTCAGAAAAATTTATGGAAAGATATCATTTCATTTTTTAGAAGACGGGTGGGGATTTTTTTTCCTCTTGTTTACAGCACAGGCAATCTGTAGTTCTGAATGTTATTTCTTTTAAATTTGGCACTTTTTTTTTTTTTTTTTTTTACTATTGTACAAAACATCTTCTATTTCTTGTCTACTGTTTGTTTTATAGAAATATATATGGAGAGAGAACATAATTCATAGATAAATTAATTATTTAGATATTTTTACAAACATTTGAAATTATTTATGTCATTGCTTAAAATGAAACTTCTACTATTTACAAAATAGCTTGATTGACATAATGAAGAACTTGAACCATTGTATATTTTCAACAACAAAAATAAAGGATTGAATTTTCTGTTTTTGTAATTTTTTTAAAATTATTATTTTGTAAAGTTTTTGCTTGTTTCTTGTAAACTCTCCAAATATTTTGTAACAGAAGAATTGTTTTCATTTGGGGGGGGGGGGGGGGGGGGGAAGGGTATTTGCAGACGAGCTACAGCATTTTCCCATTGAATTGATAATTTAAATTTAGCTTTTAGTTTTAGTCTAAAAGTGGTGAACTATTGAAAAGACATCTCTCTCCACTCCCCAGCTGATGATTATAAACAATCATGCTATGTTTACTTTCTAATATCATTTGTAATGAAAAAATGTTTCATGGTATTTAGTAATAGCAGTGTTTAATTTCTAATATAATTACTAACAAAACATATTCTACTGTTGTTTTTTTTTATTATTCCATTCCTGTTTGGTTTACATCTTAGCACCATTTAAAATGTAACTCCAAATGTGTGTACTTAAAGTACATTTCCAAACACTTAATTAATGTTCAAATAGCTGCATCATTAACCATCAAAATCAAATGTTACTTTCTGAATATGCCTCACATGCAATATGTTTATTGTGCATAAATATTTTACATAATAACTTTAATTGTCCACTTTTGTGATTATTGCTTGTTTGTAACTGTTTTACTTTTATGTCATGTTTATTAATGAACCATTGCTGACACCAAATGTTAATCTAAGTGCCTGTTTTAATGTTTGTATCACATATTGGTTGATCAGCTAAAATCATTATATTATGTCATTTTTCTAAAGTATGGTATGGATATGATAGTTGCTTCAAAGTGCTTTCAAAACTGCAATACCTTGTTATTCTATATAGATCTCTGTAATGAAAGCTAATTGAATTCCTTGACTGTATCTACTGAGCATCGATATGCTGGAGTTAGTTTCATGCAGACAGAAGTTTAAATAGCTGGCAGTGATGTGAAAGATTTTTCCATGCATTGTAGCACCAAATACACTTTGCATACCCTCAATACAAAAACTTGCCTCTTTGTATGTCTTACTGTACTCTTTACCAAAAGAAATCACTTTCTGTCTTTCAAAAATAAATGTGGGTGTAACTTTATAATGTGTAGGAGATATAGTTTTATAGTTGTTACAATTTTCTATTCATTTTTTCTTTGCTGCCCTTTTGGCTTTGTGACCTAAGGTCACATAGGGTAATCTAAATCTTTCATTTGTTTTCATTTTCATAACATACTGACTTTTTTATTTTTTTTATTTTATTGGTTATCTTTAATGACTCATCTTTATGGCTTGTAAATGTTTGTTAAACATTTTGTATTTATCATAAACAAGGAAACCTCATTTAGTATTCATGTAAAATACTAGAACAAACACAATGTCAAGCAATTTAGAGAACAACTTTAAAAGCAACCAACCAGGCAAAACTAAATGGTAATTAAATGATGAGTTTAGTCTATCTATTGAAATATTTCATTAGATTAAACATTGATCTAATTTTGTATAGTACCTCAATGAACACTTTCAAGCATCATGGGAATGAATGGAATGACTACTTTCAAGTGTTATAGTATCATGCCTTGTTATAGTATCATTTATCTTTAGGTTTGCGTTTTGGTGAATAGTAATTATGGTCCTATTTAAACATTTTTCTATCAACCAGAGCTCTACCTACAGTTACCTACTTAAGGCTTTTTAAAAGATATTTTTATATAAGATACATTCTATGTATAAAATTATTTTAAAATGAAATCATGCATTTATAAGCCTAGTCATTTTTTATTTTAAAAAATATCTAAAAGATTGAATGAAACTGTTTTGTTTTGTTTCTTTTATTACTTTGTTTTTGTATTTTCAAGACAGAAAAAAAAAACTGCAAATTGAATTCTTATACTTCTTTGCTTTACTATCAGCAGTTACTAACAATACTTTCATTCAAGATTCATTGATACATGATTTATATAACCAAAAAAGAAGTTAAAAAAATACCTTTTGAAGACCTCGTTTTATTGAGAAGGGAGAGCACTGTTCAATCGCTGCAATATTGCAAGGCTTATCTTCCACTAGGTTTGTACAATCTAGGTCTTTTGTTTGAAAATTAATTATAACTAATTGGTCAATTTTGTTTTGTGTTGTCATTGACAATTAACAATTGTGAGAAAGTTTCAACTTGATCTGAAAATGAGAAGTGAAAGAAATAACTTTAACAAGTCAGACGGAGTAAGATGATATAAGCCTCGTTATTCTAAAGATTTCAAGTTAGTTTTAAGTAGTAAAATTTCACAATAATACATAAATCAAATTCATCAATCATTAAAATATCCCGAAATCTGACAATTCTTGAATGTTTCATACCTCAAGGTGAGACAAAATAATACAAGTAAACTAGATGTGTAGGCCTGCGTGAGTGCATGCTGAAAGCTAGCTTTATATTTAACTATGAAAACTTAACTAATGGAGATATATATACATGGCGAAACACTATAAATAGCAAGCTTTTTTGTGTATCCGGTGTACAATCTCAAGGAAGTGCTGATGAGATTAGTTTTTTCAAGAGTCTATGCCCGTAGTATTTGTGTCAACATTGTCACGACAGAATCAAAGTCAACTCTCGTTTCTTAGACTTAGATCCTACCACGCTGTTTGTCGCATTGCGCGGCAAGCTGACTCCACAAAGATCAGGCACCGGCAATGTCTGAAGCCTCTTCCCACCTTGTGTCCACTTCTCTGAAGTCCTCCATGAAAGTGTGGCGCCAAGTTACACGAGGACGTCCCTGTTTGCGCTTTCCTCGAATTGCATCCATGTGCGTAGTTCATTTTGTCGGAGGATATGTCCCGCAAACCTCGTGCGACGCTCTGTCACAACTTCTGAGTGGTTGACTCCCATTTCAGTATAGGGTTTCCTTGTGTTATTTGTAGCACGAATGATTTAAATATGGATGAAGCATTAGTGTGGATACTGTCAAAATTATAGCCCATTTCTTTTTTTTTTAATTTGGTTGGCAAAAGTGAAATTCAATATATCGTCCTTGACATTGGTTATCCTATATAAGCCTACACTCTAGGAGTTAAATTCGGATGCATGATTCAAGGGCGAGTACATATTCATTTATTCTGCTTCGAAAACATAAACCCACGTGATCACTACTCAATAATACAATTCTAAACAAACACACGCACATTCCGCATAGGCACACACACACACGTGATACAATCACACATACGCACACATGTGATACAATAACACACACGCACACATGTGATACAATAACACACGCACACATGTGAAACAATAACATACACGGGGGGTCACAAACACACGTGATACAATAACACACACAGGGGGTCACACGCACACATGTGATACAATAACACACACGCACACATGTGATGCAATAACACACACGCACACATGTGATACAATAACACACACGCACACATGTGATACAATAACACACATGCACACATGTGAAGCAATAACACACACGGGGGGGTCACAAACACACGTGTTACAATAACACACACAGGGGGTCACACGCACACATGTGATACAATAACACACACGCACACATGTGATGCAATAACACACACGCACACATGTGATGCAATAACACACACGCACACATGTGATACAATAACACACACGCACACATGTGATACAATAACACACATGCACACATGTGAAGCAATAACACACAAGGGGGGGTCACAAACACACGTGTTACAATAACACACACAGGGGGTCACACGCACACATGTGATACAATAACACACACGCACACATGTGATGCAATAACACACACGCACACATGTGATGCAATAACACACACGCACACATGTGATACAATAACACACACGCACACATGTGATACAATAACACACATGCACACATGTGAAGCAATAACACACACGGGGGGGTCACAAACACACGTGTTACAATAACACACACAGGGGCTCACACGCACACATGTGATACAATAACACACACGCACACATGTGATGCAATAACACACACGCACACATGTGATGCAATAACACACACGCACACATGTGATACAATAACACACACGCACACATGTGATACAATAACACACATGCACACATGTGAAGCAATAACACACAAGGGGGGGTCACAAACACACGTGTTACAATAACACACACAGGGGGTCACACGCACACATGTGATACAATAACACACACGCACACATGTGATGCAATAACACACACGCACACATGTGATACAATAACACACAAGCACACATGTGATACAATAACGCACACATGTGATACAATAACACACACGCACACATGTGATGCAATAACACACACGCACACATGTGATACAATAACACACAAGCACACATGTGATACAATAACACACACGGAGGGTCACACGCACACATGTGAATGATGTGATACAATAACATACACAGGGGGTCACACGCATACATGTGATACAATAACACACACGCACACATGTGATACAATAACACACACGGGGGGTCACACGCACACATGTGATACAATAACACAGACGCACGCATGTGATACAATAACACAGACGCATGCATTTGATACAATAACTTAGACGCACACATGTGTGAAGTCTGTGTAAAACAAGAGTGTGAGCTAGGACTAGGTTTAACAGTATAAATGTATGAGAAAGCAAATTGTTTTTATAAGTGTTCACAAACTGCGGCTCGCGGCTTTTTGACTTCCTGGCTGCGGCTCTTCTATTAAATGTTTAGTGCAAGCATTTATTAACTTACCTTTTTATAGATAAGTAAAATTTTTGAAAAGCAAGCCTACAGAAAAGAAGCATAGTTAAAAAAAAATAAAAAAATAGTAAAAACAGTCGGTCGCAAACATGTGGGGCTGACTGGGTGTCAAACTAAGCCCGGGCATTACCATACCATCCGGCTCACTAACGGATTTCCATATGATGTTCATCTATTGTTACCTGCCCTGATAATAAAGTTTTGATAATGCATCCATGATCGAAAACTGAACGCAAGCACGTAAAAGTGGATTCAGATAGGTCTAATTGAACGTATTGCATTTCTGTATCTGAATAAACTTAGAGGCTATAGAAAATTTCTGTTCGTAAAAACGTTTGAATAGTGTATTTAATAATAATATTTAGAAACTCTTAAAAAAAAAAAGAAAGTTGAAAAAACTATGTATTATAGTAACTTGTTCTCTGCGAATAGAGCTAAGAAAAAGGTCTTAAGGCAAATGATGCGAAGCTCATCTTTGAACTTTGATTAACGAGGATGTAGTGTGGCCAGCACAACTTCACATAGCCATAATTACTTTCTCAAACTAATGCGAGGGTGTATTTTTTTTATTTTGGAGATATCTTAAAATGGCGACATTTAGAATTCTAACGTTGTCTACCATTCAAACGTAAGACCTCAAATGACAAAAGTGTCAGGTTTAGAAAGTTGGCGATATTTGATCGATTTCTTTGTTGCTTTTTCTTAAGACAGGGATGTCAATTTAATCACTTTCAACAAGCCTTAGTGTCCAATATTAGATCTATATTGAAGTCCGTTTCTTTTTTTTCTCTAAATTTTTGAAAGGGAAAGGCGTATGCATTAACAGTCCGCAAACTGGCTACCACTGTCTGCATAAAGCATTTATGTGTACAGACACACGAAGCCTGTATTATCTGTATATAATTTCTATTTTCACAAGTACTTACTGGATGAAAACAATTTATTTGAATAGTATTCACTTTATTGGTCGTCTGGTGTTTTAATGACTAACATACAGAAAGGTTTATATGCTCAAATTAATTTATATATATTTGAATAGTATATACTTATAAAGCTAATTGATAAGCCCCCCCCCCCCCCCAGGATGTGAGGCTACGAATCATCTTTATAGAGTCTCTAACAGTTATCGCAGAGTATTATTTTTAAAAAGAAAAGGCTACCTTTCAGTTACCAACAAGAAACCAAATCATCATGAGGCGTTATGTACTTTTGTTTGTCTTTTAGGATTGACTTTTATCGATGTCGCTTGCACAGTGCGCACATTTTATTGGTAAATAAAATTTTTGGGTTATTGAGCGTGCTTGCCGTTTTCATCGATTCTGCAAAATGTCCTTGTTATTAAATGATCTATTTGAAGGAGTATTGACTTGCATAATTGATTATAGATTTAAGTTGTGTCAGCATTAATTGCGAGAGGGTTTTGTTCTCTGCACTTTAATATGCGCATGCGTAGAGGCACTCTTTTGAAACGAAAACATCAAAAGATTAAGATTGTCTTTTCACCGTCTGCGTCTGTCCTCGGCAGCGGATTTTCTTTAGGCCTCAAATGTGTATCCGGCGGCCTTTGTAGGCCTAAGTGATCTCCCAGCTGTCTCGTTCTGAAGCCACATGCCGCATAACCTATGTCAGCTAAGGCAAATTGGTACCTAAGCTGGTCTTTAAAGCGTTTCCGTGGGGCAGTTCTGTTACGTTGACCACCTTTTAGCTCACCAAAAAGAAAAAAAGATTACTTATTGGCATACGTTCGTCCCCCGAATGGGATATGTGCCCTTCCCAGCATAACTGTCGGACCAAGTGTAGCTCTACACAAATAAAAAAAATTGTAAAATAAAATACCTGCCGTTCTACACATATAAAAAAAAGATGCAACTATGTGCCTGCAGCTCGCCTGCGAGCGAAATTAAAAATGCCGCCCCCTTTTTAACGCAAAAAAACTCTGGAGAAGGGGAAGTTACCCTTGGCTCTGCTCCGGAAATCTAGTGACTGTCGGCTGATTTATTTTGTGATAAACACTAAAAACTGATCTCGTTCTGACTACTCGCTTATGCTCCTGTATTTGAGACAATTATAACACTGGGCAACAGCCAAAAAATCGTCGGGGGTTTCTCAGCTGATTTAGACTAATTTTGGTGTCCTGAGTCCGAATATCACATTGGTTTTGCTCAATCAGGTCAAATTTTTGAGCTATCTGACAATCTACACAATGGTAATAAACGCACAACAAAACACCATCGATATCCACCATCGATATCTTACCAACATAGAAATTAATTTAGATCAATAGAACCGATATTAAAATAACATAAAATGATACAAAGACTACTGATTTACAAATATGTATATATAGGGCTTACTCTGCTGCTATTTCATTTACTAAAAAATAACTATCTAACTAATATCTAAAATGGCTTCAGCACGACGTTCATGCACGAATAACCCTGACGTTTTCTGCTACATTTGCGGAGAGTACACACTGTCAGCTGATAGGATGAACATCACAAAATTTGTGAAACATGCCTACCAGGCTTACTTTGAAATCAAGCTGGGTGACCAAGACAAGTCTTGGGCACCGCACACGGTGTGCAAAACATGCGTGGAATACCTCCGGCGGTGGACGAAAGGCGAGAAAACATCACTAAAGTTTGGAATTCCGATGGTATGGAGGGAGCCATTTGACCACGCATCGGATTGTTATTTCTGTGCCATCAATACTGCAGGCATCAACCGAAAAAATCGGCGCAGCCTCCAGTACCCCGACCTTCCATCTGCTCGTCGTCCAGTTCCTCATTGCGAAGAAATACCCGTGCCAACGTTCCGAGAGATTCCAGGCAGCGACGACGAGGCCACCACTTCAGACGAGAAATGTGGTACAGAAGAGGAGTATGAAGCACAATATGGTCCGCAGCCCTTCACACAATGTGAGCTCAATGATCTAGTTCGGGACCTAAGCCTGTCGAAGAATTCCTCCGAGCTGTTGGCTTCCAGGCTCAAAGAGAAAAACCTGCTTCACAAGGACGCGCGTATTACCTTCTTTCGTAGAAGGCATGAGGAGTACATGGACTACTTCTGCCAGGAGGAAAACCTTGTGTACTGCCGAGATGTCGCCGGTCTTCTTGATAAACTGGGCGGTCCTCAATACGATGCGAGAAATTGGCGACTCTTTATTGACAGTTGCAAGCGTTCTTTGAAGTGTGTGCTCCTCCACAATGGGAACCAGTTTGCCTCAATCCCGCTTGCGCACTCCACGACTCTCAAAGAGAAATATGAAGCAGTGAAGTATGTGCTCGAAAAAATCCAATATCAGCAACACCAATGGATCATCTGCGTCGACTTGAAAATGGTGAACTTTTTACTTGGTCAGCAGTCTGGGTTCACGAAGTACCCATGCTATATGTGTATGTGGGACAGTCGAGACAGAGCCCAGCACTAGGTAAAGAAAGAGTGTCCGGCGCGAGAGCAGTTAGTACCTGGGGCGAGAAACATCATAAACGAACCTCTTGTTGACCGGGAGAAGATATTGATCCCACCACTACACTTGAAGTTGGGTTTAATGAAACAGTTCACGCGCGCTCTGGACAAGGATGGGAGGTGCTTCAACTACATGTGCCGAGCATTTCCTCAACTAACTATTGAGAAGCTGAAGGCCGGCATTTTCGACGGCCCACAGATACGGCAGCTCATAAACGATGCAGAGTTCTGTAGCTCCATGAACTCACTTGAGTGCGCCGCCTGGGAATCCTTTGTGCAGGTGATGAACAACTTCCTGGGGAACACTAAGGCAGCAAACCACGCAAGGCTCATCAGCACCATGATTGAGGATTTTCAAGAACTCGGGTGTTTGATGAGCATAAAGATGCATTTCTTGTTTTCGCACATGGATAAGTTTCCGGAAAACCTTGGGGCGATGAGCGATGAGCAGGGAGAAAGATTCCATCAGGACATGCACCAAATGGAGGAAAGGTACCAGGGGAGGTGGGATGCAGTCATGCTGGCGGACTACTGCTGGTCGCTGAAGAGAGACAACCCAGCAGCTGCTCACACACGGCAATCTAAGAAACGCAGATTTATGCCCTGAACTTTTTCTTCATATTATGTCAATTATGCTAATAAAATTTGATAAACTAAACAAAAACTGAATTAATTGAATTGTGTTGACTTTAATTATTGAGGAATACCGAAAAAATCGGCAGGGGTTTATCGACTGGTGAGCCGCAAAAATTTTGTTTTTTACACAAAACGATTTTTTAAAAGTTTCTGTAGCAAAACATTCTGACCTGATTGAGCGAAACCAAGCTCATTTTCGGACCCAGGGCATCAACATTAGTCTAATTCAGCTGAAAAACCCTGGACGATTTTCCAAAAAAATTTTTTTGTTGCCCAGTGATGAGCTGCGGTGGGAATATTACAATGAACAGCGGAAATGATATATACAATTTCTCGATAACTTTGACTGTTCAACAGTGTTATATAGTCTGGGCGTGGATATGTTCACTTGTTTATTATTGTACGTTAAAGCACAATCCAAAAAAAAAAAAAAGCTCAAAATACAAAAGCCATTAAAAGTGGAATTTTTTCAACGTTCTATACACTTTCATAATACAATAATTAAAACGATTGTATTTTGAAAAACAATATTACAAACATACCGTGAAATTAAAGGCACGAAATGAGTAGGCGCCTATGGGAAAACCGTGGGAATCCCTCGTACGCTGCTCTATTTTTTTGTTCTAGTTTCCGAGATAATTTCTAATGTACGAATATCGTTTATATTTTTAATGGATAATGGAATGCTAAGAATTTATATAAAATATTTAAGTAATTTTTTTATTGATCTAATTTTTTTTTTAAAAGTAATCTTGAAATAATGATTTGGCCGCCCCCTGAAGTCGGTCGCCTGCGTGCATTGCAAACATTGCACAATAGTTAGCGGCGGCCCTAATGCCAGCAGCTCTACACATATAAAAAAAAAAGATCATCATCATCATCAAACTCCAATAGAGTGAGGGCTTGAGAGGCTCAAATCCTCTCTTGCAAAAGCCCTGGACAGAAACCTTGCTGTCTTGCGTAGTGCATAAATGTCACCATACAGGTCGAGAATTTTGGGTTTCCCAGACCTGTCGAGACGAAGATCAGCAAGTCTGGGGAAGTCAAACAGAATATGAGGCACGGTTCTTCCCCGCAGCGGGGGCACCGTGAATCAAAATTTGGCCATAGCCGCGAGAAATATGAGCCAACAGGACTGTGGCCTGTCCTGCACTGTGCTATAATAGCTTCCTCAGGCCTGGACGGCTTCCACCACAGGGAAGTGCGGCCAGGGCGCCTCATGCGCTCCCAGACTCCACGAGCTTTTTGGGACTTGTCCCAGCACTCAAACCACTTTTCCATTTCTGTTTTTTGTATTATAGCCAGGGCTTGATGAAAGCTTACAGCCTGTTCAGTGTGTGGAATCTGCCCTCCCTGGTGGGCCAAAGAGTCTGCAATTGTGTTGCCAGTCACACCTATGTGACTCGGTACCCACTGCATTATTACAGGGGTGCCATAGCGTTGTTTAATGTTATGTGAAGCCATGATGACAGTGTTGATATTGGGGGGCCATGGTCCGGGGCTTTGCAAAGCCTGTAGTGCAGATTTTGAGTCAATGACCACAACAATCTGTGTTGCCCTCAAATGTCCCTCGCCGAGTTGAGAGTCAATGACTTTTAAGGCTTCACAGACTGCCATGGTCTGTGCATCAAAACTGCAAACACTACCACATGGTCCAAAGATTTTGACTGTGTAAGAGCCAAGAATGTTGATGTAGGCTCCATAGCCTGCTCTTCCAGAATCTATTGATGCCGACCCATCAGTGTATGCAAAAATAGCACTGGGATTGAAGGTATTAATGGTCTCCAGAGCTAGGATTTGAAGGTCGTTAGATGAACGACTTTGCTTAGTGGCATTAGGGTCTACTAATTTCAAGCGTATGTCTGGGGTCGTTGGGCGACACCAATTGGGAAGGGGATGAAAGCGTTGAATGTTTTGTCGGTTGGTGGAGAGGCCAGCTTCATCAGATAGTCTAGTGGCATGATACATAAAAGACTCCATCTGGATACGTCTTCTGCATCTCCAACTATCCACTAGTTTTCTAGCTGGGAGGTATTCATCCAGCCTTTTATACCGCTCATAGCAGGTCAGTACTGACCTTTCCCTCCAACTATGTGCCGGCAGTTCTACACATATAAAAAAGATGCAACAATGTGCCTGCAGTTCTACACATATATAAAAAAAGATGCAATTATGTGCCTGTAGTTCTACACATATAAAAAATAAAAGATGCAGCTATGTGCCTGTAGTTCTACACATATAAAAAATAAAGGATGCAACTGTGTGCCTGTAGTTCTACACATATAAAAAAAAAGATTAAGCTATATGCGATGGATTTTTAAAACTTTGAACTTTGATCTACATAAAAGTACTTAAGGACGTAATGATCTTCTTTTTTTAAGTAACGTCTGCATCATATAAGATAAGATAAAACTTAAGAAAATTAATAAATCAACAAAGATAAGTCAAACTACTTTATTTATGTATTCTTACTAGTAGTAGTCACTTCTCCAAGAAGCAGAAAAGAATTTAGTTTGAAAATAATAAAAAAAATACTTTAAAAAAACAAAGCTAGTATTGAGTGTAGGCTAATCATATCACCTAGTTTGGATCAGTCATGTAGTTAAATTTCTAATAGATCTAGACAAACAATTATAAATCTGTGCGATTAGAGATGTTTTTATCAAATGTTTTTGTTTAGTCTAAGTTCACGCTTTTTGCTTACTAAATACGCTATGATCCTATCACTTGAGGTGGGGGAGAAATGAAGAGGGTATTTGCGTAAATGTTAACGCGATCGCTTTTTAAATGCATTTAAGATTTTTGAACTCCTCAAGCTAACATACTGTACCAACGAAGTGCTTATGAAAATAAATGGTTTTGTAGTTATCTATTGTTAGCTCTACACAGAGTATAGGGGGGACTATTTCAGCTTATACCGGCACATTCTTTCCCCTTGTTGATGCCATACAAATAACAATAGTTACCGTAGTTAATTGACTAAATGGTAAATTGTTTTATTTATTCTTGTTTTGTCATGTACAATAAATGATTGAGCGAAGTTTCAACTTATTACGAGAATGGGTGTGGGAGAAATAACGTCTTTGAACTTTTTACCAGACAAAGTGAGTTGATATAAGCTTAGTAAAAAAAAAATTAATTATACTATCTTAAAATACATTCTGACAATATTACCACAGGAAAAGGCTGTAAACAGGCTCTGCATAATTAGAGAAACACATATAATTGAATAAGACTTTCTTTCCATAAATCATCTACTTTGACTAACGTAATTATGCATATATTCCTAAGTGTGTCCTGTTTAATATCATCCATTGATTTATACTTCAATAATCTTTTCTTGTAACCTTTTTAAGGTGATGGCAGATAGTAACATTTGT
The DNA here is from genome assembly GCA_030265305.1 of Biomphalaria pfeifferi. Lineage (NCBI taxonomy): Eukaryota > Metazoa > Mollusca > Gastropoda > Planorbidae > Biomphalaria > Biomphalaria pfeifferi. The sequence goes on from JASAOG010000117.1 coordinate 1,512,968, forward strand.
TAAAAACAATTATATACACACAAACAAACGCCCCTTCTACTACAGTTCTACAAACACACACTCACACATCCCGCAAGTAGATCTACTGTAGCACACTCAGAAACACATGTGATCATTTAGTTTTCTAAGCTATGTTTTATTGTACAACTAGGGGCGTAGCTTTCAGCGACCAAGACACTACTCCTTACCCAACACCCAGTATTATTAACTATTTTAAATCTAAACATCAGAATGAATCTTAATATGTTTCCTTCTCATTTTAAAGAATGTTAAATGGGGGAAGTTTAAAACACAGAGCTATTTTTTTCCTTTTGTCGTTCACTGTTCTTCCCCTCGCCACCCCCCTGTTAAAAATATTTTTTCTACGCCCTTGTGTTTAATATAGCCTTGACTGGCCTAGACTATATTTATATTTACTAGGCTAAAAAAAAACAGCTCACGTTTTAACAGGACTTTAAAAACAACAACTCTTAAAACTAGAGGACAGGGGGGGTTGCCTACCGTGTCCGACCCACTCGGCTCTTACACCAATTTAATTGACAGGCCTCCCAACCACGTGACCAGGTATCGACTACATTTAATGAAGTGAAGTCTCTACCTTTGGGATATTGTTCTTTAACATCCCCACTGAGCGTCATCATGAGGGTCCGTGCTTTCACCTGTTTGTTGCTTTTTGTCGTATGTCTAGCTGTCCAAGTTTCAGGTAGGCGTCTGGTAATTGATTTTTAAACCTTACCTGCTTATTTATTTATTTTTTTATAATCTTATCTTATAGAATACAGACGCTACTTCAAAAAAGAAGATGATTACGTCCTACGCTTCATACATCTAGACATGCATGTTAACTGTTAACCAATGACTTAAATTCTGCCAAGTCATTGGTTTTCCTGGCTAGCTCAGGCAACCCATTCCATGCTCTAATAGCACTAGGGAAGAAGGAGCATTTGTACAAATTAGTCCCAGCAAATGGAACGAGGAATGTGTCTTTATCTTTGTTTCTTTCTGAGTATTTTATTAGGTTTTGTTTTTGTATTTGAAGATTATGGTTCAGTGTTTTATGTATAATTGCTACTTTAAAGTCTTCTATCCTTTAAGGCTTTCTAAATTTAGTGATTTTACTAAAGATGTTACTCTAGTCAAATGTTAGCAGGCTTTGCCTTCTAAATTATATGATAATAGTATATCAAGGGAGTAGATATTCATAATTCAGTTAGATGAAAATTAAACGTTTCAATATGTAGTCCTAGCGATGTAAAAAAAAATATGTTCTACTTTACATTGTTCCCTTGGGCATCAGCCTCGTTTTCAACGAAATACGCTACATTTGCGTCATTAGTAGGCCTATTTTAGCTTGAATGGACGCTCCTTTTTTTTTTTTTTTTTTTTTTTTTTTTCAAATGTAAATATTGATGAATTGAAACGGATTGAGGAATGTTTAAGTTTTAATATAGAGGCTCAGCTAACATGTTTTAAATAGAAATCGTTTGTAATCTAAACTGTTTCTTTAGAGTTCAACTCTGTGGTCAACGAGGTACGTTATACGTGTTTTACTCAAGGAGGCCGAAAATGGGCGCTCCCTAACCCTAAATTCTTTTTTTTTTTTCGGTGAGGGGTAGGGGAGCTAGCAGTTGTAAATATTTGTTGAAATAGGAGATGCTTCTCTAAACAAAATTGTTTAATTAGACGATACTATGCTAAAAAATTTCAGTTATTTAAATGATTCTTTTTGTCTCATTCACTATGGACTAAATACATTGTTCATCCTTCGTTCCTTAAAGAGTGAAATTAACGCACGGGTAGGCCTACCTCAAGAAAGGATTCCTTGTATGCGCATACAATTAATTAGTTAACAGAGAGGGATATAGCAATGCCATCTTAGTATAAAGACAAACATAGGGTAGAGCGACATAGTCTGTTTTGTTTTGAGCACTTTCATTGTGTTAGCATCTGTATGGTATGCACTTCCGTTTGTCGTTTAGGTCCATAGCCCGATCTTATGTTTTCATTTTGTGCACGACATTATTGCAATTTGAGACAGGTCTTAAAATCGTCATTAAAAATTAAGTTTGCTTGACTTTGCCCTCACATTCACAAACTGAAGTAGTACAACTAGGCAGCCGTCAAAGGTGTCCGATTGGTGGACGCCTCGCACAAGACCACAAACAATTTTAAGAGAAAAAATAGCGGAACCTGTGGCCTGTTATTGTTGGAATACACTAGGTTTTAAATAAATTGCGTAATTGCATTTTTTTTCGCATTTTTTTTTTTTGTTTCTATTTCATTTGGGGCCATCAAAGTCCATTCGCCTTGGGCCTTCAATTATCTAAGTCCCACCCTTTGGTTAGATAACGGTTTACACAAACTCATCATATGAAAGAGGAGACATCTCCTATTTAAATGTTACCTCCATAACCCCACTACTAGCCAGAAAAATAAATTAAACTGGTCAGGATGCGGTTTACCCATAATAATTTTGAGAGAATTTTGAGCCTGTATGTTCGCCAACAAAAATATTAAAAAGCCTAAATGAAGAATAAACAAAAAAATACAAATATGATTATCTATAGATGTAGATGACTGGTATTCACTTTGGACTGTCGTCACGATGACCCATGATCAAACAATGCCCACTGCAAAAGATTTGTGCTAGCCCTTAATATTCATTTTCAAACAAAACATCGACACCACTTTTCAAACCAAAAAAAAAAAAAAAGGGTATATACTATAAACCGTCCAGCGCTTTCACCATCCTAGAACTAAATCACAGGGGCCAGCACTGATTGTTATACTATAAGCTTGCCGTTTGTTAAAAGGTTAAACCAAAGCGGTTAAATAACACTGGCTAAAATATGTAGAAAACTAATTTCCGTAAGCCAACACTTTTAGGTTGGGGGGGGGGGGGGTAGGAATGTAATTAAAATACAAGACTTGCCCTTATATCAGTCCAGGAACAAAAGTCAGATTATTTGCAGACGATTGCATACAGAGATAGAACAACAAAAACAGTACAACGTACTGAAATTTTACAAAGCGAATTAGATGAAAAACAGAAATGGGAATCCAATTGGAGCATGTCTTTCCACCCAGAAAGATGCCAGCTATTAAGAGTAACAAAAGATAAAATAAAATAAAAACTAAAACAAAAAATAATCTAATTATTATATTCATGGTAAATCAGTTACACAGACTAAATACTAAAATTTTAATGATTTTAAGATTTTAAGACCTATCTCAAACTGCAATAATGTCACTGCAATAATGTCGTGCACAAAATGAGATGAAACATAAGATCGGGATATGGACCTAAATATCTAGGTGTAATAATAAGCTTACATGGAGCCCCAATATTAATTAAATCATTAAAAAATAAAGCATTAGGGTTATAGATATACATTTTTACAAATCAAATTTGAACATAAAACTAAAATGCTATTTAAACTTAAATTCACAGATAATTAGAATATGCCTCCTCCGTTTTGGACCCCTAAACATAAGATAAAGAAACTAGAACAGACGTGAGATAGAGTAGAGAAATTTATAACAAAACGATTATTCACATTATATTATAGTAACACAATTAGTAAAATCATTGAATTTAGAGACACATCACAACAGTAGAATAAATATGAAAGTAGCAATAATACATAATTTACACATATAAAATCAAAACCTAATAAGATACACAAAGATAAAGGTAAAATGTTTTATTCGCATGCTAGGGCAAATCGTACAAAGCTTCTTCTTTCCCAGTGCCGATAGAGCATGGAATGGGTTTCCTGAATCAGCCAAGAAAACCAACGACTTGGCAGAGTTTAAGTCACTGATTAACATGTGTGACTAGATTAATACATGAAATAAGAAGGATGCAATTATCATCTTATCTTCTAAAATACAGACGTTACGTCAAAAAAGATGATTACGTCCTACGCGTCATGCATCTAGTCATGCATGTTAACCAATGACTTAAATTCTGCTAAGTCACTGGTTTTCCAGGCTGGCTCAATGGGAGCAACATGGCCTAAGAAGTACCGTAAAGTAGCTACATTGTCACGACTGAGCATAAAGTCGTTATTATTCTCACGCAAATGACAAAATGAACTATTAACCGTTTAATTGATTATTCGTATCCTTTGACGCCAGATGTTTGTCAAAGGACATAAATAATAAAAAAAATGTATTCAACAATATCGCTTAGTCATGTAGCCACCATCTATGCTGCTTAATGTGTGCACACACGTGCATACATCTGACTAAAGTTGTATTGGTGTACATATTCTAGGATGATTATATACAGCCAATAGTCTACTGTTTCCCTAAACACCCTCATATTGGGATAGTTACAATTTCACCAGTTTCTTTAGATAAATGTTTGTCTTTTTTTAAAGTGGTATGATTAGTTTTACTGATCTTTCACTACTGAATAATGCATCATCATAACATCCTTTGAATGTATTACTAATGTACCATGGTTAAATTTAAATTTAATACAGAATACTTCTGTCACTGGATTTCATTTCAATGTACTGTAGTACTATCATCATTACTGGTGCTCATTTTAATCCCTCCATCACTGCGATTTATTTAAATGTCCTCAGATCTACCATCCCTCCATCACTGCGATTCATTTAAATGTATTAGATCTACCATCCCTCCATTACTGCGATTCATTTAAATGTATCAGATCTACCAGCCCTCCATCACTGCGATTCATTTAAATATTTTGTCGCCTCTCCTCCAAATGTAATGCACAAGCCTCCAATCATTAAGTTGATTGAAACTCAATCCTATTTTCCTATTTTTCACCTGTGCACCTGTTATATCATTGTTTCTATTTTCACTTTAGCGCAACAAACAGGCTGTAAAAACAAAAGTACCACGCACGTTGGTAAAAGCAGGAATGAAATAGAGATCTTAATTTATACGCTTTGATTGTACTTTTGCTGTTTTGTTAATTAAGCTTTTACAAAACTGGGTCTTTTTTGTTTGGACTAAGTGATCGCATTTTAGTTACTGTATCATCATAGGCGCTATATTTTACACGGTTATCTTTTAGAGATTTGTGGGTCTAGAGGTTTTATCTATGGTTTGCATAGTTACTATATCATTTAGATGCATTTGTAGCAAGCAATGCTTTGGGCTTTTAAACTCTTGAAATCGTTTTATTGTCTTAGCCGGCAATTTCTATTGCTGACAGTAGGGTTACGAGAGGTCCGGTAAAAGAAAAACGTGTTCTCCTTTTGGGGGTTGTGTCCTCTGTCCAGCAGCATTGGTATAAATTATTGCAATAACATTTTATTTATCCGGGGCCGGCCTTAGGCTAAAGCAAACTAAGCAGCCACCTACGATTTGTGGAGAACTCGAATATAAAAACAAAAAAAAAAAGCAAAATTTGATCAAATCTCAAACATAGCAAAGCTCTATTGCACTATGTCTGCTAGGCTAGCAAGTGTTTACCCTGACTCAATATTAACGAAAGTTTAAATGTACTTGATGTTAGACTGCCAGTGTCAAAAGATCTTTTGGTGATCCTGTAGGGTGGTTATTTCGATTCTAGTGAGTGCATCAATAGGCAAACGTAAAGCTGTATTGCTTTAAAAGAAGGGATCATCGAATCTGCTAGTTGGCAAGAAAGTCATTGACACGGTCACCTAAGATGCAAGTTCAGAGAAGACTCAGCATATTGGCTTCGATTGGAAAGATTTAGACTTAATGTCTGGGGCCACCAAATTCACTTCGCATAGGACCTCCTATTACTAAAAGCTTGCTCTGATTCACCTATCGTTTATATCATCTGGTTTAAACACAAACTACTCATACTTGGACATACATTATAATTTATAGTTTTTTTTTAAATTTGGACAAACTTTTTCATAAAAGGTGTTGGTATACTTAAGGCTGTTTAGAAAAAAAAAAACTAACTCAGAGCACCTGAAGATCTGGATTATCTTTTTACATCCCAGGGTATAATGCTAACATTCTAAGTGCCCTTTCGATAATCAACGCACAGTGGGGAAAAAAAGAGAAATGTCTCTCCAATAGCTCGGTGAAGGGCATGTTTACAATCCGGAATAAAATATCGTGCTATGAGTTACACAAATGAACAGTGACATAACGCTTTAGAGGAGAAATACTTTTATTAGTGTAGTTTTTACATAAATTCTATGCTGTCATGTTTCTTCAAAAAAAAAATGTAAGCATCTAGTTTGTTTTTCTTTTTTACAAACTTTGCGGAAAATGCAGATGAAAACTTCAAAGACTTGGCAGGGCCTCTACGTTTCTTTTGAACAGCAGTGACTATACGTAGAACTACGCGTTCGTGAAGAAGGTTGCCTAAAACTATCATTTTTACCAAATATTTGAGGGCGTTTGCGGGCTTTTTCTGTGCACGGACCAAATGTCTGCCTAAAACTATCATTTTTACCAAATATTTATGAGGGCGTTTGCGGGCTTTTTCTGTGCACGGACCAAAGGTCTGCCTAAAACTATCATTTTTACCAAATATTTATGAGGGCGTTTGAGGGCTTTTTCAGTGCACGGACCAAAGGTCTGCCTAAAACTATCATTTTTACCAAATATTTATGATGGCGTTTGCGGGCTTTTTCTGTGCACGGACCAAAGGTCTGCCTAAAACTATCATTTTTACCAAATATTTATGAGGGCGTTTGAGGGCTTTTTCAGTGCACGAACCAAAGGTCTGCCTAAAACTATCATTTTTACCAAATATTTATGATGGCGTTTGCGGGCTTTTTCTGTGCACGGACCAAAGGTCTGCCTAAAACTATCATTTTTACCAAATATTTATGATGGCGTTTGCGGGCTTTTTCTGTGCACGGACCAAAGGTCTGCCTAAAACTATCATTTTTACCAAATATTTATGATGGCGTTTGCGGGCTTTTTCTGTGCACGGACCAAAGGTCTGCCTAAAACTATCATTTTTACCAAATATTTATGATGGCGTTTGCGGGCTTTTTCTGTGCACGGACCAAAGGTCTGCCTAAAACTATCATTTTTACCAAATATTTATGAGGGCGTTTCCGGGCTTTTTCTGTGCACGGACCAACAAAGGTCTGCCTAAAACTATCATTTTTACCAAATATTTATGATGGCGTTTGCGGGCTTTTTCTGTGCACGGACCAAAGGTCTGCCTAAAACTATCATTTTTACCAAATATTTATGAGGGCGTTTGAGGGCTTTTTCAGTGCACGGACCAAAGGTCTGCCTAAAACTATCATTTTTACCAAATATTTATGATGGCGTTTGCGGGCTTTTTCTGTGCACGGACCAAAGGTCTGCCTAAAACTATCATTTTTACCAAATATTTATGATGGCGTTTGCGGGCTTTTTCTGTGCACGGACCAAAGGTCTGCCTAAAACTATCATTTTTACCAAATATTTATGATGGCGTTTGCGGGCTTTTTCTGTGCACGGACCAAAGGTCTGCCTAAAACTATCATTTTTACCAAATATTTATCTTGGCGTTTGCGGGCTTTTTCTGTGCACGGACCAAAGGTCTGCCTAAAACTATCATTTTTACCAAATATTTATGAGGGCGTTTGCGGGCTTTTTCTGTGCACGGACCAAAGGTCTGCCTAAAACTATCATTTTTACCAAATATTTATGAGGGCGTTTCCGGGCTTTTTCTGTGCACGGACCAACAAAGGTCTGCCTAAAACTATCATTTTTACCAAATATTTATGATGGCGTTTGCGGGCTTTTTCTGTGCACGGACCAAAGGTCTGCCTAAAACTATCATTTTTACCAAATATTTATGAGGGCGTTTGAGGGCTTTTTCAGTGCACGGACCAAAGGTCTGCCTAAAACTATCATTTTTACCAAATATTTATGATGGCGTTTGCGGGCTTTTTCTGTGCACGGACCAAAGGTCTGCCTAAAACTATCATTTTTACCAAATATTTATGATGGCGTTTGCGGGCTTTTTCTGTGCACGGACCAAAGGTCTGCCTAAAACTATCATTTTTACCAAATATTTATGATGGCGTTTGCGGGCCTTTCTGTGCACGGACCAAAGGTCTGCCTAAAACTATCATTTTTACCAAATATTTATGAGGGCGTTTCCGGGCTTTTTCTGTGCACAGTCCAAAGGTCTGCCAAAAACTGTATCACTTTTACCAAATATTTGAGGGCGTTTGTGCACGGACCAAAGGTCTGGAACTCTCTCCCCCATCCATCTCAGACAGACATGCTACACTACTTTCAACTCTCTCCCCCATCCATCTCAGACAGACATGCTACACTACTTTCAACTCTCTCCCCCATCCATCTCAGACAGACATGCTACACTACTTTCAACTCTCTCCCCCATCCATCTCAGACAGACATGCTACACTACTTTCAACTCTCTCCCCCATCCATCTCAGACAGACATGCTACACTACTTTCAACTCTCTCCCCCATCCATCTCAGACAGACATGCTACACTACTTTCAACTCTCTCCCCCATCCATCTCAGACAGACATGCTACACTACTTTCAACTCTCTCCCCCATCCATCTCAGACAGACATGCTACACTACTTTCAACTCTCTCCCCCATCCATCTCAGACAGACATGCTACACTACTTTCAACTCTCTCCCCCATCCATCTCAGACAGACATGCTACACTACTTTCAACTCTCTCCCCCATCCATCTCAGACAGACATGCTACACTACTTTCAACTCTCTCCCCCATCCATCTCAGACAGACATGCTACACTACTTTCAACTCTCTCCCCCATCCATCTCAGACAGACATGCTACACTACTTTCAACTCTCTCCCCCATCCATCTCAGACAGACATGCTACACTACTTTCAACTCTCTCCCCCATCCATCTCAGACAGACATGCAACACTACATTCAAGAAGAACATTAAGACCTATTTGTTCAAAACTTTATTAGATTAGTTTGTCTAGCTCTCGTGTTTATGTTTGTAATGTTATCATAGCGTCTTGAGACCACATTTTGTTTGTTGACAGCGCCTTATAAACACATTTTTATTATTATATTAAATCAAATTATTGAATACGATTGGGGCATAATTCGCATTTTCAAACTTTAGGACAATGTCTGTCAGATGGAGGATACAACCTTAATGAGATCATGTCCTCTGGTCGTCTGGTATCCCTAGATTTGACAGATATAATTACACAATTATATTAATTTATATGATTAAATTATATTATATTATATTATACACAATAAATTAAAACAATTAATTCTTTGTCATCCATTTTAATATTTTCATAGCCACCTAAAAAACTGCATATTTTTTTTCAAACATACATTTTTATAACCGAAAGTCACTTTACAACCTAGTTTACTTACATTGCACAATGAATACCTTTGATAAAATGTGTTTAATATTAACTGTCGTTATTAATCTCACAAAACATTTAGATTTTGTTTAAAATAAGCGCCTCTTCCCTTAACTAATAGCACTATATTAGAGCCCCGCCCCCCCTAAGTTTCTGCAAATCACTTTCGTATACATGGTGATATTTTAATTTGACCAGGTTATTCCCAACCTCCAAGAAATGCATTATGTCGCCTTCAACCCGACCCAGCATCAACTCAGAAAGTGTCAGGCATTGTAATCTTCAACCAAGTAAGTTTTTTTTTCTTTTTTTGTATGTTGGCTGTTAACGCCAGAATTACATTTTTGCTGGAGCCTCGACTAGCCCATCTTTAGTCTGTTAAAAGTTGTTTGTTTTTTTTTATTGCTGCCGACATCTTGAAACCCTGTCTTGACGATATGACAGTACTGAGATTTAGGCTCGTGCAGGGGCGTAACTAGGGATTTGGGGGCCCGGGGGGATTGACCTCTTTGGGGGCCACTTGCACTTTGACATTCGACATATGACATGAGATAATGTACGCAAAAATATATAAGCCCAAAATCAAATTGGTTCCGTATATCAGTAAACTTAACAAAAAATAATCATTAAGACTCTTAATGAATAATTCCGTTGTTTATTAGTTAAATAATGCACAAGTGACAAATCTCAATTGATATCGCTTCACGTCGTGCATTCTGTGCAGCAAAGACATCTATAACATCAACTACATCGATACTTTCTAGTATTTGTGACTTCACTGACATTAAAGCCGTGATAAGCCTTTCTTACGTCATTGTGCTCCTGAGATAGTTTTTGATGAACTTGAGCTTTGAGAATGATCTCTCACATGACGTAATGAAAGTGGCCTGAGTTAGCGGCATTCGGAGGAGGTTGCAAGGTTTGAGCACAGTAATTACCATATGAAGCCTGTTTCCTCAATATGTCTATTGGTAATTGTATTACTGGTTTGTTGATGAAAAGTGCTCGTGTATCAATGACATCATTGAAAAAGCGATTGGACATTTATTGCATCTTACAAACAGGAAAAGTAGCAGTTTGTCATAAGCGTGTCTTCATCTAACAGGTGTCTTGGTTCAAGAAGAAACCCAAAGGTATCCATTTTCTTTTCAGCCTTTGGAATCTGCCCTTCATCTCCATATGAAATCTGTCCAGCACTTCTGTCGCAACACGTTTGAATTGCAGTTTTATTGACAGTCCTACATTAGAACTCAACTTCCCATTAAGTCTTTTCTTTCTTTTGGTTGTTTTGATTACAGGGAATCCTTAGTATTCACTACCTTCGTTTGCTTTTTCGATGGACTTAGTTTTTGTCAGTTTCTCATCATTTTGCAGAAAGCATGAAAGGGTACTAATTTCTTCAGAAGCTTCCCGTATGAGCAGGCCAGACTTTTGTAGTTTCTTCTGAACTATATTAATTGGGCACAGGAACTTTGACCAGAATTCAAGATAGGCAAAACATTCTTAATTTTCCACTGCATGAAGAAGATTCTGGGCTAATATTATATGATATTACGTCATTGTTGGTTGTTTATGTTTTGTGCGAAAGCAAAAGTATTCAAAGCATACAAAAGTGGGAAAGATCCATATCTCGTTATGCTAGAGTATAGAAATACTCCGATAAGCGGACTGCCTTATTCACCATCACAACTGCTGACGAGTAGAAGACTCAGGGACATCATTCCAACTGATCTGAAATTATAGACGCCAAACCCAAATAATGGACTATTCTAGCGTTATTAAGAATAACTTTGGATCTGTAATACTCGATTCTGTAAATTTTGCTTCAAGGTTAATTAGTGTAGCCATAAAATACTCACCATTTAGATCTATTATTAGTAAAGGTAACAAGATACCTGGAATTCGCTGTATATCATGCCATTTTATTCGTGGCAACAAAGTTTAAAATGTAAAACTAACTTTAAAAAAACAACTTTGATCTCTGTGGGAAAAAATATTTTTAAAATGTCAACAAAGTCAACGTACTGATAGACTTAGATCTAGGTTTAGTCTTTGTTATAAATTTAATCCATAAATGTTGAAAAAAAAAAGACACGCGTTGACACTATTTGTCAATCAAATTTATTAATTTATGTATTTACAAATAAATTTCGGACACCCATTTGCCCCCCCCCCCTAGGTGGGGCCCGGGGGGATCTTAAAATTTCCCTCCCTCCCCCCTTCGTTACGCCACTGGGCTCGTGGTATAGTAGGGGCCTACTTAAAAAGAATGGTCGGCAGTGTTTCACAGGGTTTCCGTATCCCTACAAGGGGTAATCTGACTACTACAATGAACCAGTTTTTTTCTATTTCTCTCTCTCTAAACATGTCAGCATCTCTTTCTACTGCTTTTAAAAACATGAATTCACTGACTTTGTAACTAATGACAATACTTTTGATGTCACATAGTGTGCAATTGTAAGTACAAACCCTCTGGTCAGAAATCATCCACTTTAACGTAGCAATGGTAGCTGGACATCACTTTTCTGTTGTCCAGCACTGCTTTTCTCTTTGTCCTCTCATGCAAAGGTAACTCCGTCAAGACATAACTTAAATATTGAGGTACCTCCCCTTGATTTGAAAAAAAAAACGTATTTATTCTGCTGATAGATGAAACAGAACATTGTCTGAACTGTATTGACCACACATACCAACTAGTTCTTAGCTTATATTTTCTTCTTAAAGAATGACTCTCAACCAATAAACATTGCTTTTAAATACATATTTTAATTAATAAGGCATACTTCTCGGCACACATTCAAATAGAGATGGAATTAGTAAAATATATATATAAAACATTTAAAAAATATTTAAAAAAAACAAGGCAATATTTCTTTTATCTAAATTACAGAGGCTATTGTTTTTCTCTTAAAAATTAATGAAAGCTAGATTAAAAAATAATTGAACATTCTTTTCTCAACGAGAAAGAAACCTTGGTTAAGCGAATTTATAGATCTACGCTACAATTCCTAATATTCCAATGATAAGCTTTTAGATCTAGATCTAGACAATGCGCAAAGTTTTCCTGAACATTAATTTATTAAACATTAATTTATTAAACTCTTGCATCGATAAAGCCTTGCATTCGGAAATACCCGAAAGTGAAAGTCATTTCAAGAACGCGATACTGTTTTCAAAAAAGAAGTTGGATTTAGACGTAGATCTAGAGCCAAATTTGAATTTATTTTATTTTTTACTTGAAAAATGATAACTGTCAAAGTAGAAATTTTCCTCGTGTGGCCAACAAGCTAGTAATTCTTTTTCTCAGAGATGTAAAGCTTAAATTTACAGATCAGCCTCTCGATTCCCTTATCAAAACTTGATATTTCATTTATTTATTTCCTTTTATAAGTTAGAGTACCTTTACGGTTCTCTTGTAGTTACATCCCTTTGATGTATGGAGGGAGTAATGTACCCCATTTCAGACCTTGCGATTTAGGAAAGATGATGTAAAGGTCATTTGGTTCTGTGGCCAGCACAACGACCAACAGAGGCGCCCTCAAATCCCGAAATTGAAAATTTCAGTATTCACCAGGATTCCAACCCGGATTTCTTGGTTCAGAAGCCGAGCGCTTTACCCCTCAGCCACCGCGCCTCCTGCGTTCGTTTACGAAATTTTAAATATAAAATAGATCCAGCAAAATCTAGATAGCTATGAATTGAACCTTTAGAAATATCACACCGAGTATGTGCAATAAATTGTGTACTGTACAGACTGGCCCATCGGAGCCATTAAAGATGACAATTCATTTGTCCGGCTTCCAAACGTATTCGCCGAACACTCCAGAGACTCAACTTCTTCATGGCTTTCACATCCACGAATTCGGGGACGTCGCTGGTGGATGTCTGGCTGCTGGCGGTCACTACAACCCCAAAAATAGTAATCACGGCGATATCACTGATCGCGTAAGGTAAGTGTATATCTATAGCTGCATTTTAATTTTAGCAAAACATGATTGGGTGAATTCTCTGAGATATTGATATAACAATGTTAGCGGCTTTATAATGTAAATACTGCAAGAAACAGCAACGTTTGCGTACCATATGAGTTATTTATTGTTATCATGAAGGAGCATTAGCAAATAGAAAAAAAAAAGCTGAACAAAATAAAGGAATTATTTCTGCAGTAACGTTTTATTTTATTCAATATATTAAGATCAAGTTTAAATTTACAAGATAAAGATAACTGATGATCTATTAATCTAAACGGGCTTCACCTAATACTACAGTGCTTTAGTAACTGCAAAACTCAAACATTATATATATATATATTATAACTGATGAGTAAAGAATACGTTATATTTTAGTCAAACTCTGTTTGGTAAGGTGCTTTTCTTGACCAATTCTTTTTTTTTTTATATGTTACGGAACTTTTAATTCACCCATTCTTTTTCCTTTTTTTTCTGGTCCAAGGACAATGTACTGTAACCATAACAATACTAAGCCATGTTGATGGTGATTATAGCCCCAGACAGCTAATCCAACTTACCCTTATTGGAGTACAGCCCCAGACAGCTAATCCAACTTACCCTTATTGGAGTACAGCCCCAGACAGCTAATCTAACTTACCCTTGTTGGAGTACAGCCCCAGACAGCTAATCTAACTTACCCTTGTTGGAGTACAGCCTCAGACAGCTAATCCAACTTACCCTTATTGGAGTACAGCCCCAGACAGCTAATCCAACTTACCCTTATTGGAGTACAGCCCCAGACAGCTAATCCAACTTACCCTTGTTGGAGTACAGCCCCAGACAGCTAATCCAACTTACCCTTATTGGAGTACAGCCCCAGACAGCTAATCCAACTTACCCTCATTGGAGTACAGCCCCAGACAGCTAATCCAACTTACCCTTATTGGAGTACAGCCCCAGACAGCTAATCTAACTTACCCTTGTTGGAGTACAGCCCCAGACAGCTAATCTAACTTACCCTTGTTGGAGTACAGCCTCAGACAGCTAATCCAACTTACCCTTATTGGAGTACAGCCCCAGACAGCTAATCCAACTTACCCTTGTTGGAGTACAGCCCCAGACAGCTAATCCAACTTACCCTTATTGGAGTACAGCCCCAGACAGCTAATCCAACTTACCCTTGTTGGAGTACAGCCCCAGACAGCTAATCCAACTTACCCTTATTGGAGTACATCCCCAGACAGCTAATCCAACTTACTCTCATTGGAGTACAGCCCCAGACAGCTAATCCAACTTACCCTTGTTGGAGTACTACATTCTCTCAAATAATTACTAAAGAAATATATAAAAACAAATTAAAATGAATAGAAACTATTGTTTTCAGGTCTTACGATATATAGAGCATATGATGTAGAGGTTATCTGTTTCTGTAGTCACGCAAAACGGTGTAATGTGGCCAGGACAATGATCACCTGCCTTTTCTTTCCCATTAGTCAGGCACCCATTACAGTTGGATGGACTCAGGGGGTCTTACAAATTCTGAAATTCAAAATCCCAGTCTTCATCGAGATTTGAACCCCGTAATCTGTTCGGAAGCCAAGTACTTTATTATTCAGATACAACACGCCAAATTGCAAGACGTCAAATGATTTAAAATGTATCGCATCTCACTTAAAATCTTAAATTTCATAACACAATCAGGATGCACACACACACATTCATCCGTTCTCAGTAACATTCATCCTCTCTCCGTAGCATTCATCCTCTCTCCGTAGCATTCATCCTCTCTCCGTAGCATTCATCCTCTCTCCGTAGCATTCATCCTCTCTCCGTAGCATTCATCCTCTCTCCGTAGCAATCATCCTCTCTCCGTAGCAATCATCCTCTCTCCGTAGCAATCATCCTCTCTCCGTAGCAATCATCCTCTCTCCGTAGCGATCATCCTTTCTCCGTAGCAATCATCCTCTCTCCGTAGCAATCATCCTCTCTCCGTAGCAATCATCCTCTCTCCGTAGCAATCATCCTCTCTCCGTAGCAATCATCCTCTCTCCGTAGCAATCATCCTCTCTCCGTAGCAATCATCCTCTCTCCGTAGCAATCATCCTCTCTCCGTAGCAATCATCCTCTCTCCGTAGCAATCCTCTCTCTATGGCATTCATCCTCTCTCTATGGCATTCATCCTCTCTCTATGGCATTCATCCTCTCTCTATGGCATTCATCCTCTCTCTATGGCATTCATCCTCTCTCTATGGCATTCATCCTCTCTCTATGGCATTCATCCTCTCTCTATGGCATTCATCCTCTCTCTATGGCATTCATCCTCTCTCCATAGCATTCATCCTCTCTCTATAGCATTTATCCTCTCTCCAAAACTTTCACACTTTCTCCATAACTTTGAGTTTTAATTAAGACTTTTGAACCCTCAGACATGTCGGAGACTTTGGAAACATTAAGCAAGAACTTGACGGCACCCTGGAAAAGGTCATCGAAGATAAAATTGCGACATTGTATGGAACGTATTCCGTTCTGAGCAGGGCTGTCGTGGTGGGTAGTGGCTACTCTTTACTGTTGATTGGTTTTACAGCTTGTAATTATATTTATTATAATTGGAGTAATTAAAGGAGTCCTTTAAAAAAATAAAGTTTATCTAAAGGGTCAGAACTATAAAATAATATTTCAAAGACAAACACATGCTAAAGATATCTGTAAAAGTTAAGAGGCTCAATACGTAAAACTACATAGAATCACACACAGGCTAAAGATGTTATCTGTAAAAGTTTAGAGAGCTCCAACAGTAATAATGAATCATTTTGATTCAATACGTGTAACTACATAGAATCACACGCAGGTTAAAGATGTTATCTGTAAAAGTAAAGATAGCTATAATAGTAGTAATGTATCATTCTGTTTCAAAACTTGTTCCTCTTCTTGACAGGTGCATGAAAAGCCAGATGATCTTGGCAGAGGAGGTAACCCAGCAAGTCTCCTCAACGGCAATGCTGGAGCTCGTCTGGCTTGTTGTTCCATAGTTATATCCCCTTAAATATCTGTTCAAAAAACATGAAGAAAGTTTAAAATCCAGTTCTGTTTTGTTTTTCAAATATGTTAAGAAAGTGAACACATGGTTTGTTAATGTTTTCTATGTCACACTCGTAATTAATACAATACAATTATTTCTAAACTAGAATTTTTCTTTTCTTTTAGTTTTTATTTTAGTTTATATATGTGAAGCTAAGTGCTGAATCAAATGTAATACTTACTTATTAAACATAAATAAAAAACAGCCCCAAGGACAATGCACCTACCTTAGCGTCTGCCCGACAAAGGCCCCAGGTAGCCCCGCCCCACCTAGCCACATCCGTGTTCACTAACAATTTCAACAGAGCCGTTACAGACAGCTGTTAGGCATGCATTTGTAGAGTTAATTAGACAAACAATGACAATCTAATTATGTATCTCTCAATCGCAGTCCTTTATTTTCGTCGCATTTAATTCACTACTCTTTGTTATGTAAAAGCTTGGTCCCTGGTTCAGTATGTATCGTTTTAGCTTGTAGTGCTTTAAACTTGATCTGACAAAATAGAACATATGGCAGTCATTTGTCAGTAAATCAGGATAGTAGAATTTTAATAGCAGTGAAGAAAATAAACCCGCTTTGGATATAATAATGTGATGCTTCTGCCAAGATGGTTTAATACAGCTATTCATTCACTAAAGCTAAAACTAAGAGAAGAGAAGTGGCCTATGCTAATGATTAGTTTGGGCTCCAGTCCCTTTCGTTTCTGATATATTTCAAAACCAATTTTTTTACATCAATGAAAAGTCTACATTCGTCTGTTGAATAAAATTTTCTGTTTGTAATATATATATATTTTTTTTTGATCTTACAAGCAGATGAGTGGGAAAAGTTAACAAAGCCAATTAGTGAACACATGAGTCACTTCATGAGCCCCTGAATGAGCCACTTAGCTCCTCAGTGATCCACGGGAAGTAAGTCTCGAGGTACACTTCAGTGGAGCCAGCTATAGACTAGTCCCCACCCCAAAAAAAAAAAAAAAGGGATGGTTGTATGTCGTAGGATTGGAAAGTAAAATTAGTTTCAATTTACGATTGAGAAGACTAAATACCAATGATAATAATCTTATTGTCCGTAAGGAAATTTACAATTTATCTTACAATTTTGTTCATTACACCTAACAAACCGTTATAAATAAAAAAAAATACATTTAAAAAAGTACATTCATACATTTCTTTAGTTATCAAGTGCAAAAGTTTGTTCGTCAATGAGCTCTGTAGGAATACAAATGTTTAGCTAAGGGCCGAAACATTGAATGATGCCTAAATATTACATATATAAAGGCATAACTAGGGACCACATTTGTAATGAAAAAAAAACGGAGAATTAGATAAAATCGAACTAAATGACATTCCTGACCAGTGCATGAACCATGGACCCACCTATTGTTTGGAAGTGAGAACTGGCTAGTTCGGTTAGAGCTTTTAATATTTATTAAAGAAAATAATTACATAGCTTTAAAAGAATCATTTACGGGTGTCGCTAAACTGGGGGAGAAAAATCATGACATATACTTTTTAATTCGGAGATTTCAACCTAAGCAAGAAAGGTTGCTAAGAGGTAAAACATGACTTCTGTGAAGACTGAGATTTTCAATTTCATGATACTTTGGGCGTCTCCGAGTCCACCCAACTCTATTGGGTACCTGACATTAGTTGGGGTAAAGCGGTTAGCCGCGCTGGATGGACAACACCCTGGACAACCAAAAAACTGATGAACTTTTACATCCTCTGCCCTCTAGATCGTTAGGTCTGAAAAAAGGGCACTTTACATTACTTGCAACAACGTGATAACTTTAATGGCAGTCGTAATGCTGGTCATATAATACCAATGTAAACATTGTTTCTCCTCAAAACACTTGAATTTGACATTTTTTTGATAACTTTAAGAGGCAAAGAAAAATGAATATATTTTTTTTAATGCACTGTTGTAACATGTTAGAATTTGTGTATTTTGGTATTCATTGCCTTCAGTATAATATCCAAACATACTGTGGATTTATCAAGCTTTCATGTGTAGTCTTCCCCCTACACAAAAACAAGTGAAGCAAAATTTAACTTTATGTCTTGACTCGTTATCTTTCATATTTAGTATCACTTCAAATATTTTGCTCTATCGCGAACGTATTGTAGTATCAATGTGCAACACGAAAAGATACTTTAAAAAATAGAAAGCTTATGTTAAGTGTAATTGTAACTATTCAATTGGGTCGTGTGATTCAATATGTAATAGATCTAGCGTTCTGGATTAATAATAAGTCCTCGCGATTAGAAATATTTTTACCTACTATTTTTGTTGAGCGCAATTTGATGCTTTTAGTTTACTCAGTGAATTAATTCTATCACTTGACTGGACCAGTCGAGAATAGGTGGGGAAGATATGTTTTTCGAAAGTTACCGTGATCACTTTTCAAATGCATACAACAAATACAAAATACAACAAATTTAAAAGAGAAAAATCAGACCCAGAAACTACAGACCAGTATCACTTACCAGCATCACATGTAAAATCCTAGAACACATAATATGTAGCAACATCATAAACCACTTAGACAAACATAATGTTCTTACTCCATACCAACGTGGCTTTAGGAAATATACATCATGTGAAACACAACTAATAGGAATAATTGATGATTTTTCAAAAGGTTTAGATAACAGTGAGCAAATAGATGCTATCTTTCCAAAGCTTTTGACAAAGTTCACCACCATAGTATGCTTAAAAAATTAAAATATTTTAACATTGATGGTCATTGCATCAGTGGATTTAAGATTTTCTGATAGGGAGAGAACAAACTAATAACAAATGGCTCTAAATCAACACCGATTACAGTAAACTCAGGCGTACCTCAAGGAACTTCTTCTTCTAGCCAGCTTTATCGCTGCTGAGCTGTGAGCTCTTTTGCAGACTGTGCCAAGGAAAAAAAGTGTGCTGTTTTCTTCAGTTGTTCAGCACTGCCGTACAGGGTGTTGGTTATGTTGGGCTGTAGTGGAAGTAGGGTCTGCCTAAGGTGGATTAGGGAGGGGCATTCAAAGAGGGTGGGCGCAGTGTCTGCAAAGGGGGAGTGGTGTGGAGTTTATTTTGTTCAGGTGGTAATTTAATAGTGGTGTGTGTCCTGTTCTTAGTTGGAAGATTTTAGATTGTTCTTTGCGGGGGAGGAAGTTAATACTGTCCAGTTTGTTAGGCGTAGTCATTTCTTTGTACATGGCTCTGCCTGTTTCCTGATGCCCATTGGTTGAGCCACTCCTCTTTGTGATTGTTGACTAACATTGACATTAGGGTGAGGTAGTTAACAGGTCTATCTGGTTGTTCCATAGATGAACCTGCCTTTTATAGCTTATCTGCCTTTTCATTTCCCATGAGGCCAATGTGTCCAGGGATCCACTGTAGTGTGATATTGATATTTAATTTTGATATCCTCTGATGGATTATCACTATGAGTGTTGTCAACTCTCTTGGGCTGTTTGAGGTGCTGCTGTTAAGTGCTTGCAGAGTAGATTGGGAGTCTGTAAAGACAACAATATCTGATGGTGGTTGCACTCCTTCATATAATTTGTTTTCCACTGTCTGTAGTGCTATGGTGATTGCCTCAATTTCGGCTTGGAAGTTTGAACAGTAATCGCCACAGGGTGCGCTTATCTCAAAGTGTTTATTTTTAGGGAACACCAGGAAGGCACCAAGACCAGCATTGATGGTGGCTTCGAAAGCCGATCCGTCTGTATAAATATGGATAGCTGTTTTTTTGATAGCTTTCAATTGTTTAAGCGTGCCTACTTTGAGCTCCAGTGGATTTGATTCTTTTGTTAAGGTGTTACTTAGTAAATGTGTTTTGATGGTTGGTTGTTTGTAGTTTAGTCCGGGTGTAATGTTTGAAAATCTGGTAATTTTTTCTCTGTTATTGGGCATTTGGTGTTTAAGGGCTAGTTCGTCAGTAAGTTGGATCAGAGTCCTTTGCTTTTTTTGGTTGTTTTTCCTATTTATCTGTGTAATTTATTTGGATGATCGTCCTCCAACCTTCTGTATCTCTCAATAGCTTCTAATGCTTCTCTGTTGCGCCTTAACTTAAGAGGTTCAATATTGGAGTCTATTTCACAGGCTGCTGTGGGGGTAGTTCTCATACCTCCACTAATTAGCCGCAAGGCTTGGTTTTGGATTGTTTCTAATGATGATTGATAGGTTTTGTTGGCAGCTACTTGTATGGAGAGACAGTTATCCATTACAGATCTGACGTATCCAGTGTATAACTGTCTTAAGATTTTCTTTTCAGCTCCCCAGGATGCTCCTGCTAGGTGTTTTATTGTTTAATCTTTGTGATGTTTTTTCTTTTAAATCTGCCATAAAGTGTTTTAGAGACAGTCTTTGGTCTAGTTTTACACCAAAATATGTTGGATTTATTGCTTTATTTATTGGCTGAGTCTTTTTTTAGGATGTAGTTTCTATTGCTGTTTTGTTGCTGTGGCTAAAGATTGAATAAACTGACTTTTCTTTGTTTATTTCCATTTTCCATAATTTTGAATATGTGGAGATAGTTGTGAGGGCTCTAGATAGTTTGGATCTAGTCTGCACTGGATATTTCTCTGTAGTCCAAATTAAAAGGTCGTCTGCATAAAGTGCCTTATTGACCGAAATGAGGTCCGGGAGGTCATTCATGAAGATTAGAAAGAGAGTGCAGCTAAGGGCTGAACCTTGTGGTAGTCCTTCTTCCAAACTTTTTTTTTACTAGAGATGGCACCTTAGAATCGGGTTTGGATGGTTCTGTTTTTTAAGAATGCCCTGATCCAGCTGTACATTTTTCCATGGATGCCCATTTTTTTCATCTTCAAAATAGACCTTTTCTCCACACTCTATCATAGGCTTGCTGCAAATCTATAAATACTGCTGTAGTGTGCTTGTTTTCATGAAACCCTTCTACTGTGTCCTGGATAAAACGAAAGAGGTGGTCTTCTGTTCTACTTGCTTTCCTGAAGACAGCTTGTGCATTGTGGAGTGAGCAAGTACTTTCTAGTCACCAATAAAGTCGGTTATTGATCATTTTTTCTGCCATTTTGCCAATGTTGGATGTTAAAGATATTGGTCTATAACTTTTTGGGTCTCCAGGTGGTTTATTTTTCTTTAAAATGGGTATTATGTTTGCGGTTCTGCATTCCTGTGGTATGTCTCCAGTTTTCCATGTATGGTTGATAAAGTTAAGTATACAGTTTTGGGCCTGTGGTCCTAGTCCCCGAATCATTTCATTTGTTATTTTATCGGGTCCAGGGGATTTTCTTGACTTGAAGCTTTTTAGGGCAGTATTGAGCTCATGTAGAGTAAAGGGTGTGTCAAAGATCTGACAGTTGACTGTTAGAGCTTTTTCTTCTTTCTTTAAGATATTACTAAAGGCCTGGTCCAGTTGTTTTCTTGGCTTTGACTTGTTAATGCTGGCAAAATATTTATTGAAGGTTTCAGCCTTTTTAAGGTTTTCTGTTATTATGTCGTCAGTGCCTTTTATAGGTTGGGGGTTTGTTATTTGTTTCTTTCCTGCTAGCCGGTGCAGAAGGGTCAAGGCCTTTCGACCATCCTTGTTTAGATCTAGTTGTTCGCATGTTGTGGTCCACTTTTTCTTTTTTTCTTTTTTAATTTTGTATCTTAGAAGCCCTGTCAAGTTGTTGTACATTGTCTTGTTCTCTCTAGTAGGGTTTTTTTTCTATAGTCTTCCTAGCCATGTTTCTTTCTTTTACTAATTTATCTAATTCAGGTGTCCAAAAAGGTTTGTATTTCTTAACTTGGCCTCGAGGGATGTGTTGTTTTTTTTTGCTGCTTGTAAGATGTTGGAGACTATAGTTGTGTAGGTTGAGTTGACATCTGTCTCCATTATGCTTGATAGTCTTGTGTCTGTTTCTTGTGAAAAGCTGCCCAGTTAGCTTTTTTATAGTTCCATCTAGTTGTTTTGCTGGATTGGTATCTACCTGGCGTTCCAATGTTGAGGAGTATAGGCCTGTGGTCACTACCTATGTCTTCAAGTACAGTTATTTTAGAAGAGTTGGTAATGTCTGTTGAGATAAAAGTTAGGTCAGGTCTGCTAGTTGTGTTTGTGTGCTCTGTGGAAGAAAGTTGGAGGTGAAGTTTTGTTTTGCAGAAGTTGTAGGTTAGAGGCATTTGTTACATCTTCTATTTCTTTGCCACGCTTGTTGTAGTGTGGGTAGCCTAAGGAAGGTGTGTGTGCATTGAAGTCACCAGCTTTTATTGTTCTTGTATAGTGTGGTAGTTGTATGTCTATTTCTGCTGTTGATAATTGTGGGCAATAGTAGTTTTTGATGGTGTACTTAGTTCCTCCTCTCCAAAGAAGTATTTCCTGCGTGTCGATGTCTGTATTGTTCTGTATTTGTTTTGCTGTGGCTTGTGTGTCGTTTCTTATGAGGGTCGTAATTCCCTGGCATTTGGTGCAAAGGCATCTGTACTCTGTGTAGCCTGTGATGCTTATTTTTTTCTTGGGCAGTAGTGTTTCTTGCAATAGCGCAATGTGTATATCATGCTTCTTGAGTATGTTTTGGAGTTCTGTTGTCTTGTTTTGTAGGCCTAAGATGTTGAGTTGCAAAAGGTTTAGGTGTTTGCTGCTAGTCTGTTTTTTATTTCCAGTAGCTGACTTATCACAGGCAGTTCTGGAGGAAACTGCCATGCGCAGACCTTTTACGAGGCGACGTCAGAGCTCGTATGGATTTTTAGTGTAGGCTGGGTGTTTCCTCAGGCTTTTTTTTAAAAATATATAAATATATAGTCCCCGCATTTTAAGGGAGTTTTCGATCTTGGCAATTTTCTCCAATACTGACTTAAAAGGAAACATCTAGGTCTGAAGACTGTAACCGGAATATCCATGGGACAAGGTGGGGTTGGCCAATGGTCCATTCTCCGCCATCCGTAGAGCTCTCCAAATGGAACTTTTCTGCAGTAGAAAGCTTAAAGTGGACTGTGCCCTGGGTATGCGCTGTGGAATCGTCACATCCTGGATCCAGGCCCCTACACGATATCACATTCCCCAGATCCAGAAAAAAGAACACTTCATGATGGATTTATATCTAGTATTAGAATGTAGTGAGACAAGGACCTCCGTATGGTGTAGTGCAATCCAGACCACCGTCAAAAAGCACCTAGAGGAGGGGGGAAGGTCCACTATTATTCACTCAAGGAACATTCTTAGGTCCACTACTATTTTTAATTTACATAAACGATTTACCCAATTGCATTAGTTCCGGAACAAAAGTCAGATTATTCGAAGACGATTGCATAATATATATATAGAACAATAAAAACACAAAATACAGAAATTTTAAAAAGAGAAGTAGATGAACTACAGAAATGGGAATCAAATTGGAGCATGTCTTTCCACCCAGAAAAATGTCAGTTATTAAGAGTAACAAAAAAAAACTAAAACAAATTAATTCCACTTATCTTATTCATGGTAAACCATTAACACAGACTAAAAACGCAAAATACCTAGGTGTTTTAATAAATAAAAAACTGTCCTGAGCTAGCCAGGACAACCAGTGACTTGACAGAATTCAAGTCATTGGTTAATATGCATGACTGAATGCATGACGCGTAGGACGTAATCATCTTCTTTTTTGAAGTAATGTCTGTAGTACATAAGATACGATAAGATAACGTGTTCACTCAGAGCTTAAGCCTCCTCAAGGGGACTAATTCAACTTATACCATATCTGTCAAGTACGATTTCTTTCCCTGGTTTTATACCAAACAAAATAATTAATTACTAATAGTTTTTTATTTTGATTTTGTTTTATTGATTCTTGTTTTGTCAGGTATAAGAAATAATTGTGCAAATTTCAACTTAATCCGAGATTGAGTGTCGGAGAAATAGCGTGCACAGACATTTTACCAAATAGACAGACAGATTGAGTTGGTTTACGCTTTGTACAAATTATGTTTTACAGACAAATTATCTCCCCCACTTAGAAGTAGTAAGCTTAAAATCATAAAATCACATTTTATGTCTATGTTCAAAATCTATCCAAAAAACTTGTAATTTCTTGTCCATATACGTGCCAACTGTCGAGCTTAAACTTTGCATAAGGAGATTGTATTCAACTGAAATAAACAAATTGTTGGACATCACTTTACGGATTGGGGCAAGATCCATCGTCATAAAAGGCCTTAAGACTGACCTGCGATTTCGCAACCTGCGAACAGTTTAGAGAATAACTCGTTGCAACGTCACATGTTACGCAAAACAAAAAGGTGAATAGATAGATAAGGCACTTGAAACTCCCTTCCTTTGAGGAAATTACTTACGACTTTTTTTTTTCGCTCACGGCGAATACCGAAAAATTTGTCAGTGATCTGGTCATAGAAAGATAAGTAACGGACGACTTAGCGAGATTGTGGACAGGCTTTCGAATGAGCTTTGTGATATCGTACTTGTTCTCCGACCAAATGAATGGCGCCCTCTGGATTGCAATAACATGGAGGCAGAAACGAGTAAAAAGCAAACATGGACGTCCTCGTATAAGATTGCGCCGCATCTTCATGGCGAATCTCAGGGACACAGAAAGCAATTTGGGATGAGTCTGCAAACATGAATGGAGACAGTTTTCTGTTTTGTCACCTAATGCGCCAAATGTCACTGGATAATTTAAGCATAAGTAGGTAAGTGAATAAGTAAGAGGTGCGGTGGTTGAGGGGTTGAGCATTAGACTTCTGAACCAGGGATCCTGGGTTCGAATCTCGGTGAAGAATGGGATTTTGAATTTCGGGAATTTTAGAGCACCCCCTTAGTTCGCCCAACTCTGACGTGTACCAGACTTTAGTTGGGGAAAGTAAAAGGCGGTTGGTCTTGTGCTGGCCACGTGACACCCTGCTTTTTAGCCGTTGGCCAAAGAAACATATGAGCTTAACATCACGTGTCCCATAGATTGAAAGATCTGAAAGGGGAAACTTTACTACTTTTTTTTAAGGTAAGTTTGTTTTTATCACCGCTTGGTGTCTTAATCATAGTGATATGTCCCTTTCTAATATTTTTATCACTATCATCATCAATATCACTATGATCGTCTTTAAAACATCATGTCTGGTCCTTTCGATTGGACTTATCGTTGGTCACGGGTTCAAACCCTGCCCGCTCCCATCCCCCGTCGTCCTGCGGGAGGTTTGGACTAGGAAGTAAATTATCTTCAACTTAATTATCTAGCTATCCCATCATGTGGCCAGGTATCGACTAATTTAATGAAGTGGAGTTTTAGCTTTAGGACGCACTTAACAGTAATTCAAAGCGTCCCAATGAAGGTCTATGGATCTAATTGTTTGTCACTTTTTATTATATTCTCAGCTGTTCGGTCTTCAGGTAATGTTGTAATTTCTTTCTGTATGTAGTTAGCTTTCTTAACTAAATGATATTAAGTCAATCCTAAAAAGGCTTGTCTTCCGAAGATTAATATGGAATGCAGTATATCCCGTGGCTACGTTGCCCCAGCTGTGATCTACATATTTTGCCACATCCAGGTCAAGCATAACCATTGTCCACCGGAGGTCGATTAAGATTTTCTTTTCGCCGTCTGCGTCTGTCCTCGCAGCGGATTTTCTTTTGGTCTAGAATTTTCTGACCATTTTCAAACAAAATAAAGTCGTGGAGACTCAATTTAAATGAAACGTTTGGTAGTGGCCTGTCGCTAAAATAGTCTACATATTTTAGGGTCATTTTTAGGAGATGCCTTTTACTTACATTATAGAATCAATGTACGCGTTGGTAGTATTGTCATTTTACTTGCTCAATATCCATGCATTGACAACTACAATGAAAATACAACTTTGTTTTAGCTTCTCATAAGAACACATTGAGCTCCTTCCTCCACCCCCTCTCCCCGACTTAAAATTGCGCTCACACTTTCGGACGTCACAATAATCAAGTTATCAAGTTTTTAAAATCATTTCCTAA
Organism: Biomphalaria pfeifferi; assembly: GCA_030265305.1. Taxonomy (NCBI): domain Eukaryota; kingdom Metazoa; phylum Mollusca; class Gastropoda; family Planorbidae; genus Biomphalaria; species Biomphalaria pfeifferi. The sequence goes on from JASAOG010000117.1 coordinate 1,539,235, forward strand.
TTGACGCTCCTATACGTTCTTGTCTTTTTGTACAAAACAAAGTTGTTGGCGTTAAACCCTTTACCTTGACCTTTACCTTGACCTATCCCTCAGTCTGTTGGAACGCTGGGGCACCATGCAAGATCTGTTGACCGTCTTTCTCCATTCCTCTCTGTCTTTTGCCTTAGTTAGAACCTCTTTCAATGGCATTCATTCTTTTATGTTGCCTTCCCATCGCTTTCTCTGTCTGCCTCTTCTTTTTCCTGGTACTGTTCCCTGAAGGAAGGTCGTTGCGAGCCCTGAAGACCTTGTAATATGGCCATACATTTTTAGCTTGCGTTTTTTACGATAGTTTTGTCATCGTGGGGTCCACTTTCTGTAGTAACCAAGTCTTTACTCTCTTGGTTTGTGATGCATTCATTAACCACTTAAGTATATTCATTCAAATATATCAATAGGTAATACCTTGACGACTCAGTGTTCATTGTCCTATACATTATACTCGAACTATTGAATAACAGAGACCACCAATTTAAAATGGTGTCAGCGAAAAAAACAATCGTTTCACACTACGTCATAGAAGTCTTCATATTGTTGAACATCGCCGACGGCTTTTGAAAGTTGTGGTTTGAACTGTAAACAATAAGCGCATATTTGTTGAAGTAATGCCCGCGGTGACTAAGCGGTAAAGCCCTTGGCTTCCAAGCCGGGGGTCCCGGGATCGAATCCAGGTGAAGACTGAAATTTTTTATTTCATGGTTTTTGGGCGCGCCTCTGTGTCCGCCCAGCTCTAATGGGTAGCTGACAATAGTTGGGGAAAGAAAAGGCGGTTGATCGTTGTGCTGGCCACATGACACCCTCGTTAACCGTAGGCCACAGGAACTTATGGCCTTTACATCATCTGCCCTATAGACCACATGGTCTGAAGGGAAATCAACTTTTTACTTTAACGCCCCATAGCCATCGTTCAGTGTACTTCTGATAAAGACACCGAAAAGATGGGGGGAGGGGGGTTTGCAGTTAATTTCAAGACAACTAAGGATTGTTTATTGATCGATTTGTTTCACAAACTCTACGAACTATTTCTACTCACAGCTAGGAAATTCCAAAAAATGTTTTGTTTTGATGTCTATTTATTTTTGGTATTACATCAACAGAAATTACGAAACAACATCACAAATCAATTGTTAATCTAATGAACATTTTGAAATCTTTTGAATGCTGTCCAAAGTTTTACTTAAAAAGAAAAGTTAAAAAAGAACTTCTTTTTTGGGGGTAAAAAATTACAAGGCTCAACAGGTTTATATCGTTACAACACAATGTCATAAGCCTGTTGAGTCTCGTAATGTTTGAGAAAAAAACAACTTGGTACAATAGAAATATAATATAATAATAATAATAAATATATTTAAATAATGACATTCAACGCATTTTGTTGTCAATTTCTTAAGTGTCCATGTGGGACCCAGATGATCATGGGTCCAGCGGGATCACGGACGCTACGCCACTGCCAATAAATGCAGTATGTCACATGCACCCGGATGCAAAGTCTCCATTAAAGGTTACAGGCATCATAACTTTCAACCAAGTAAGTTTGGAAGGAATCTCTGTAGTATATACGTTTTATTTGAGAAGCTTAGTTTACCTAGCGTAGCATTTTAAAGCTGCTTAGATTCTTTAATTCTCAGGCTGACGTGGACTCGCACTTTATTGTATAAGATATATATATCTACTTTATAAAGTAGAAAGTAAGGCGTATGTATGTATATATGTATGTATGTATGTATGTATGTATGTATGTTACTAATAGAAATCAAAATCGCTTGACCAATTTTGATAAAACTTGGCAGGAATGTTCCTTGGTTACTAACTTAGACCGAAGTGTATAAATTGTAGCCCTAAAACAAATTTAAGACCCTAAAAAAACATAAAGTTGTCCGACTCTATTAAAGCTATAGTATTTATGGATCTAGGCCATGTTTACAATGTTGACATGAGAAAAGATTGAAAGGATTTAGATCTAGATCTAATTTTAAGAAATACACTTTGCGCAGATAGTTTTTAACTTTGACCCACGAAAATTCAAAAGAAGGTCCATTGATTTCATTATATAAAAAAATTAACCTTCAAATTTGTGTTTCAAAACCATTTTTTACATAAATTAGTTCCTTTATCTGTGACTACAGATTTCCTGACGAACATTCTTTCATGAGACAATACCGTAGAGTAACACATCTTTCCATCGCTAGATCTAAAACTCTAATTCAGATCTAGGATGATATAACTTCTCTTCACACAGATAGTTTATACTTTAACCCATGAACATACTAATTATAGTTCATTCATTTCATATTTTGATCAAATTAACAATCAAATTTGGTTTTCTAAAGCATATTTAATACATTCCTTTATGAAAGCTGCGAAGCCGAGTTGATATAGGCCTAGATCTATATTCATTCATGAATCGCGTACTAAAAATGATTTCGTTTAATTGTTTACTTTATAATCCCATTCATTTAATAAAGCTATCGCTATGTATGTATCGGCTTCAGGCAAACCCATTTTCGCAAAACTAATTTTATTTTCGTGGCGAAAGAGAAAAAACTTGAAAGGATCATTAGCTACGTTGAAGTAACATACATCTAAATCCAATCCACTAGATTAGTAAACACAAACTTAGACCCGCAGGCCGCGGGTAATGTCAGGCTTGTATACTATAAATCAGAAAGTATATATATATGTGTAATTTAAAAAAGAGAGTAATAAAAAGTCAACTAACCCTTTCAGACCTTGCGATGTATGGGTCAAATGATGTATCGGTCATCTGTTTCTGTGGCCGACAAATTATCAAGGATGTCATGTGGTTACCCATTAGAATTGTTTGGACTCCAAGGGGCATTATAGATCCCGAAATATAAAATCCCAGTTTTCACCAGAAATCAAACCGAGTTTACAGAGCATTATTTCTAAGGTATATTTTACCAAGTATACAATTTTTTGTAAACTATAATTATAATCTAACTATCTTGTTTATGCAGACGAACGAATGGGCTCCATTAAAAATAAACATCAGCTTGTCCGGGTTTAAACAGTTTCCGCCGGACACTCCGGACTCTGAGCTCCTCCATGGGCTTCACATTCACCATTATGGGGACGTAGAGAACGGCTGTGTCCCCTTGTCTAAAGGAAGTCACTTTAACCCTCTGAATATGAACCACGGGGATATAGCTGACACTGTAAGGTCAGTTTTGTCTTTCAGGTATTGTTATTGTGATCAATGAAAAGGGGGGGGGGAAGCTTTGACGAAACCATCTTTAACAGATTGTTAAGTGGATTCATGGATGTTTTAACTCTTTCTCTCCGAAATTATTTACCACATTCTGGTGGAATCAACGTTGGTATCGTCAGTTAGGAGAGAAAGAGTTAAATGTTAGGCGCCTCCGCGCTGTGTCTTGTATATTGTGTGTAAATAAGCCTAAACGGAGGTGACATTCAAATAAACAATCCAATTAAAACTGGCAACAAGGCAGAAAATAATCGACGCTGATTAATGATGTCAAACAAGAAGTTTAATATGTAATAAAGGGAACCATTGAATGTCGCTAAGCTAAATATCTACTTCATAAACCAAAGTTTCCAAAAGTTCTCTGGGTTTATTTTAAATCCTAGTCTTGTTTTTTAAGCCACCTCGGACAGAGGAATAGACGCTATTTGTTTTGTGTGGTCTGTCTGGCCGTCCCATTTAGATCTCGTAAACTAGAAAAGATATTTTATACCATTCAAAGTTTTGATGCAAAGGCTGCTTTTTTCTTTTCTAAAAGTAAAAAATTTAATTATTAAAATCAATTATGCAAGCAGTGTTTTCATAAAAATGCAACATTTTTACAACTATTGACTATTAATAGTATCAAACACGTAGGCTATTCAGTAAGGGAGATGACCATTTAACATATTTTTATCACATTTATGCAAACAGTTTTAGATTTTTAGTCCAAAATTTTTTTTTTACAAATGTATTGCTTAATTAAATAAGTACTAACTACTAAATTTACGAAAAAAAATAATTTTTACTTTTGTTTTGAAAGAGAAAAAAATCTATTTATGTATATCTATTTACTAAAATGTATATTAGTGGCACATAATTTAAAACAACAATTAATAAGTAGTTTTTCATAATTATAATGTGAATAGACAGATCACGGTACTAGCAATTAGATAACGAAATTTAAAAAATATTTCCTTTTTCTAAACCAAATAACATCGTGGCCCAATTCCTAATCGAGTCATAACAAACATAGTAACATTTTTTTTTATAGTCATAATGAGGCAAAGCTTGCACTACATCATTGCGAACAGATAAGCTTAAAATTTAGCCTCACTAACTTAAGGGCAGAAAAACATTAAAATTAACCAATTCGTTAATTAATCAATTGGTAATTAATGTATTTTGATTTTGTTTTAATATAAAAGGGAAATAAATCATGCAGTGTTTAGAGAAATTGCAGCGGTTCTTTCCCTTTTATAAGCTCTGTTAAAAAATTAAAGTACTTTCCATGTTTTGTATGTTATCATAGTTCATTTGTTTGAAAACTACACCAGACATATAGGTGACTTAGGAAACATAAAACAGGAGGTAGATGGCACTCTGCATGTTGTTCTCTATGACAGCCAAGCTTCGTTGTTCGGTTCTTTTAGCATTCTGGGCAGAGGAATTGTGGTAAGTAGACATGCGTATTGAGCTTAGCAGTACTGTGGTACCTCGGCTTACAATCACAATCCGATCCGCTCCTGTACCTGAAATGTTCAGTATCCAATTTTTATTTTATTTTCCCAATAAGAAATAGAAGAATTATAATTTTTTGGTTCGCAGCCTCTGCTGATTCGGTAATGTGTGAAAGTTATAAGCTGTATAGAGCCAAGACTTCTTTTTTAAAATAAGAACAGTCGTAAAACAGTTAATTGATATAGTTCAAACAGAATAAAAGAATTTATCGTTGAGAAATGATTGACTTGCCTTTATGTTCAGGTCGTAGTATCTTGAGCGACAAAATATTTACACCTGATCAAGATATGGGCCTTTCTGTCCAGCCTCCGGGGTGTGGAGGGAGGAGGAGGAACAGACATGACCAGGGCCGGACTTAAGGGAGGGCAGCTGAGGCTACAGCCCAGGGGACTTAACAAATGGGAGGTCACAACAATAGGTAAAAGGTCCATATTTCAACGGGTCATTTTCATTACGTTATACTTTTCATTATTTTTCTTTCGCATTTTTACCAACAGTACTTTAAATCTTACAGTTGACTGCACTGAAGTGGTTCAAATGCGTCTGCTTATAGTGTGCTTACATTCTCGTAATATACTCTGGATGTACGTCATTGCATAAACCCTGAAACTTTACATTTATTCTTTTACTGAAATATGCATATTAAATAATTTTATTTTTTTAAACGAAGAAAAATTAAATATTATTTACAAGTGCTCGCTTTCTTTTAAAATATGGCATGCTTTTAGAGATTAGTATTTTTTTAATAAGTGGATTTGTATTAAATACTATTAAAGCATTCGAAAAGGTGCGGGGGTCCACTAAAAGAATTCTGCCATCGGGCCTCCACATACTTAAAAGCGGCCCTGTCCAGGACGCTAGTCCGGAGTCTCAACAGAAAGGGGTGTCCTTTACGTTTTTTTTTATACCTCTACTATACGAATTTGAAGATATTTTGCATGAAAGGTGAAGACAGAAGTTCGTTCCCACATGTAACCAATCTTTTTTTTTTAATATGTTTGTTAAATAAAATAAATGATTGTTTAAAGTTTAAACTTAATTATTGAATGAGTTTAAGAAAAAAAAAAACTAGTACAACCATCTAAAGAAGACCAAACCATGCATATTTACCATAGGCATATCAGTGATACTTAAGGATTAATTTCCCTTGTTGGAATCAAACAAAAATAGTAATGACCAGTAATAAACTGACTAATTTGGTATTTTTTAAATTGGTTCGTGTCTTCCTCACACCAATGAATAATTTTGCAGTTTCCACTGGATCCGAGAATGGGTGTGAAAAAAAAATACAACGTGTACAAACTTTGTACCAGAGACAGAAAGAGTGAGTTGATATCAGCTTTGTAAAAAAGAATAATGATCGCACTAAAGCGTTGTCAATAATTAGTGTTTATTACTAACGTTTTCCCATTTTTTAAAAATTTATAATCAGAATTACATCAAAAAACGTCTCATTCCAAACGGTTGCAACAAAATGTTGCGTACTTATATTTTCGCAGTATTTGCCCACATTGAATGTATTATCAATTATTTTAAATTTTGTTTATATATATTGAATAGGTTCATGCCGCTCGTGATGATCTTGGAAGGGGAGGCAACCCAGAAAGTTTTTACAACGGCAATGCTGGACCTAGATTAGGTTGTTGTGCAATAGTAGTCACCCCTTGATCGACGCATGTATTTTTCTGGACAGTTTCAAAGTGATACTTAAATCTCTAACGATAGTAAAATGTTTACTTTTATACTAAATGATGGGTGGTCCTTTGTCTTTATGTTGATGGATGATTAGGACTGAGTCTAAATAAAAGAATGAAGACATAGTATCAATATGTTTGTTTGTTTATTTCAATCGTTTGTCAAACTCATATACACGGTGGCCCAAGAGAAGGTTACAAAACAAGAACAACGTTTTTAAAATATATATATATTTTTAAACACACAATACTTCCAGTATTAAACTTCAAATATAATATAATAATAATCATTTTAAAAATGTGTAGTTCAATGCGGGTGTCAAACCCGAAATACCATCAGCTGCTAAAACATACACATTTTTTTATTTTGGCCAGCGAGGAGTATATACTTTTGCGATATTTTATTGGTATGCACATGATATGGACATCCAGATCTACCATTAGACCTAAAGTTTAGATCTAGAAATCTTAGATCTAGTCTTGAAGAAGCTAGAGTCTATATGTAATATTAGACATTAGATTTACTTTAAAATGCAACATTTAAAAACTTCAATGAAAAAACTTTAAATCTACTGTTATCTCATAATTTCGGTTATACGGCTGACTACGCCATATTGGCTCTAAACCTAGATTGTCTCCAGCCAAATTTACATTTAGGCCTATTAATTTTTTTTACTTTGAAAAATTACAACTGTCAATCTAGAGTTTCCCAGTGTAACCGACGATCTAGTAATTCTTTTCTCAGCGATATACATCAACTCTTAAATTTCTAGGAAAATCGTTAGAGCCATTTTTGAAATCATTTGTTCGGGTACCTGGATCCAGGTTTCTGCTCGTTCCGGGACGTTCTGACTTGATTACAGCTATGGTAAAAAAACAAAGGTTTGTGTTAAATTGTCTCTTTAAATTCAAATACATACTCATCTATTAGCCAAAAAGTGTGAACAGATTAGAACCATAGATATAAATAAATATAGACTGGCCGAAGGAAGTAACTTCATGTAATTTGAAAACATGTATATCTATTGTATTCGGATTTCCGAATTATGAAAAGTTGCATGATCTTCATTCTTAGAGATTAAACAAAGCTACACTGCCTCCTTATTTACAATATATATAGGTGTGTATCAAAGTTAAAAAAGCACTTTTATACTGCTCATAAATGCTTTATAATAAAGTACACAAAATTGCAAGTCACAAATTTTTGTTTCATAAAACTCTTTAATTGGCCAGTCTATATTTATTTATGTCTATGATTGGAACAGACACAAAAAAGTGTGAACAAATTAGAACAGACACAAAAAAGAGTAGTGAGATTTAGAACAAACAAAAATTTACGAATATTTGACCACGGTTACACCACTAAATTTACACGACAAGACTTAAAAGTAAATAATTAATAATACATGTATGGTGATCTAATAGAAAGGCACACATTTAAAGTATGCAAATACGACATGGAGCTCTTCAAAATCAACACTAACTGTTGGGAAACAGAGGCACTGGATATCAGGTATACCTGATTACAAAATAGCCAAGCTGCAACGTATATAGAACAACGCCGCTCGATTCTGCTACTACGCTCTTGCGCACGCTCCATTGGCTTCCCGTGAAAGCAAGAATCGATTACAAGGTCGCCACACTTTGTCATCAGTGTATATATAACAACGAGATGCCCTTGTACCTTAGCGAACTGATTACTCCATATGTCCCCCAGAGAGCCCTGCGCTCAATGGAATCAACGCTTTTAGTAGTGCCACGTTTCTCCCTCAAAAGCTACGGTCTGTCAGTTCACGGACCAAAGGTTTGGAACTCACTCCCCATTGATCTCAGACAGACAACATGCTACACCACTTTTAAGAAGAACATTAAGACCTATCTGTTTAAAACTTTTTTAGATTAACTGTCATTTTAGATCTCGTGTTGGTGTTTGTAATGTTATCAAAGCGCCTTGAGTCTACATTTTGTTTGTTAACAGCGCTTTATAAATAAAATTATTATTATTATTAAATTCACATGGTGATCAAGCATAAAAAAAGGGTCCGAGCTGGCAGATGACATACAGACCAGAAGTAGAAAGAATGGTAAAAGTGTAACAGCGTCTGATAACTAGAGACGCCCAACCTGGGCCCGCGGCAGTGTATCAATGTTTGGCCTCTTTAGTCACACGAGAAGTTGCAAAAGAATATCATATCTAGAGACGTAAACTTATCAATAACTTACAAATAAAATACTATCAAATCAAATAGTCAGAAACATACAAAGACGAAGGTACTTTTCTTTCTGCATATGCTAGATCATATTTAAAGAAAAAAAACCAATGATTTAGAAGTGTTAGATTAACATATAGATCCGCGTAGGACGTATAGTCATCTTCGCTTTGGATGGAACGTCTTTAATTTATAAAATAAGAAAGTATTTTTCAACAGAAAAAAAACTCATAATAATGTGCTTTTTATGAAACTTGTCTGGTTTGAGCAAATCAAATACGCAAAGCAGTTCAATAAATGATAAGACACCATTTGTTTTCTTTCTTTATTGCCAGATCATGGTTTCATCTCCATTGTACATTTTCATAAAATACAAATATCCTGAAATAGCAAGAATTTTGGTGTAATTGTATCTTTACAAAACAGAAGCATTTTCGAAACATGTCAACAAATTGTGTGCTTCTTAGCATCGTGGAGTCGAATTCCCAAAGCTCTTTTTCTTGCCATTAAAATATTTTTCACTTATTAGTTTGTAAGATTCAAATTTTAAAATGGCGTCCTTCATCGTCCTCTTTGTATTATTTTTTAACATTTTTCTTTTGGTTTCTTTGTATCACCCCCCCCCCCCCACATCAGTGGCGTAGCTAGGCTGAATGGAGTGGGGCGGGGGGACTCCAAAGTTGAAAATCCCCCCGGTTCCCACTTGAGGGGGGGGGGGGGCAAAATGAGCGTCTGAAATTTTTTTTTTTTTTTACATGAATTATTACGCCTTTTTCTCATGTCATGATAACGAATGTCAAAATGCAGGGGTCCCTACTGGGGTCAAGCCCACCGGGCCCCCAAATCCCTAGCGACGCCACTTTCCCCTATTTCTCCAAATTGCTTTCTCTTCTTTTTTTTCCCCCCGTTTTTAAAAAACGTAAACGGTATTCACAGAATCATAACAAAACAAGATAATGGCAGATATACTAATGGACACGGAATATTCAACCATGGTCTTAAGTGATGGATAAAAGTAACATAAAGACAGACCTAGAGCTTGATCGATGACAATACTAACCTATGAGTATTCAACTCGTTTTTTTAAATGACATTATATATTAACATAAATATGTATTCTTAACTTTTATAAACGAAAATCGAGAATGAGACTTCTGGATTTTTCGGCAAGAAAATTAAACGTAAGTAGCTTTTAGCTTGAAAACAAACTGAGCTTCCTATTATCGATAATGAGATTTCTGACCTTTATTACATGTAGTTTTCTTTTACAAATAAAAATGAAATCAGATATTCATGACTTTTTCATTTTTTTTTCTAAACATGATAGAAAGAGAGACAACAAAAAGAATAACTAAATAGCGGCTTTAACCTTACAGGGACCGCTAAGAAACAAAAAATTAAAAAAAACGTACGACTCATAGTTACATACATAGACCAGTGATTGTACAGACGACACGCCACTGCACGTCCCAGCTGTTGCTTCTAATAAGAGTACTTCATATTTCCATACAATGTGCATTCTTAGCTTTTATAAACGAAAGTAAATGTTTTCTGTCACCTTTTTTTGGTTAGTGTACCAGAAATGAAGCAATTAATATATATATAATATGTAATATATTATTTATTGTCCTTTCTCACAATAAACACAATCTAATAACATCCTATAAAGTGGCTGTTGCACCAAACAGTTATACTATTTAAAATATCATGATACCGGATTTTACAATATATTTTTTTTTTCGGACGGTCGAACGGGTAAATAACACAAAACAAATAGCGGCTTCCCCCCCCCCCCCCCTTTTCTGTGGCTGCTAAAACAAGGGAGAGGATTGCTGTGATTAGCTTTTAGAATGAAAATCACACTCTAGATCTTTTCTATGTAGAAAAGAAACGTTTGCTAATGTATTAAAAAGTAGCTGTTGCACCAGATATTTTTAACATTTTAAAATATGATACCGGATTTTTATTATATTTTCAAATTTTTGCAGTCTTAATTAACCTGACGGACGGTCGAACGGATAAATAACGCAAAACAAATCGCGTCCATTCCCCTTTCTGTGGCTACTAAGAACAAGGAGGAGGTCACTATGATTGACTTTTAGAATGTGAATCACATAGCAGATATTTTTCTAAGTAGAAAAGAAGCGTATTGAAATGTTGACATTGAAACGTGTGGTCTTCCTTGATAAATTAGTTCTTGTATCTCAAATAAATTAGCTATTTCAAGACCAAGTTTGTTTTTTTTTATTTATTTTATTTTGTTGCTTTGTACTTTGGTTTCATCAAATTTAATTAACTAGTATCTTGAACGTCGGGTCACGTGGACGTGATGACCTGAACGTGGACTTGATTTCTGATGGTGTGGTCCGATGAAGGCGATCTTTGATTGACGTCAATCCTAATGGAATCTTGTCTTGGAAGATTTCTTCGCCTTTTATCAGTGATCTGAAAAAACAAGGGGGAGTTAATTGCATCTCTCTTTTATCACAGCTGAAATAATTAACAGTGAATTACTTTTGAATGAAGTGTGGCCTACATATTAAGGATGTTTAGAATGCCCTGAAATACTTTGCCCTGAAATTGTATTTGGTTGTATTTGGCTCGCATTGAAGGTCCGGATTTGTTTTGAAATAAATTATTAGACAATGTTTTAATAACATTAATACCTCTATTTACAGCAAGCCCTTTTTAATCATGATACTATTGAGAACATAACATACATTTATTTATAGCAGAAAATTTAAAGGTTATCTGTTTCTATGATCAACTGTTAACGAGGGTGTCACGTGGCAAGGACAACGACCAACCGCCTTTACTTTCTCCAACCAAAGTCAGGTCTCCTTCAAAGATGGGTGGTCTCATAGGTGTGCTAAAAATCTTGAAATGTAAAATGTCAGTCTTAGCCGTGATTTGAGCCCGATACTTCTCTGCTCGGACATCAAACTAGTCTAAATACGTTTTGAACAGGTAGGGCTTAATGTTCCTCTTGAGTAAATCACATGGTACGTCTCAACTCAACGAGGAAAATAGTTCCAAGCCATGTACTGACAAGGCCCATAAACAGTAAGTTTGAGGGAAGAGAGTCTGTGAGTTTTTTTGTTTGTTTGTTTGTTCGTTTTACTCCAAGGCTAAAAAAAATATAATATTGCATTTACATAGTTTGTATACAGCGAATGGCAGGTGGATGATGAACCCATACTTTCTTTTTGACGCCAAAAGTTTTGTAAGAATTTAAAATATATTAATCAATACATGATCATTTTGAATACCCGGTTGAATCAGTGCTAACAGATAGTTGAAGAGGAGAGACATGAGCATTGATCCAGTCATCTTCTTTTCAGAAAAAGCTTAATATAAATTTTTTTTTTTTTAAAAGCTTATGTAAGAGAAAGAACTGCACATTTACAGTCAAATATATCAATACTGTAAAATTCATTTCCGTTTTCTATATTAATTAATTAATTGGTATTTTGATTGATTCATGTACGGGACCAAGAATAATTTTGCAAAATTTCCACTTGATTCACGAATTGGGAGTGGGAGAAATAACGTGGACACAATTTTTACCAGACATTTTAATATAAACAATTTTTAAAAAAATTTCTTACTGTATGTTCAAATAATATAATTAACTAAACATTCGTCTTTTATCGGTCATTAAAAAACAAAGATAGATTTGACAAGAATGGGGATCGAACCCATAACATTCCCATTATTCGTGCCACTCTATCAAACCCTAAATACTTCCATGTGCGAAATCGTAATTTAAAATAATAATTTTTTTTTCAGTTTTTGACATGAGACTTTTGACCGACCACTTTTTGGCTATGAAGAAAGCTTGAACTATTTATAAGTAAGACTAACAATAACAGTCTAGTTTTAATTCCTAACTTATTCTTTCTCAATGTGGGACATTTTTTAAACCCATTTTCGCGCTTTTCAATAAAAGTAAAAAAAAAACCAACAGTTTTCATAAACTCCATTTTTAATCTCTGATATTTTTGGTTTTTGGTGTCAGACGTTCAATTATCCAATCTGTAACTTTACAATGTAGCATTGATCGTTGACAACCTTCGCTGTACTTTAAACATTAGAATTAAATTCGCCACACAGCAACCAGATCTTATTTCTCATCGACCAAGTTATAAAAAGTTTGTCTCTTTATGATCACGAAAGCTTTCTAGAGGCAAACAAAAAAAAAAAAAAAAGAAACATGATGTCTAAATGACCAACTAGACACTGCAAAACAGAACCTATCCTTAGTGCGTCACTGTTGCTCTAAATGTCATGGGTACGTTGAGTTAGCGCTTACTATTACATTGGTATTATTACATTGGTACTATTACATTGGTACTATTACATTGGTAGTATTACATCGGTACTATTACATCGGTACTATTACATTGGTACTATTACATCGGTACTATTACATTGGTACTATTACATCGGTACTATTACATCGGTACTATTACATTCACTAGCGGATCCAGAACTTCGGAGTGGGGGGGCGATTTTTTTCCAAACCCTAACCCTAACGCCCAGTAAACCTAAACCCTAAGCATAAACGTGCTTACAGTATATATATATATATATATATATATATATATATATATATATATATATATATATATATATATTAGGATGTTTTTTAAAAAGCGGAGAAGCAGATAAAAAAGTTATGTTGAGGCCTTTCTCTTAACAGCTAGGGGGCCTGGGGGAGAGCTGAAAGCTCCCCCAATGGGGATCGGGGCGAGGCGTTTTTTTGCTTTCTTCACTGCAGAATCGCATTCTCCTGACATCCACAGCTCATTATTTATCCTATTCAAAAAAAGGTTCTTTTGAATAATGTTTTACTTGAAAATATTCTAATAAGAATTTATAGGCCCATACTACATTGCAAATACATCCGATTTGTTCCTTGAAAAAATAAGATACCTCAAATATTATTTCGATTAAGGCTTTGAGGATCGCAGTCGAAAAAAAAAATTTGAAAAAAAAATAGCCATGTTGAGGCCTTTCCCTAGATAGCTAGGGCTTCTGAGAATCTGAGGCCTTTCTCTTGACAGCTAGGGGGTCTGGGGGAGCGCTGTAAGCTCTCCCTGTGGGATATGGGCGAAGCACCGACGCCAAAATCGTTTTCTTGCATTCTTCACTGCAGAAACGCATTTTCCTTACATCTACAGTTCATTATTCATCCTATTAAGAAAGGACCTTTTGAATAATGTTTTACTTGAAAAACATTCTAATATGATTTTACAGGCTCTTACTACATCGCAAATACAACCGATTTGTTCTTAAAAAGATAAGATACTTCACAGAATTAGATTAAGACTTTGAGTAACGCCGCCAAAAAAAAACATCTATTCGAAAAATAATATTTTTTTTTACAAAAAGCTCATTTGTAAGTGATACATTTTGTTCAATAGGCATGTTTGTAATTTGGTTTGTTACAGAACTATAATTCAAAGCTCTAAAAAAACATTTTGGAAGTGGGAGGAGAAATTAAGTGAACCAATTAGATTTTACTCTAATTTTTTTTGCATTTTTTAGTATTCAAGCATAAATTGTGAGTTATCGTCCCCAATTTTTTTTTTACAACTGAAAAATATCAGTTTGAGTAGAGGTTGAAAAATGACCAGGAAAAGAATATTTGGGCTCAGAACTCATTTCAATTGTTACCCTTATAATGAGAAATTTCGTATGAATTCTAAATGTTCCAAAACAAATCTTTCTTAAAATAACTAAGATAAACTCGTATACAATGACATAAACTCTGTCGCCACATTTGACTTTTCTGTTTTAAAACGTCATCTTTTCATCTGGAAAGGGGAGAGAGCGGTAGAGTGAAAACGTTAATCCTCGCTCCTTTTTATAATTTCTGTTAATGATTGCATTTGGCATTAAAGAATAGGGGGTGGGGCGACTCGATAAAAGAATTCAATTTATAGCATATATTAATTATATAAGTGACACTTTTTTTTATTTTGTAATTTCTTAACTAAAATAAAAAAAGAAAAATGTATTAGTTTGTCCGATGGGGGAAGGCGATCGCATGTATCACCCCTCCCACCTGGAACAACCCTTTTTCATTTTATATTTACTTATGATAAAATTGGAGATCAGATCGTGTGTCCGACATTATAATACAAATGGATTGAAACATCAATATATAGCTTATATTATATAGATATTCAACTAATTTTGTTCACATACTATGATTTCTACATAAAAATAGGACCGCCTCCCCCACTCAGAGGGCTAGAGTGGGGAGAGCAGTAGAAGCAATCGCCCCCCCCCCCCCCATCCACCTCACCGAATCGGCTAAGATACCAGAAGTGTAGCAACATAATATAAAAATTATATTGTAATTCAACTAATTTTGTTCACAAACTATGATTCCTAATTAAAAGTAGGACCGCCCCCCACTCAAAGGGTTTAGGTTGGAAGGGTTGCAGATGTATTCGCCCCCCCCCCCCATCGGCTAACAGGGGAACGACATAATGTAAAGATCGGTTAAAATATCAATAACAAGTTTTAATTATATAGATATTTAATTGATTCCGTTGACAAGCTGTGATTTCTACAAATAAATTGGACTGCCCCCCCCACTCGAAAGTTTATGGTGGGGGGGGGGGGACGGGATTGATGCCATCGCCACCTCCCCATCCCACCAAATCGGCCAACATACTAAAGGGGGCGAAATAATCTAAAAATAGGTTGAAATATAAATAATTAGTATATATTATTAACATAACTAATAAATTCTTATACAAATTGTGTGATTTCTTTCCTAAAAGTCGTCCGTCCACCCCCTGCGGGGGAGAAGGGGAAATCGGCCGAGTGAGGGGGGGGCGATCGCCCCTACCCCTCCCCCCCTGGATCCGCCAGTGATTACATTGGTACTATTACATCGGTACTATTACATCGGTACTATTACATTGGTACTATTACATCGGTACTAATACATTGGTACTATTACATCGGTACTATTACATCGGTACTATTACATTGGTAACCCAACTCTAGATATTGTGTTATGCTGATCCGGTGTGAACGTGGTGTTTTCTACTCCCCTAAAATCAAACAAATCAGATACTCAACAAAAATGTAATTAAACACTTGTGCTGTCTGTATAGTATTTATTCAGTTCTTTTCCAATAAAGTGAAACACATTCTTACAATGTTGTATTTTTTTATTTTACGGATTCTCTCATACTACTTTGTAACTAGAAAAATGAATCAAAGATTTTTTAAAACTATTTACTTAATTTCAATTTCAATTGTAAAGATAAATGTATTACTTTTATTTTAATCTATGCATATCATAGACATAGAGATGTCTAGTTCCTACAACCTTCTTAAAATGCGTTGATTATATTTTAAAATTTGCCAAATCCTGAGGAAACACCAAGCCTACACTAAATGCCAAGGAATATCAGAAATAGAGAGAGAGGTCTAGTTCTGTGGGCTTAAATTATTAATTCTCTCCCTTTGTCAATAGCGCGATGACATTGTTATTTCACAATTTAAACAACAAAACAAGGGGAGGATAAATTTAGGACGTATTGCCTTTTTATTTCCTCTCAAGCCCAACTCCATATGGATTCAGAAGGCTGTATGATAAGATTTCAGGACTAGTTGATTTGGAACAAATAATCAAGAGAAACATAACATTAGCTTAGATTTTCTGTTGTATGTCTGGGGCGTTCTGGAAGCGCCTTGAGCCTACATATTTTTTAAAGACGCTATAAAATTGCAATTATTATTATGATGATTAATTTCAAATTATTTTTTTTTTTAAATATTATAATATTATATACGTTACATCAAAGCCTGCGTATCTATTTAAAATTCTGAAATATTCAGAAACTTTGCAAAATCGTAAACAATCTTCTTCTTATTATCTTTATAAAAAAAATTCCCTTTCAGACCTTGAGATCTATGGGGTAGACGATGTTAAGGTCATCTGTTTCTTTGGCCAACGGCTAACAAGCAAGTTGCTTTGTGGTCAGCACAGCGACCAACCACTTTTACTTTATACAACAAAAGTCAGGTTCCAATTAGAGTTGGGTGGACTAAAGGGTCCCCTAAAAATCCCAAAATTTAAAATCCCAGTCTTCACCGACATTCAACCCCAGGATCCCAGATTCGGAAGAAAAGTGATTCACCACTTCGTTGACAACCGCGCCCCCCATCTCTATAATAAGGAACATTAATTATTAGAGTAAATAACATTATCAACAAACACTTACTGGCTCTCTGTTGTTTAAGGAGGATTTGTTTGTTGCTCGAGACATGATGCTTTCTAATATCTGCAAGCCAACAATAAAATATATTAATATAAAAAGTCTATACTGAATTGCTATTATACTAAATAGCTCGTTAACCAAATTGTTTACAGCAAAGAGCACTGAAGATTTATCATTTGCAAGACTGGCTCCAAAGCCTATATTAACGGAAATCTTAAGATTTTGGCAAAATATTCCCATTTAAATAAAATAACTTATAATTATCCAAAGGAAAGAACTCCGTACTTACAACTATATCTCAATAACGTAGAAGCTATTTCCCTTATTTCCCTCAAAAGATACCAGCTCATATACAACTAGAAGGAAATGAGAAGGTTGACACACTCGTCAAGAGAGGGAGAACAAACTCACAATTAAACTCTGCACTCTATGCAGAAGAAATGAAGAAATTAATTGTAAATAAAATAAATGAGAAATGGACGAGCTCTAATCCAAATTACAAGAAAGATGATGCCTTTTATAAGCTATCCCGACAGGATCAACGTCTAATCTTTCGATTCAGGACCGGACACAACAAAATGCGACTACATATGTACCGGAAGCTCAAAATTAAAACCAGTGAAATCTGCCCATGTGGAGTATCACCAGAGAATGCCGACCATGTCCTCCATAACTGCTCTCTTTACCAGAGGACCGTACAAGACACTGGCCCCAAAAAAAAACAATAGAAAGAAAACTATATGGAGAGCTCCCTAATTTGGAAACCACTGCGCAGTTCATCTCATGTATTGGTCTAGTCATCAGATCAGGGGCGGACTGGCTATATGGGCGAACGGGCAAATGTTAACTGTTATTTTAATTTTGTAAATGTAATAACTGAATTTTTTTTTACTGTTTTTAAACTGTATTTATGTGAATAAAAGTAAAACAAATTATAATGAAGCACATGTTAATTGGTATATATACAAATTAAAACGAAGCATGATAAAATTTAATAAGTTTTACATGAAAGAATGAAGCAAAAAAAAATAGTTCGGAGCACATCAGTAGGAAGGATGGTCCTGATGCTTTGATACTAGCATATCAATGTTGGGCTTCAATTTCGTTAGGCTTAATCTTAAATCTCCTCTGTTAGTGATGTCCAAGTTTGTTTCTTTTATTGATTAGAAGATTGGTAACAGTGCTGAACCCTCTTTCGACAAGATATGAAGATGGAAAAGCAATTAGAAACTTTCTGACGATATTCCATAATATGGGATAAGTATCAGGTATATCTTTTTGAAGCCAAAAGAGCTGATATCCTTTTTTAAATTGTACTTTCAGTTCTTCATTAGTACTTATTCCTAGAAGTTCTTCTTGCAATGCTACATCATCCTCTTCTATAATATCAACATATGGATCGATAATCAACTGAGGTATTACCATATTCAGAATATCCTCAAATCTAATTTGAAAATCAGAATATAGGGAATTCAAATGCTGAACATAAATGAAAACGTCCTCTTCCTGACATTTTGTGTGTTCTAAATTTGGAAATTGGGAAAATTCGCCACGACCAATGTTTTGCTTCATTAATTTTATTCTTGCAAGAAAAGCTGAGATTATGGACTTTGTTTTGATCAAATTCAGGTTATCCCCTTGTAGCTGCAAGTTAACTTCATTAAATTTCTGAAATAAGTCTGTCAAATAGGCAATGTCCGATTTCCGCTTAATTAAATTTTGTTTTATAATTGAATCTTTATCATGCAAGAATTCTGAAACAGTGTCAAAAAGAGAAAAAAATCTAGTCAGACATAAGCCTTTCGACAGCCATCGAACTTCAGTGTGAAGGAGCAGTTGGTGACAGTTCTCGTCATTTTCTTCACACAATTGAGCAAATAATCGAGTATTCAAAGCGTTGGCTCGGATTCGATTAACAGCAGTAATACAAACTGAAGAGGTTCATGCAATCTGACACTGAGATTTTTAGCAACTAAATGTTGTCTATGGAAAAACGCAGTGTATTGCTAACACGCCGGGTACATTTTCTTTTAAAAGGCTCACAAATCCTCGGTAGCGTCCAACCATTGCAGGTGCTCCATCTATTGCTACTGATATTATATTTCCTAAAGGGATCTCTTTTTCTTTAAAGTAGTCCTTCAAAACTTTTAGTATTGATTCGCCTTTTGTGTCAAAGTTTTTGCAAATAGAAGTTCTTCGTGGATTTCTTGATCCATAATAAAACGAACATATGCCAACAATAATGCTTCATTACTAGGCAAGGTTGACTCGTCCAGCTGTATAGTTTGCAAATATTTACACAAGAAGTTTTCAGTGTCATAACTCATTTCATCTATTCGTCTTTGAACTGTGTTGTTACTTAAAGGAATTCTTTTAATGATACCAGAAGCAGGCTTGTGTAAAACAGTTTGTAAGACTTCTGCAACGGCTGGCAAAATCAATTTTTCACCTACAGTGTGAGGTTTTCCGGATTTTGCTATCAGTAAAGAAATATTGTAAGATGCTCGTAAACCATCATCTTCTCTTTGTGATGTCGAAGTGAACATTTTGTCCACTGTAGGTCTATTCTGAGATCTATCTTTAAGTGTTTGAAAATACTTCAAGTCTTTATCAATTTTATCTGGGTGGCATCGTTTCAGATGATTCTCTAGTTTAGATGGTTTCATGGCGTCATTACACAAAATTTTGTTACATAAAAGGCACATAGGTAATAGCTTGCTGGATGAGGAAGGAATGAAGCCAAATTTCAAATATTCAATACTATACTGTCTACATTTCTTTCTAGATTCGGCCATGTTAAATATCAGTTACCTGTAGACATAATTAGGATATTTTAAAAAGTTATTAAAATAAAAACTTTCGATTCGCACAAGACGATTTCACCAGGATTGAAAATTAAAGAATTAGCTAAGGTAGGCTTACAAATAAAGTATCATGTGTGTTGAAAATAAAAGAAAATAAAAGTGAGGTTCTGCAGTTGTCAGTAAATAACTACCCCATCCATGAGAGCAGATGTATAGCATCGTATTATTCATTCTAAGAAATCAATGCACATAAAATAAAACTAATAACATCATAAAAAATATTTCTTTTATTATAGTGGAAAATAGTCCTAATAGGATAAGCCTCAATGTTTGACCGTGCTAACGTCTGCATTATTTTAAGTTTCAACATCACTGCCATGTATGGCAATCTGAACATAAATAAAATAATATATACTTTATAAAATTGTAACGTTCAATGCTGTACCAAAAACATCGCCAACAAACAAAGCGCACACTTGGACAATTAGTCAAGGGAAAAAAAAGACATTGATAGGTAAGCTATACAGATTTTAAGCAAAAAACAACCACCTCAGTTTCATAATTGTAATATATGACCATCGCAAAGAAGATATGAGACACGGATCACAAATAAAAAAAAAAAATAGACACAAAACTCATTCATCAAAATGAACCTATTAAGTTGTAAATTTTACATGTAATGCTAAAGAGAAACTGTTGTACGAATGTGAAGTTTGTGCAATATCCCACAAATTGTTTGCTCTTATAATGTATTGTAAGGTGTAAGGCACAATTATAAAACAAGTTTCCTCACGGATAATACAGATTATTATAATATATTATTACTATTATCATGTTTTAAATAGAATCTTGAAGTCTTGAAATGGTTTACTCTATAGAGCTCAATAACCTTCAAATGCCACATTTAGTTGCATTCCACTCTCCAGTTGAACTAAATAATCAATATCTCTACCATCAGACTCAAACAGCTGGTAATCACTTACTACAATCCTTATTCTACAATTAAAACAATAGTATTAAGTCTTATTGACATTTTATTTATTCATATCTAACTATATCCACTCTGTCGTTCTTTTAGGTCAGAGTTAGTAAATGTTAAAAAAATTAAAAAATTAGCAGTGCATTCGTCAACGAAACAATTAAAAATCGGCGATTGCAGGCATAGCTCGGTGACTATAATTGTGTAATGGTTTTAAATGAGATCCATTATCGTAGACCCCCAAAAGCATCTTATAGACCAACAATTTCTTTTTTAACTTCCGTGGACTTCCTGGAGTTTGTCGTGGACCCCTGGGGGTCTATATAGACCACTTTGGGAATCACTGCGTTAGACCGTACTTTCTGCTATGCACGAGCGGCATGGACTGCTTTGATGTAGTCGAGGTTGTGTTTGGCCAAATCATTTTGCTGGCCGGTATGGGCCTTTGATGGCACTCCCATTTTTTTTTTTTGCTCTTTCCCTCCCCCGTCTTTTAATGATTCCAATGAAATTTAATCAAAAAGAGGAATGAGAGAGGATAAGTTAGAAAACATTGTTATAACGCATCAAAAAGCTCTTTAACAATACTTAATAGAAATCATCTTTAACACATACACACAGACGCGAAATTGCAAACCACCCAACTAATTCACATCTCAATATGGGTATAAAGCACTACTTTCTGCGATTTGAAAAGAAAAAGTAAGTTTCTTTTTGTTTATTTTTAATAACATAGATCTAAAAATACTACACTTAAGGCTTACAGAAGAAAATATTTAATTAAAAAATAAATCTAGATCTAAATCAATTTTTATACTATTATAATTAATGGCAAACTTATGCTTAGTATGAAGTCACTTTGGTTTCTTATAGTTATAATGTTTTTTGTTTGGTGTAATGCACAAATTGTAAGACAAATTTCCATACGGACAATAAAGATTATTATTATTATTATTATTAATGAGGAAAATTATTACAATAATTACAATAATTTATATAGCGCTGTCACATCCGATATTTAATGAAACGAGATTATTTTATATTTTAAATAATGGGTCATGGTATATCCTTAAACAAATCGCGTTTTTGAGAATGTACTAGGAAGAAGCAAGAGCTTTTCACATTAAGTATGTGCCTCTCTAACCGTTCTGCTCTCTCTTATCTTTTAATTCAATCAGTTGCCTAAATCAGCCAGGAAAACCAATGATTTAGCATATTTTAAGTCATAGATCAACATGCATGACTATATTGACACATAAAATGCGTAAGATGTAACTATCTTATTTTTTGAAGAAACGTCTGTAATCTATATGTAATACCAAAAAGCTTCAAACTTATTAGGCTGCTATTGTATTGTTTATAGTTTACAGACTACATACATGTATAAATAGAATACACTATGTAATCCTACGAATACATATATTCAGTTTTCGATGCGTTATCCAACTTTATATATTTTGAAGAGAATTAGGCTTACACCTATAATATAACACATGGGCGTAGCCGGGAGGGGAGGGTCTTCAAACCATCACTAGCCTAAGACCTCATTGTCTGAAAGGGAAACTTTACTTACTGGCCCAGTGCAGCAAACTACAGTCACCAAATTTCATGAGCGTAGCCAAAAAGGATTTTTGTGGTTTCCCTCCCCCTCCAATACAAAAACTAAAGCATTTTATCATTTTCTACCAGTCGCTGGACTCCATTGAATAGAAGATTTGGTTTTTGAATTTTTTTAGCTAAAGAGTAGCAGGCTAATTGCACTGTAGATAACTCAGAATATGCATTTTTAAATCTTAAAATAACGGAAATAACGCTTGATTCCGGGGCCACTGGGCGAGCTCACAGCACTGCGTTCCCCGGACTCCCTAGCTATCCATTGGCGGTGTGTACTGTCTTTCCACTAATTATAGGAAGAGAGTATTCTAGGGAAGAAATAAACGTTTGAAAGAATGAAAGATCTGAATGTAATGAAGATTAATTACATATACACACACACCAATATATATATATATATAAATTGCGGAGTGAGGTAAAAATCCCCCCCCCCCCCCCCACCGAAAATATATGACATGCCATTTGTAGGCCGGTTTATATGGTAATGCCCGGACCGATTTTGATACCCATTCCGCCCCTGCATCTGAAATCTGAACGCTTCATTATAAAAATGATAACAAAGAAGAAGAAGAATTTCCCTTATGGATGGCTGCCTGGTCATGTGGTATGCGCGCTAGACTGTCGTTTGGACTTATCAAAGGTCGCGGGTTCAAACATCTGCCATCTCCCCGTCGTTCTGAGGGAGGTTTCGACTAAGAATTAAATTATCTTCAAATCTGAAGGAACATCTATGATAAAAAGGTTATCTGTTTCTGTGGTTAAAGGCTAACAAGGATGTCACGTGACCACCAGAACGAGTAACCTAACCGCTTTGATGTTTCCCCATGTATGCTTACCAAGTTCAAGGATAACGTACCCGAACAAGTCTTTGTTTCAAGTCTTTAAAACAGAAACCATAGATGAACGGATTCACACAGGTATTGAGAACCGTCAGGAGCCACAGATACTCCAAGACATTGAGGGACAGCTGTTTCTGAAAGCAACACACACAAGATTAGCTCATATTATGGTTAAATAAGAGTTAAACATTCGTAAAACTTTTTTATTATTAGGCCTATTATGTGACATCATAAATGCATCAAACTTAGTTTATCTCTAATCTCGCTTCAAAAACTCGGGGGGACGACGTCATGTGTTGTAGTTGTCCATCCTTTAAGGAAACCACGAAGTAAACATGTAGATTGCTACGAACAGAAAGCATAGCAACTATTTTGAATGATACAAACCAAGAAGCCGATCTTTTTTTTTTACAAAGCTTATATCAACTCCCTCTGTCTGTCTGCGTGGTACACATTTTGAACACGTTAATTCTCCCACTTCCCATTCTCGTATCAAGTTGAAACTGTGCACAAGTATTCAATGTTTCTGGCAAAATGTGACAAATAAAAACAAAACAAAAATTGATGAGATAAATAATAATAATATTAATTCTGTTTGATATTTAAAAGGGGAATAAATCTTATAGCATTACATATATAGTTGTAAATGTGGAGAGTTCTCACACTCATATAACCCTTGTTTTTTTATATTTATTTTATATATATATATATATATATATATATATATATATATATATATATATATATATAAACCAGTTCTCTACCTATGCATAAGACAATGATTGAAGAAGAACTTACAGTCAGGCCGCTGTCCACATGAATGACAATAAGAGACGCCTCGAACGGGGTGAGGTTGATGGTGAAGACTAGAGCCAGGAACAGACAGGTTAGAGTGACACGGCGGTGACGTCGATGCCGTTGAATGGCGTAGTTGATGTGAGCTGAAAAAGGCTGGACCTGGGTATGGATCAAGAGATGATGGAGACACTAAATAAGACGTCACCGTGTTTAAGAGGGTTTAAGTAATAAGTCACAGTATATATACATTTATTCATTTATTTATATATTCATTCATGTATGCATCTATTTATTTATGTATTTTTACAAAGCTAATAACTGGTCTGTCTGTTTGTCTGTCTGGTAAAAAATAGTTTTTACGTTATTTCTCCCACCCCCAAACTTGGATCAAGTTAACATTTGCCCAATTATTTCTTTTACCTGACAAAACAAAAATCATTTTAAAAAATTAACCAATTAGTTTATTAACTATTGGTTATTAATTTCTTTGCTTGGTATGAAACGAGGAAAACAAATTGTACTTGACAGATGTGGCGGTATAAATTGAACTAGCCTCCTTTATTATTTTTTTTTTCTGTGTATAGAAAAATAGGTCGACGCGTAAAAGTTTGAAACTAACTATATATAGTTATGAAACCTTCTATTTTCATAAGCACTTTGCTTGCACAGTGGTTACCGTATTGAGGAGTTACTAAAACATTATCACTTACTTTATTAGGAGTTTCTTATAGTATTTTTTTTCTCTTAAATAATGATTTACATCCGCGCGCTCTGAGAGCCTAGCAAGCAGAGCCACACGTCCTCTGCAAAGGTTCTTAAGGAACAAAAAAGGAACTACCTGCTGGAAGATCTTTGGTATACCTTCAATGAAGTCCAGTAGGGAATCGGCGCCTGCAAGGGCGCCGTGATCCCGTTGATTGTTAGAAAGGCTTTTATCCAACAACCAGGCCTGGACATGGGATTCCCCATCCCGTGTCCTGTCTAGTGGCCATGATGACTGGGCATGAGTGGGCGGTACCACGTACACGGCGCACTGCCCCCGATAACTACTAGTCCACACGCTATAAGTCTATAAGTGGTCAGGAGAAGTGCTGACCATGGGTAGCTTGTCTCATATTCCTATAATGTTATCACCACTGTTCCGTGCGGGAGCCGCCACTCCGAATCAGAAGGAGAAACCCCATTAGTAACGAACCATGCTAGGAATAGTATACTCCCTTAGAGCACATGAGAGGAAGCCGCCACTCCAGCTAATCAGGTCCCTGATGAAACGGAACGGTGTGGCGGACTTTTTGGACTGGGGTGCGGGCTATTTGTTCCATCCCTACCTCGAGTGAGAGAAAAAAAACTAAAGCTCACCCAGGGAATCCCGTAAGGGCCTGGTTCGCTTCTCGTACCTAGCTTATCTAGTTCCACTACTAGACGTTTCCACCGCCACGATGAGGCGACGGATAGCTGGAATCCTCCGGATCTTTGGTATACAGAATGTTTCACAAAGGCGATGTCACGGCCCCTGTATTAAAGATACATGCGTCAGATACTGTGCTGTTAACCCTAACTCTCTGAGATCTCAAGTGTCAAGAATTCATTATTATATATGTACTTATCTTCATTGCTTTCATTGTTTCAAGAACGATATGGATTTGGATTGTGTTATTATTGTTAGTGTAGATCTATACATATTTAATTATATGACTCTTTCTCTCCTAATTGACGATGTCAACGTTGATTTGACCAACATTAAATTAAACTGATTTTGGATTTATAAACTTTAATTTATATTGTATAAAAATAGCATGCATTCTCCTAAAATTCAATACAAAATATAACATTTTCTGATAACAAACAAAAAAGTTATTGAATTTTTAATCATAACAGGAGAGTACAATACAAATGAGCAAAATGAATAATAGGGCCTACTATCGAAACGAGGGAAATAACTACGGAGAGAAAGACTTAAACTATCCCTACTCACTTTTAGAGAGGATGCTCTCATCTTGATGACAACCCCGACATTGCTCAACCACATGACAACCAGTGGCACGAAGAAGCAAAGGACGCGGATGATCAGAGTGTACTCCTTGGTCCGGTTCAGATTCTCAAATGGGATGCTACAAGTTTTGGTTTTGGCCAGAACTGTGTTCCATATTCCGTTAGGGACGGACACCCCGCATTGGAGCAGCCAGACAACTATCAGGGCAATGATGTATCCTTTTAAGTTGCGAACTCTATCAAAGACCTCGATGTTAACAAACCTTGAAAAGGTAAAAATAAATACTTTAAAAATACAAAACAAAGTAGAAAGAAAGATATATCTGGGTGTTGTTTTTTTTTACCGTAACCGGTTTTTAACGTATGGCTCACGCATCCAAAAGCCGACATACTAACCACTTTGCTAGGAAGGTGCTTGTTTGTTTGAAACTTACTTTAAATCGGCGAGCTATAAAGGGTACTGATTCAGCTTATACCACCACAGCTGTCAAATACAATTTCTTTCCCTTATTCGAGATACCAAACAAAATAATTAAGTTTTAAAAGTTAATTAGCTAATTAGTTAATTTTTTTATTGATTCTTGTGTTGTTTGGTAAAAGAAAAAAAATGTGCATAATTTCAGCTTGATCCGAGATTAGGTTTTGGAGAAATAACTTGTACAAACTTTTTACCAGACAGACAGAGTTGATATATGCTTTGTACAAAATATATCCGATTTAGACAGCTTTGAAAAATTGTTTTTATATAGCGCAATGTTCAAGAGCATAGCATGTTTAAAGCGCTTTGGGCTAATCCCTTTAAATATTGGTTAGATTAAAGATCTATTATGTTTTCCTATTTGTAGATTTTAGTTATCATCTAAAAAAGAAAGCAAACCATTCGGGGTAGACATTATTATTTTTATCATGTCTTATAATTGTTATAAGATTCGGACGTTCCTTCAGACATGAAGATAATTATGTCCTTATCCAAGCGTCCTGGAAGACGGCGGGGATTTTAGGGGGCGGGTTCGAACTACAGACCTTTATTTCGACAGTTTAATGCACATAAAGCACGACCAGGGCTATGTATCGATGTTATTCTAGTGTTGTTTTAAATTGCAAAGTAGAGCATAGAAGCTGAGAGTGTCAGTGGGTGGGTGTCAGTGAGTGGGTGTTTTTGTGATAGCACGCGTGTGAATGCGTATGCGTGTGTGTGAGTTAGAAAGTGTGTGTATGAATGTGTATGTGTGTGACGGGTGCTCCTAAATAGGCAGTTGTTTTTTTTTTCTCTTTCACGATTACAACGATGACTTATTCATTAGTCTGTCTTTGTACTTCTTTATTTACAAAGAGAGCTAAGATTCATTTTCCCTTAACGAATTTTGTTGATCTGATAGTGTAGACCTCTCCCTAAGAAATCAATCCGTCTAAGAATGACTTTAAAAAAAAAATTCTTTAAAAAGGTGGACAAGGGAAATATTCTGTTGCACGAGAGTGTCAAAAGATAATAAGAATTAAAATAATATAATTTCATAATATAAGCCTATACATGAAATTACTGACAGAGTCTCCAAACAAAATCTTCTTGATTTTAATTAAGATAATATCGATTCAGTTGTGTTGGAAATAATGCTGCCAGCAATCAACACAATCTTTACCCATGATCAACTCTCATTTCGTTCATTAAATGTTCGTCTTACAAGATGTTTAGGAAGTCAACTTATTAAAGAAACATAAAAAAGTGTTGTTTTTTTTTTGTTTTTTTTTTTCTAATACAATATCTCCTTTATGAGGCGGACAACATTTTGTAAGAGCGATTAGTTTGTTTGAATGATAGATTTTAAAAAATTGAACATTTTTCACCCCATCCCAATCCTATCCCCACTCTTCCAAAAAAAAAAAAATCCTGTTACGCGCGTGTTTGGATATACAGATCTAGATTTGGTAGCATTAAAAGAAGTAGCCTAGATAGATTTCTACGATTATTGAACTCTTTAATGAATATAATCGGGAATTTCCACTCAAGATGTAGGTCAACTAGATCTCAAGACCAAATTTAATTTTAAATTAAATTAGGTAGTAATTTACATCTCCCGTTAATATACATACACTGTCAGATTTCTAGAAAAAATTTGTAGAGTCGTTTTCGTGTCCAGTATCTACCCACCCACCCAGGACACAAGAAGAGTTTGTAAGCTGATTAGAGGAATTCAGATTTTTCACTCACCTCGCTTCTTTCAAAATGAGCTTTGATAAATGTATTTGTCAATATGAAACGAACCGATTAGTGTGTATGGGGAGTGATGGCTTGGTTATAGTATTTCATTAATGCTTAAGATATCAACTAGGTCTATCTTATTGAGTCTAAACGTTGATATAATGCTTTTATTGCACTTTTATGTAGTTCTACTTTCATGCTTATAGCATGCTCAGAGCGATATGATCCAAACTCGTTTGTGGACCAGTGGGGGTATCTGGGTATCTGGGGTATCCGTGCTGCCTTTAGGCGCTCAGTAAACACAACTCTGCCCGAGTCGGGTGTCGAACCTCGAGCCCCCTTCATAGGTAGCCAAGCCAAGTTCAAGAGTACTTAGCCCCTGGACCACGCTTCCAACCTATATAAGTGCTGCAGAAGTTCAAAAATAAACAATGGTTTAAATAAGTAGGTGTATAATAACTAACTTCTGCAGCGATGTTGGGGTATTCTTTAACCTTTCCCGTTAATTAATTTAAATATCAATTGCTTAACGCTCAATTCAGAAACTCATTAGAAAAATTATACATACACTATATATTACCAATCTTAGAACTATATACTTCTTGGGATTCTAATCCTTTAGGGCATTGTGTAAAGTTGCCTGCGATTTGGTAAAGGGCATAGCATCGTTCTTAATTCTTACATATACATCTGCATATTGCCTTTCAGATGACCAGAGATTTATTTCCCCCCCCCCCTGAAACCACAATCCTCCACCTCTGAGGAAATTATTTTATTCCCCCCCTCAGAGGGAGATCAGAGTAACACTAAGTTGCTTTAAAAGAAGAAATAAAGGAAATAAAATTGTTTGTTGTATAATAATTATTTCGGTTTTCCACCGTCCGGTTTTTGACATCCCTACTTTTGGTAATCCGGGAAAATCGTTAATTATCGATGAAAGGGAAAATAATAAAAGTGTAAACATGAAGCGGCAATAATCGATGTTCAGCTTTGCCAAAAAAATTCGAATAAATGAGAATGGAGCAAAATCAACATTTGAGTTTCCCGGGTTTACGGTACACAACACTGCACCTGATGGGAACTGCATGTTTTCGGCCATCGCGCATCAATTATCGTTCAATCCTGGCAACAATCGTGAATCAGGCTCAGCAACTGACATTAGACGATCATTGGTCAGTTATTTACAAGACCATCGGGAAATTCTTCTGGACAAAACTATTGAAGGTATTATATATTTATGAAACTTTAGTTAATTCGTGGGCACCGCCTAACTAATCTTCCACGCCTTTCATGTGAGCGATAATAGGTCAGCATTACTGGACTTTGACCTTGCATGGGTGAGGGTTTCGCCTAAAACCCTGCACGGCCTGACTGCCTAAAACGCGGCAATATGGCGAAAACTATTGGTTAGCCGCCAGAATATGAGAGACTTAGTCAGTTTCATAATCTAGTTCTACTGTGTTAGTTGTTAGACACATGCGCATGGCCAAAATTTGATACCATTCTAAATTTTGCTAATGCCACCCACTTCAATGTATCGGTACGCAGGGGAATTCACTTTATGTAGCCATCCGTGCACCTTTCGACGACAACTTGCCAACCAAGACTGGGATAGCATGGAGAGTACCGGAGGCTAATTGTTATCGCGTCAAGCCTAGCCTATTTAATTCATTGTATGACTCATATTCCTAAGTTATAACTGTATAATTTTACATATCTTTAGGTTTTTCTTCTATTGACAAATATCTTGAGGCAATGGAAAAGAATGGAACATGGGGAGATGGCATAATATCTCGATTTTATTCAACCGTCCAATAACGGTTGTTTATGGAGTATAGTGCCCTTCATAATAAGGAGATATAAGAAATATTTATTTGCTGATTGACTTATCTAAATAGAATAATTAACGTTATTTCTTTTAGCAGCTTATACTGAGCATAATCATTTGAAATAGAGTATAAATATATGTTAAACCACTATTGTGTTTGAAGTGTTTACATTTGTTCAAACTAGCTATTGATAAAGCTTTGGCATGTGCGATTTTTGCCAGCTATATACCTCATATTCATACACACGTCCACAACTCCATACGATTTTATTCCGGTCAATCATTGTCATACAGGCTGTTATTTGTGTAAATTAAATTAAAAATGCTTCAGAAATTTCATTTTGACACTGGTATTTGCTTCAGCTTCTGGGGGACATCGTCCAGACCCCCTACCGGGGCTTTGCCCCTGGACCCCACTGGGGGACTACCGTCCCCCAGGCCCCCTTTTTGGGAATCCCCCCTGGGTTATGCCAACTCCCCCCCTGAACCGAATTCCTGGATAAAACCCTGCAGATGACGAGCTTTGCCTGTCCTTGAGTTTTACCTATGAAAAATTGGCCACGTAAAACATACCTACCTTATGACGGCTATGATGGCCAGTGTGGATATAGTGATATTGGCCAACATTGTTCTTGCCACAGCGTGAACTTTACATAGAAATTCTCCACACGCCCATTCACCCAAGATAACTTGAGACAAATAGGGTAGAGTCTAAAATACAGAAAACAATAGACAATGATTAAACCCAGTTTATCTATTAAAACAAGAAAAGCATTAAAAGCATTAAAAATTGTTGTTGTTTTTTTAAAAGACAATACCTTTTTTATACAACTTATAGAGCGATTGTTTTTTTCCTAAAAACTAATAAATTTTAGATTAAAAAAAACAATGAAAATTTTTTTATCCCGTCCCGTCCCCCCCTTCCCCCATTCCTTTCCATCCAAGAAATAATCCTGGTTAAGAGAATGTATAAATCTACTACATGTTATCATATTTCAATGATAGGCCTTTAGATCTAGACTCAGAACAAGATGTGCAAACATTTCCGAAAACATTAATTTATTAAACTTTTTAAGGAATGCGTAAATAACCGAAGACTATAGTCAGTTCATATTAACTATTTTCTAGTTCTCTAGCCAAATTTAAATTAAATTTCTTTTTTTTTTCTTTGAAAAATTATCACGATCAAACTAGAATTTTACCAGTGTGGCCAACAAGCTAGTAATTTGTTTCACAGTGATAAACAGAAACTGTTCTATTGCTAAGAAAAACGTTTGAGAAATTTTCGAGATCTATGTCAAGTTCCACCTACCCAGAAGGTTTCAGGAAGTTTCCACGAAGTTACGAGTTGAATAGAGGTATTGTAATAAGTTGTTTTGTTGGGCACATGGGGAAAACTCTGGTTTGAGTGAGAGATTTGTATGTAAGTAACTCTTTTTCGAGCTGTAAAGGAAGTCGCCACAAATCTAGGAAAATCAATTCTTTTTTGTCTTAGAAAAGTAATGATCTTTTAGTTTTCAAAGTTTAGAAATAATGCAAACTCATTTCTCGGATTTTTTTTTTAGTATGGGCTATTAATCACAGAACTATATATTCACGCAAATATATGAAACAAAGCAATTTCCTATTAGTTTCCATTAAGATAAGGTTTCAAAAATTCTATATATAAATCATGTCTATTGATTTTAATCATCGTATGTGCATTTAAATTGATCGATTACCTAGATCTTTCTAGATTATGTATCTAAAAATTGCAAAATAATAATTCAATTACTATATCTAGGTCTAAAAATTAAATTATATGTTAAATAGGCTAGTGTTGAAAAGAAAAAAACGCGGCAGCTTCACTTCTTATAACTACTTTACAAAACAACGCCTTCTTTCAAGTTTTTAAAAAACTTTCACATTAAAAGATCTCCATGTCCAGTCTAGATATATATTTTGGTCTATGGCTCATTCATTGATTCAAAAGTTTAATAAATTAATGTTATGGAAATTTTTGCGCATCGTCGATCTAAATGCTTAGCATTGGAATATTAAAAGGTGTACTAGATCAATACATTCGATTAACCAGGAGGAAGGGGGAGGGGTTAAAAAAAAGGTTATTAAATCTAACATTCATTAATGATTTTTATCGCCTCAATAAGCTGTATAAAGGAGATATTGTCTTTTTAAAAAAAAAGTTTTTTAATGTTTTAATTGTTCGCGATATTGCCTTTCAATTTAAATATGTTTAATAATAATATCTTCATCACTCGCCTGAAATACACACTGTAATAGTTCAGCTAGAGACAGTGACAGCACAAGGATGTGGAGGTCGACAGTGTTTCTTTGTTTCAGTCTCTGTCTTGAGAGCCATATGACATAACTGTTGCCTATAGTTGAGACTAGAAGGCAGCTAATTAGGAAGACAATCTCGAAGATCTGGAACTGTGTCATGGACCTTGGGGTGTTTGTGAAGGCGCCCATCAGTGTTGAGTTTTGTGACTGAGAAACGGCTTCTGGCTCCCAAGGCAGAATAATAAATCTTTTCCTTTAATAGTAACAGATAGAGTCAGGCCATGCTCAAATCGTACTACAAACGTCATTATGTATAGAAAAGATTATTATTGTTGTTGTTATTATTACTAACATTACGCACAGCTACGCCCGTTGATTAATTACCACGATATATATATATATATATATATATATATATATATATATATATATATATATTGCAAAGCTATACCAACTCACTCTGTCTCTCTGTCTGTCTGGTCAAAAGTTTGTACACGTTATTTCTCCGACACCCAATCTCTTATCAAGCTAAAACTTTTTTCACAGTTATTTCTTTTACCTGACACCACAAGAATCAACAAAAAAATTAACCAATTAGTTAATTAATTATTGGTAATAAATTATTTTGTTTGGTACATCAAGAAGGGAAAAATAGTACTTGACCGAAGTGGTGGTATAAGCTGAATAAGTCCCCTTTATAAATTGTCGTCTGAATAATAGGCCAAAGACTGGGCATGTCCATCAACACAAAAAAAACTCAACATATACCATCATTGTCAACAAATCAACAAATAATAAAATTAACAATAGATAAGGAAGCTTTAGAAAAAAATGACAGCCCTACATACCTTGGAGTTACCTATGACCCGAGACTAACCTGGAAAAAACAAATAAATAAAACACAGAGTAAAGGCATCCAGAGACTATCTTTTATGAAAAAATTAGCTGGCACAGATTGGGGAGCTAATCATAACAACCTGAAAAAGTCCTATACCAGTTACGTAAGACCTGTACTAGAATTTGATGCCACAGCATGGGGCTCAGCAGCCCAAACCAACCTAAGAAAAATAGACAAGGTTCAAAACATTGGTCTAAGGATGATGACAGGAGCAATCAAAACAACACCCAGTTGAGCTATGGAGGAAACCGCTGCCCTAGTCTCTCTGGATGAAAGAAGAAAAATAAAAATCCATTCCCAATTCACTAAATTGGAAACCTTGGAGAGGCACCCACTCAAAACCAAAATCCACAAAGCTGGTACTAAAACAGTCTCAAAATGGAAAAATTTTATACAGGAATCTGTAAACCTAAAAAGAAACAACAACTAGAACTAGCTGCTACTTGCTAGCAAATCTTCTAAGCACATCATACAACCAAACTGCCAGTCTAACAAACAAAACAATCTTCCAAAGCTTCCAAAACTCTGATTCCTCCTATATAAAACGACAGCACTTACAAAGCTCAACAAAAAAAACAACAAAAGAACAAAAAACGTCATTCAATGGATACTAGCTCATATACAACTCGAAGGCAATGAGAAGTCTGACACACTCGCCCAGTGGGGGAGAACAAAGACACAATTCAACATTGTACTCTATCCAGAAGAAATGAAGAAACTAATAGTGAAAAAAATAAATGAGAAATTGACAAGCTCTCATCCGAATCACAAGAAAGATGATGCCTTTTATAAGCCATCCTAATAAGATCAATGTCTAAACTTTCGACTCAGGACCGAACACTACAGAATGACAAAACATACGTACCGGAAGCTCACAATTGGAACCACTGAAATCCGCCCATGTGGAGTGTCACCGAAGAATGCTAACCATGTCCTTCAAAACTGTTCTCTTTACCAAGAGGCCCGTAAAGTACACTGGCCCCAAAACACCCCATTAATTGGAAAACTATATGGAGAGCTCCCTGCGCAGTTCATCTCATTTATCGATCTAGTCATTTGAACACTCCAACAGTTTATCTCATTTATTGGTCTAGTCATCTGAACACTCCAACATAACAATGAGAACGAGGAAGATGAAGAAGGATCACAGAGCGTATATCATCTCACTCTTGTCTGGTAGAAATTTTGAGCACGGTATTTCTCCCATACTTATTATGATATGAAGTTTAAACTACACTATTATTTATCGCACCCAACAAAACATGAATCAATTTATTTTTTTAAAAAATGCGAATTCGCCCCCGAATTGTTCCACCTAGGCAGGTAGAAAGGCAGGTTTCAATATTTTCATTAAGAACATCAGAATGAAATTCTATCAAAGACAAATGACAGAGAAGACTGGAGAAAGAAGGTTGACGGATCTTGTGTGGTCCACAGACCAAAGGATATGTGAAAGTGAATGTGAAGTTAGATGTGAACCTGGCCTAACTGATGTCTTATAATGAATACATAATTGCTCTAATTGTTTTGTAAAGGGACGATCTTTTATTTCTCAAGAAAAAAACATTTCCGAAAAAAAATAAAAGGAATGTCCTTTATTTCGTTGTATTGCATTGTAGGACATATCCGCAGTTCACGCTATAATATGAGTAAGTACTTATTAATTGTTGTTTTAAATTATGTCCGACTTATATGCATACTAAATAGATTTTTTTCTCTTAAAAAAAGTGTGGAAATGTGTAGTTAATATAACAGAACTTACTTAAATTAACTTAGCAATACAAATGTAAAAAAAAAAAATTGACAAAAAATCTAAAACCGTTTGCATAAAGGTGTTGTAGATTTGGTATATTTCCATCACCCCTACTAAGTGCTTGTTACTATTAATAGTGAATAGTTGTAAAAGTGGTGTATTTTTATGAAAAAACTGCTGGCATAATTGATTTTAAAAATTCAATTTTTCGCTTTCTGAAAACAAAAAAGTAGCCGTTGCATCATAGCTTTGAATGACCTAAAATATTGTGATCTCGGATTTACACTATCTTTTCTAGTTAACGAGATCTAAACGGGAAGAACGGACAGACATTCCACACAACACTAATAGAGTCTTTTCCACTTTCGGGGGCGCCAGAAATTAACCAATTACCTAATTAATAATTAGTAATTAATTATTATGTTTGATATCGAAAAAGCGAAAAAAAAGTATTATTGAGATATATAGTTGCAAATGTGGCGTTCTTCCCCTTGGATGTACTTTGGTTTTTTTAATTATTTTTTAAATAATTAATTATTTTGTTTCATATCGTAAAAGGTAAATAAATTATATATTATTGAGAAGTAAAGTGTTAAATGTAGAATTCTTTCCCTTGGATAAACATTTTTTTACGTTTTCTTTTTTGAAAGTTATTTTTTTCTTTCTATTAGAATAGAACGACCTGTAACATACTATGCCAACATCATATTTATAATTAGACTAACAAACAAAATTAAGGATCAAGTTTTTTTTTACTTACAGCGAAGGGTGGCGACCTGTCTCGTTGGTATAGTTAGCCATTAGTGAGATGAAGTTAAAATTATAAGTTGTGATTCTGTAAACAAATAAAGCAATGTCTTAGCTGCATTAAAAACAAATGAAGTTCAATCACTAATAAAGTATTAAAGTATACATCCTGTTAACTTTAAAACAAATGAATAGGCCTGACATTAAGTTGGTAACAAGTAACCTAAAAATGTGTTAATTTCTGAGACCTAAATGGGACGGACGGACCAGGCAAAACTAATAACGTCTATTCCCCTTTCGGGGGCCGCTAAAAAGGATGTTTAAAAAAAATCATAACGGTTAAATCAAACTTTTGCTTGTGTGACCAGTCAGCTAGTAATATTTTGCCCAAAACGTAGGCCTGTCAAACGTCTAGGAAAATCGTTAGAGCCAATTTTGAGATCCGTTTCCTGTATCCACCCACCTTTTTTTTTTTTTAACCATGAAGAATTTGCAAGCTGATAAGAGTAATTGTAAAAATCAAAAGACTTATTTTGTAATTTTGTCTTTACATCTAGTCCTACAATGTACTCAATGTAGGGTACTGATTCATCTAAATAAAGAAGCATTGTCTTGTAAATCTAGGCCTACGGTAAAAAGTTCTAGTCATTGAAATAAGATTTATCAATGTAAATATTTACCTTGAAAACAAAATCTTCTTGTTTTACCTTCAAAAGCTCCTGGAATCAAGGCGCTCATTACACACAGTCACGCTGTTCATAATTCACAGTTCTGGATTCAGTTTTATTTGATTATGTAAATCTAATATTTTGATTTTCAATTAAAGTGAAATGCATTTACGGATTGGGCTTAAGAGAGATAGTAATAATGATTATCAAGCGCATCATAGTCAATTAGATGCCGACTTAGCACGACTACTATTAAGCTTACTACTGCCACCTAACCAACAAATGAAGTCGTCTGCTGAAAAACCTTTGTCAAAGAGACTTATATCCGCGGGAA
The DNA here is from genome assembly GCA_030265305.1 of Biomphalaria pfeifferi. Classification (NCBI taxonomy): domain Eukaryota; kingdom Metazoa; phylum Mollusca; class Gastropoda; family Planorbidae; genus Biomphalaria; species Biomphalaria pfeifferi. Next base: position 1,575,884 of record JASAOG010000117.1, read on the forward strand.
GAGATCCTCAATGAGATAAACGCATTACGCTTCATTAATCAATACCCCATCGATATTTCGGACATTTTAGACTCGCAAGTTCTAATGCACATTAAGTCAACTGTAAATGTAAATAATTGTATGTATTTAGTCTAATAAAATCGACCTATATAATAACATTCTCAAAATAATTTTAAATATTAAGAGCAACGAATTTAATATTTATAAACAAAATAATTCGTTATATTTTCTGAACTTTTACATTAGAATCGCTGAACCATTTCTGCTATGAAAATTATCTCACGCGATAAATATAAATCGTTCAACTGTTTCATCCTGCAGAAACCATCTTTGTTGGCAGACGTATTCTTTTTTTTTTAAATTGTATATAATAGTTCTCTCCCTTCTATCCATAAACTCCTCAGAATTTAGAATTCTCTTCAAATGCTATTTGAAGTCATAAGTTACAGACATACATTGAAACTCAGGTACACAGACATCATTGTATAGATTTTTATTGAGCCCAGCTCTCGCCATCAAAGACTTGCAGCAAGAGTTCCTGTTCTTTGGCTAGGCACGAGAATGATATGCCACAAATAGAAAGTAGATGATGCGTGACATCAGTTTTATTGGACAGGTCTTGAAGAAAATTAAAGAGGGATAATAATTGTATATATTTACAGGAAATTCTTTAGGCTGAGACGAATAACATCCTTATTGATGCGTTAAGAAAGTTGAAAAACTACTTATCTCCCCTCTATATAAAATTGGTTCTTTTTAGTTTTCACTCTTTTTCTTTCTGTCAGACTTTTTTCTCTCTTTCTAAATTTTTCCAATTTCTTCTTTCTCTTTCTGATATCTTCCCTAAGAGCACTCTCTTTTTCTCTTGGTTAGTTAGCCTAACTAAAAGAGTATAAATAATTTATTTTTAGACTTGTATTATATAAGAAAATTCAACCAAATTCAGTTAAAACGAACCACCATAATATTTGTACTAGTTACGAGACTTATATTAACTCATTCTGTCTGTCCAATAGAGATTTTGCAAAGGTTAAATTTCTCCCACACTCATTATCAGATCAAGTTGAAACTTTACATGATTATTTATCATACCAAACAAAAAAAAATGAATCAATTAAATAAAAATAAACAAATTAGTGAATAAATTATTGGTAATCAATTATTTTCTTTGATTCCAACAAGGGAAACAAATCCTTCAATATTTAGAGATTGGCTAAATATGTGAGTTGTCCCTTTGGATAATTGGTCACATTATTTCTCCTACATCCATTCTCAGAATCAAGTTGAAACTTTAAGCATTTATTTCTTGTACCCAAAAAATATGAATATGAATTTTAAGAACAGAAAAAAAAAATTACCAAAATGTCAAAAACTGACTTAAAATCTGCATCACAAAAAAAGAAAATAATTACACAAACATTTTTTAAAATACTTTTATTTACTCTCAAATAAAATCACAACTGATGTTCTGAAAGTTAAAACAGTAGTTGCTGCTGAGCCACACAGATCTATGTATATTCACACTGTACTACGCACATTACACTCTGCAGCAAACTTGCTGAACAAAAGAGAAGTAACAGGACCAAAAACAAAAGTGATCACTTGAACACATCACAGCTCACTCAGATCATACGCTCTATATATTATGCTTACATATCAGAAGTGGTCAATTTGAATGGAATGTTCAAAGGGTACAAGTGGGTTTGTAAGGAGGAAATAAAGTGATGCCCCTATTCTCAACTTTAGATCCCTTGATATTGTCTAAATAGAAAGTAACAAAGAAGCTAAAAAAAAAATAATTTTTGTGACATCACTTCTATAATTACCTAGTATCTTTTTTTTTTTTTTTTTTTTTTTTTTTTTTTTTTCAAATAATCACAACTAATATATTACAAATTTTATATCTTTTAAAAAGGCAATGCATGCATCACATATTATTCGTGCATTTATCTTGTAGTTTAAGTTCATCAGAAATTTACCACAGAATATTAGTCGACCTATCACATATTTGATTGGTACTGACAAAAAGGTTTCAAAATACTCATCCCAGCATACAAAATAATAAATGTGTTGTTTTTATTTTGTCTTTCTTGATTTTTTTGTCAAGTTATGCTTATATGAATCAAAAGTTGTCCTTTTGAAATACACTGAAGTACCAGAAATGTAATGAAATGATTTTGTTGTGGTTTGTGAAATGTAGGCCTCAAAGTGTGTAAAAGTTTACTGTTGCAATTATAAAAAAAAATAACATCAAACACATTAATATAAGTTACAAAGGTACTTATGCAAATCCCCATAACTTTATAGTCAGATATACAATGTGACTATTTCCACTCCAAGTAATAACTAAACTAAATGTGTCTGGATTTTTTTAGTATGTTATTTAGCATGAGGGGAAAAAAACTAAAGTGGAGAAAAATTTTTCAAGATCATTGTTATTTATTCAGAACGTACTTGACCATTATAAAGTATGTTTCAATTATAATGGTCCAATCATATGTTTCATGATTGGCAATCGGTTGCGTGTGGCGCTTGAATACTATTGATTTCTTTAAAACTTGCATAAGGGTAACACAGGACCTTGCTTTAACAAGAGTTCCATGGATTAAAACTTATTGCAACCACTGAATTTAATTTGTCCATTTTTAATGTGAACAAATGTTTATGGGTAAACATTATAAAAAAGAACTGTATTGTTGAAATGTTGTATCAATTCTTATGTATCCTGTATATTATATCTTAGTAAGAAATAAACTGTCCTAATCTCTTACACACCAAACAAAAATCTTTAATATCCATAGCAGGAGGCTAAAACTGCTTATTACCTCTAGGCTAAATGCAAGCATCAATATAGACCTACAGATTATCTAGCATAAGTAAGCATATACTTATATATACATGAATAAAACCTTGAAACTATATTTAATCAAAACTTATAATAATGGCATTATTGACACAATCAGTGTTAATAGTAGGTCAACATTTTAAATGAATAAACAAGTTTCATTATTAAGCTTAGGTTTTCTTATGGGTGATCCTGTAGATATATTTCATGTGGTGATAAGCACTATGTTTGTTATAAATGGCTAAAAACAAAGGGTTTTCCCGAGGTTGGGATTAAAAAAGAAATATGGTTTTATCCCAAAGTCTCCTCTTAAATAAGAGAGCAGTTTCAAAGCAATACGTTCGAAGCAAATCCAGTAATTATAAGGCCAATAAGAAGGCCATCAAAAAGAATGTTGATTTAACTAAGGGAAGTAATTCATTTTGTTATTTACTTGTATACGTAGGGCAATAGGCTATTTACACATTTTTTTTTTGTTTATCCATGTAGGTCGTACAAAACTACAACTGTATACTTAGATTAGACAGACAGGAACAAATAACAATTCATGAATGTAACAAACAAAAGGTTGTCATATAAAAAAAAATTAACAAATGAGACATTGAAGCAATATATTATAAAACAACAACAAAAGCAGAATAAATAATAACTCTCTAATGTTACACAAAGTGTCCAAGTAAATAGTCAATATAAATAATGATGATCTTAACAGCACATCTAGCTAAAAAAAAAAAGAGGTTGATACATATCTAATTTTAAAAAAAAAAGGACTAACTGAGCTATTGCAAGGACACAGATCAAAGCACAAAGAAAACATTATTAAAAAATTCACTTATACTAAACTATTAACTAAAAACAAAGGAACTTCATAAAGACAATACATTATGAGATTTTAGTAGAGTGAATCATCAAAATGAAAATTTACAACTTAGCACATATATATAAAAAAAATATATCTTTATTGTGAAGAAAGAAACCTGAAGCCAGTTACAAATTTTATAGGTCAGTTTTACACTTAGTATCATTAAAATATACTGTTAAAAAATGCCAAGGCAATCACAGACAAATAAAAGGCAGACTAGTCTAGAAAAAGAAAATATTACACAGAAATATCATAAGTGTAATACATGCAAGAAAATAAAATTACCTGAAGATAGAATATATATTACATAATGTGGTTAAAGAGTTGTTTTTTTTCTGTACACTTTTGATAAAGTTTATAATCACAAGAGTGGAGAACACAGCAAAGGGAGAGATTCCAGAGTAAAGGCATTCAGTGGGAATAAGATGAAGAGATTGAAACTGTAGTGATGGCTGCTGACGATATATAATAAATCAGTGAATGAACAGGACATTCTCTTTTGACAATAGCACCTTATAATGTGCAATAATTATAACTATATTTTCATACTAAGAATTAAATAGTTATACAAGATATACTAGTATTCAGAACTAAATAATTTTAACTAACTTAAAAGGAAAATAATTGCTTTTTTTGTAATTCAATTAATTTTTGTTCTTTAAATTTGGAGACTCTCTATCTAATATAAATATATATATATTACAGACATATCTTAAAAAAAGAAAATAATTAATACAAAATATTTAAATATTTATGGTAGCTTACAAGTGAAATAGTGATAAAATGTAATTGAACAGCAATAGTTTAATAAGTTAGAAGTAATTTTGACAGGTTAAAAATTTCAGACTTCTCTGTAACGAAGCTTCTAAGAAGAACTTCCACTGCTAAAGCGCCTGTTTTTGAAATTGTATTTAACTACTAAAACCCATTCTAAATTTATTTCTCTTCATAACTTTACAAATTAGACTACATAATGTTTACATACCATTCTGTAGGGCCCCCTGTAGTCAACTGATGTAAAAAAAATCACATATAACAAATAGGGTTTTAACAAGTCTAAAAGAAACAACAAGTTAATAAATTATCAAAACATTATTATATTTACAGCACACATATAAACAAAACATTAAAAAAACCTCCAAGTGCATATAATTTTATGTGTTCAAAAACAAAATATGATGAGCTGGTGAAAAAAAAAAAAAATTATAACATTAACAAAATGCATACTTGTCAAACCAATAATTTAACAAATAATGAACTTATATTAAAGGCACTTGATCTCCAACTTATATACTTCAATGGATGGTATACTATTGAGCATGGGCCCAAAATTTCAATACATACAAATTATGGCAACTGTGAAATTGTTTTTTTCTAAGCCTACTTATTTATACTTTTTACAAGAAAAGGATTTGAAAAAGGTTTCTTTTTTGAGATAGAATATTCTTGGAGGTCTTGGAGCTATACAAGGTATTGTGTTTTAATTTTAATGTGGATAGAGTGAAATGGTGGTTGACAGAGGCTTGAAGTCACAAATCTACAACAGCTCCTGAGTACATGTAGGTCTATATACATTATTGAAAAGAATTTTTTTTGGTAAACTTTGTGTAAAATCAGGCTTTGTAGATTGGACACTAAATTCTCAGTTTTTATTAAATTAATGAAAATAATGGATTTCTTTTTTTAAAGAGTATATTATAATTTGTACAAAATTTATTTATTACATATTGGGATGCAATTCAAGTACCATTTGCTCTCATGGAATATTTCTGTGATTACATTCACATTAAACAAAATTATCTAAGGGTTTTAGATGGAAATGTAAACATTATTTTCAAATTAAAATAGTTTCACTTCCTTACATTGCCTATTAACTTATTTTGACAAAAACAGAGTTTCATTTCTTGATATTTTACATAATCTTACCAGCTTAGAAACAAACTTGCTTTAACTGACATAGAAGAGAGCAACTGGCTGCAGGCTACTTCTGAATATGACAGCTGGAGTTCACTTACAAAGGCTGGGGAATATACAAATGAGGCCAAAAGAGAACAGACATAGATGGCAATAAGAAAATGTAAATTGACCACTGGCGGTAAATGGCTATATCTGCGATGGTTGTGGTAAAATATGTAGGTCTCAGCTTGGGCTGCATAGCCATGAGAAATGCTGGATTCCTTATTAATCTTTTGACTCAAAGAAAGCCTTAAATTATTATTATTATTTAATACTACCAGTACAATGAACTCAGAAATAAAATGATTTCACTTACTTCTATAGCAAGCATTTAGAATTAAACAAGATGACAGATGTATAGAACAAAATTTTCTTTCTAAATTTAGTCAGACAATGTGAAAGCAATGCTCAAACAAAGAATAAATATGCTCTAAAAGTAGTTTTTTTTTTTAAATTATATCCTCTGAAATTTATCAATTAAAAAAAAAAGACAACAGTATTAATCAAAAATAAAACTGCTTATAGTTTTGTTCTTCAATATTGCAAACCGAAAAACATCCCTATACAAATATCAATAGAAAGATATGTGTACTATTAGATGTAACTATTGGACATGGCTAATTTAAGCCAGCAACATAGCTTACGTTATAGCTATCATTGAACTAAGAGTATTGCAGATGTTGAATAAAAGCAGCAAAGAAGCCTTAAGCACATCTTTTAATGGCTTCAGTTTTGTTTGTTTTAACTAATCTTTTGATTAGTCTTACAATAAATATAAATTGTCTCCCTTTAAATGTATTTGGGCAATTTTTCTATTTGACTATTAAAAAAAATAGTCTAACAGGTAAAAATTAAATAAAAAAACGTATTCAAATCAAATTATCAATATTTTTTTCAAAATTAATAATAAGTATAATTACCTCTATATGTTCATAATATATCAACAGGCACAAGCACCGGATGAGCTTGAAACAAGTTATCTAAAAATATGTTTAAAAAAAACAACCCAGTTTGTTTCCCATCAATAAATAGCGAACATTTATGAAGAGGTCAAAGGGCAGTGTGAGAATAAGATCTAAAAGAAAGAGATGGCAAGTAAAATGGATGCTGATAATGTAACAAATAACAAGGCTGTTTAGTCTGCGCAATGTAGGATTCAATAGTCTTAACTCTGATAATTCACATTTATAAGAGTGTTTACATTAAGGAAAAAAAAAAAGAAATTTGCGATGAACATAGAAATACTATTAAAACTACTAAATTTTTTTATCTCAAATCATGATCATAGTCTTAGACTTAGAACCTCATGTATCGTTCAGTGCATAGGGTGGTAAGCTTTTTCCACAGACATTGGTGACACTGTCTCTTGCCAGCTTGGGCCAACTGATTTCAGGTTTCTAAGAAAGTCAAATGCAATATTAAATGGGGACAGCTCTTCAGTTTTTCCTGAGGTCTAATGTTAAGGTCATCTGTTTCCTTGATCAACAGTTAATGAGCAGGGTGTCATGTGGCCAGCACAACAACCAACCGACTTTACTTTCCCCAACTAAAGTCAGGTACTCATAAAAGTTGGATGGATTTAGGGGTCCACTCAAAATCCCAAAATTAAAAATCCCAGTCTTCACCGAGATTCGAACCCAGGACCCCAGGTTCGGAAGCCAAGCGCTTAACCATGCAGCCACCGCTCCCCCAATTGAGTTGGTATAAATTAGATGTACAATGTATAATAAAAATAAATTGACATTTATTTGATGGCAGTAAGCCTACCTGAAAAAAAAAAAGGCAACTGCTGTACAGTATAATCAAATGATGTACCTATGTTCCAACCACAGAAAAGGGTATTGTATCAACCACACTAAACCTATGCAGTGCCACTATAATTACCAATGGAACTTGAAATCAATTAGTCTGCCACATGTTGACAATAATAAATGACATAAAAGCTATATACACTGTACACTTGTTGCATTATAAATCTTACATAAAGCAATGTTACAAAGACACAACCTGAACAGACAATGACTTGCATAGTAAGATTCAAAGAATGGAAAGTGAAATTGAGAACATTGAGTTACTTCTGAGACAGATTGGTTTGTACAACTTTATCTACATATCTGCAGGCAATCAAAGAACTTCACAGTTTAAACTTCATCACTTTAGCAGGGCCTCATTGGTCAGTTATTATATATAGAGCTAAATATATCTTTAAATGAAGTCAAGCTTAAAAAATTGAAATAAATGAAGTTCTTGTTAAAAGTAAATTTTTAAATTAAAAAATCAACTTTTATATGCAAATATATAAATGAATAATGATTCAGTGATATTTTTATAACACATAATCTATGAAAATCTATATTTACTTGAGCTGACTTTAGATCTTTTTTAAATTGAAAAATAAATAGTTGAAGAAATATTATAAAGACACTTGGCCAAAATTTTATTTCAGAAAACAATCTGCTTTTTACTATAATTAGCTAAGCTAAAAAATATGCTTTTCAAATATAAAATTAAAAAATTTTCTTAATTAAATGTTTGTAAATAGCAAAGTTTTCCAGATCTTTCAAGATGGCAAAGAATTACATCTGATAAAGTTTAACCCCATTGTAACCTTACAATGCATTTTTGACAATTACAATAACTAATGTGTTTAAAGTGATCTCATTATCATTTGGTTCAAATTGAAACAAAAATTAATATTATTATTTCAAAATCTATAATTTATTTCTTAGCATCTACAACAAAATAATTACATAGCAAAACATATTATAGAATAGAAATACATTAAAAATGTAATAACTTTACCTATGAAATATTAAAGCTAAGTAGAACTCTTTAACAATTAGGCCTAATATCCTATGACACAACCTATTAAAAATGTCCAGATATAATCCTTCTTTACTTGTATAAAAAGGCATAAGATACTAAAATCAATAGCGCACCCCAGTTGAGTTAAACTCCAAAAAGGTTTCACTGTTAAATGGTTTACATTAATGCTAAAGTAAAGCAAATAATCTATTTATACATTAACTTGACAAAAGGCAAAAAAAAACTGATTAAAGGACAAAGCATAATTTCTATAATTCTATGTACATTTTTACTAAACAGGTGACACTCTGTAATTAGTTCTTTAGTTCCTTTCAACTGTTCCAATGGTGATAGCTCTAAACTGCAGTCTCATCGAGATCCATCTCAATTTGGTTGCTTTCTTTAACATGGTAGAGACGTCCAGTATCTCTGATCTGTTTGCTAGCCATCTTGATCAGCGTCTCCTCCTGCTGCTTGACCATGTGTTCGATCTCATTGGCAGTATCTAGGAAGTTGAACTGGTCAGCACGCTCTCGCAGACGGATCGTGTGATCAATTTCGATCACATTTTTTCCCTGCAATGCCATAATGGGAGCAGAATTTCTAGCCACTATCTTTCCCACCTGAAATGAAGAAGAAAAAAAGGTAAATTAGAATATATAAAAATACATTTAATTATTAAGATAAGATAAGATAAGATAATTTTATTGATCCAATCAAATGGAAATTCAGTTTGACTACAATTGACAACCTCAGCGTAACTACTGTACAATAACAAAATAGATGCAAATACAAACAACATTCACACACGAAACACATACACACTCTTAACCAGCGCTTTATAAATAGACTTCTATGTACTTCTCGTCGACGACAGATGATCTTGTAACACTCTGACCGAAAGTGGGATGATGGAGTTTTTAAATCTTTCTGTTTTAGTCCTAATGGAAAGGAGATGACCACTTCATTCAGATCTTATGTAACAGTGGTTTAATGGGTGCAGGTTATCTTTAAGATAAGATCAAAGTTTTCAATAACTCTATCAGTTGCCTATGTTCTTAATATTAAACACAACATCAATGTGAAAAGATAGTTCATCAGAGGTATTCATTCTAAAACAATTAAATAATAATTTTTTTTAAATGTATATACATCCAACTGTAAATTTAAATCAGCACATGACTTTGTAATATAAATAGAATAGAATAGAATGTAAAAGATGACCATTTTGTAAACTAGATATGGCAAACTGAATCAGAAATAGACAGGTATAGAGTAAACAATGACAAACATAAAAACAAATCTAATAGAACCACTAACAAATAAAGCAAATAGTTAAAAAGATGTGATAGTTCCCTTTTCAGACCTTGCGATCTATAGGGCAGATGGTATTAAGGTCACCTGTTCCTTTGGTCAATGATTAATGAGCAGGGTATTATCTGGCCAGTACAAAGACCAACTGCCTTTACTTTCCCAAACTAAAGTCAGGTACTTATTAGAGCTGGATGGACTCAGAGGCACCCTAAAAATCCCGAAATTCAAAATCCCAGTCCTCACAGAGATTCAAACCCAGGTTCGGAAGCCAAATGCTTAACCAATCAGCCACTGCACCCAATAAAAGATGTGATACAATATTAATAATTATATTATTTTTGTTATTTGAGTTAGAAAAAAAAACAGACTAAGATTTGTTACTTCCAGCTTTACTTTTTAGCTTATAGTTGTCTTCATTGCAACTTATTTCACTGTTCAAATCATTCCTTTCAAAAACTTCTATACCTTGATTAGCTCAATCATGCAGCAAAAGCAGCAAAACTCACATTCCTTGCTAAATAATCTTGAATCAGTTTTTGACTCACTATCAAGCTGGGACAATTTTATGTTAAACTGTATTACATATTTTTTTTTCTGAGCACTATGTTTACTCCTTGGTGAAGCATGTCTCATTTTCATAATCTAACCCTAATAGACTCCTTTGTTAAGAAGCGACATATGTTGAAATAACTTAAAAACAATCAAAATAGTAAAAGTACTTTAAAAAAAATATAATAAAATAATGGAAAAAACTGCACATTTAGAGACATATCTCAATACTGTAAGATTTACTTCCCATTTTTCAATATCAAATTAATTTAATTAATGACCAATTTGGTTAATATTTCGATTTCGATTTGTAAAGGACAATAAATAATAACAATGAAACCCAGAGAGTCACATTCACAATGTGGTACGCTTGTCTCTTTCTCACCATTCATAATATCCAGATTTTCCAGGATATTTTCTAACATACTAGGAGTAATGTAAGAAGTGTCTTGTTTTTGTCTTATCAAAGACAGTTACATGTCCAACTGTTTTCTTTACCAAGAAAAACAAACACGAATGTAGAAGATTTTTCTTTTTCTTTTTTTAGATTAACTAAAGTCACAATGTTAAGCCTCACCCAATAACACTTTCACAAAGAATGAGATAGAGAGAAGGGAGAGAGAGAGAGATAGAGAGAAAAAATATTAGAGTGAGTGAAAAGAGAGAGAGTGAGACAAAGAGTGAGATGGAGAGGGAAAAAGTAGAGAGAGTCAGTGAGAGAATGAAGGAAAGAAAGAGAGAGTGGGAGAGAGAGGAACAGAAACAGAGAGGGGATGAGAGTGTGAGAAAGAATGAGATAGTGAGAGTGGCTAATCGAGAGAATGAGGTTGAGAGGGAAAGAGAAAGATAGAGTTGTTGTTTTTTACCTCTGCCAGACATATTTGTGTGTTCTGCTGTGGGTTGACGTCTGGCAGCGCCTTCAAATCCGGGTGGTTCTGCAGCCGGAGCTCCTTGTAAGTGCAGGGCACGCAGATGCAGGAAGAGTTGACCTGGCTGTAGAACTCAGTCACCACTTTGCCTTGCTGGAGCCTTTCAGGAAAGAAAAGTGACGGAAAGTCATGAAAATACGTTGAACTCCAACAATATGTTACGTACAGCAAGTATGCGCGTATCACGTACATCCAATGATGTCCACTTTATATCCAATATGTCCATGTCCTCGTCACATACATCAGAAGTCCAAAAACGGATCGCTTAACCTAATACAAAAATTGTTTAGTCTTTTCCTCTCGTACAAATTAAATCAGAGCCGACGCTGCGATAAAAAGGAAGTTCGGGACGAAACTTTATGCCAATAGAATTGCTGAGCTTCTAGCAGCCGGCACCACGAAGGCATATTAAATCTACACCAAAATACATATACACATACATCTGGCATTCTGACCCTTGTTGATGGTCATTGTATTGTAGCTCAAGACAGTACAACTAAACCAATGTAGGCGTATATAACGTTTGTTAATAATATAGGAAGATTCAACTTGAGATGAGATAATGCAACAGTAATACCAAACAACATTCTAACTCACAGCAAGTTCACGTCTTTGCTCTCGTACCTTACTGATTTGTCTCCCATTCAACTGTGACCCCAGTGAGTTTTTAACATAAATCTGACAGAGCAGCTCATTGTTTCATCATTCTACACAACCAAAATCCACGTTGGAAACGCACACATGCACTCCTTAACACACACACACCCTTTTTCCTGAAAGTGCCGGCCCTGTTTCAATAACAATTAAAGATAAAAAAAAAAAAGATAAACAAATATATTCTAGCAATCTCAGTAAAAGTACATTAATGATGTGAACAACGAAATCACAGACCTAAATATAGCAAGGTTACAAAAGACAGTTGGTGTGGAAACACAAACTTAAAATCGGCCCCCGAAGTGGTCCACCCAGGCAGGCTTCAATATTTTCAGAAAGAACATTGGAATGAAATTATATAAAAAACAAATGAGAGATAAGAATGGAGAAAGAAGGTTAACAGATCTTGTGTAGTGCCCCAACGGTCCCGCAGATCAAAGGATAGGTGAATGTGAATGTAAAGTAGGATGTGAACCTGGCCTGACTAGTTCCCCTTTCAGACCTTGTGGTCTATAGGGCAAATGATGTAAAGTTCATCTGTTTTTGTGGCCTACGGTTAAACGGGTGTCATGTAGCCAGCACAACGACCAACCGCCTTCACTTTTCCCCAACTAATGTCAGGTTAGTGGACTCTGAGGCGCCCAGAGATTCCAAAGTTGAAAATCCCAGTCTACACCAGGATTCGAACCCGGGACCCCCGGTTCGGAAGCCAAACGCTTTACCGCTCAGCCACCGCAGCTCCCCTGCCCTAACTGATGTCTTATAATTGATCTAATTGTTTTGTGAAGGCTCAATCTCTTTTTTAAATCCTCATAAAACAAATTTAGGAAAATGAAGTTTACAAGATGAGAGGAGTCAATGCTTCAGAGGTTGTTAGACAATATTGAGGGTGTTGGTGTGATGGCAAGCACCGTTGAAGTCCACGTATTCGTGTTAAATTAGGTCTAATTTATAATGCATACTAATTAGCGTTTTCTCTTTAAAAAGTGCTTGCATAACTGATTTTAAAAATTAGATTTTTCGCTTTCAGAAAAAAAAAGTAGCCGTTGCATCAGAACTTTGAATGGTCTAAAATATTGTGATGTCGGATTTTCAATATCTTTTCTAGTTTACGAGATCTAAACGGGACAGACAGACAGACATTTCGAGGGCCGCTAAAAATATACGGGTCATTGAAGTAGTTTTTAATGACGTGTAGGCCTAATTAAAAACTTAATGAGTAGGCCTATGTGTAAAACGAAATGCACTTCTATATGGTTGTGAAAATCGGACACTGAACACTGACGCTGAAAGATGAATCAAAGCTTTTGAGAGTAAATGCTACAGAAAAATGCTGGGTATCAGATAGCAGGAAAAGAAGACAAATGAGTTTGCACAGTTACAAGTCAACACTCTGGCTGGCAAAAAGAAGAAACACCGCAACACTGTGAAGAGGAAAGCTGAGCTGGTTTGATCGTATTGTAGGACCAGACTCACTGTCCAAAGTCACCGTTTCAAAGTATATTGGAGGGAACATAAAGAAAGAGCATCCAAAGAAAAAGCTAGTTGGGCAATGTAAAAGAATGGACCGGCCTCTTTCTAGATATCTTACTAAGAACATCTGCTGATCGGGAAAAATTGAGGGATTTTGTTACGCGAACTGTTACAGCATCCTACGACGGAAGTCAAGGGACGTCTAGGAATATGAACTAGGTCTCAGAGTGACAAAATTGTCTTCGTTAAACTAGAACAAAGTGAGAGGAGTCAATGCTTCAGAGGTTGTTGAACAATGTTAAGGTTGTTGGTGTGATGGCAAGCACCGTTGAAGTCCAAGTTTCTCTGAGCGATCAGAAGTTTAAGGTTGTTGGTGTGATTTTGAGACCAAACACTTAGCTCAAGCAGCTAAACGTGAATCGAACTTAAAGTATTTCTTTGACTTCAAGACTGTTTAGTAATTGTTCTAATTTTAAACAAGAGAATTTAATATTTTCATACCTGCCACGTAGGACTCGTGATTTCAAAGGTGGAATGCGGGTATGACCATGCCTAGCAAAGTTTATGCTCAAAATAGATGCCAAACATTGTAAGTTGTTACATTTCAAAAACGTCAAAATATATATTTAAAAAAAAAAGACAAATAGACAGAGTTGTAATAGGCCAACATCTTTTATACTGGAGGGTCACAAACTTTCGAAAGATCCCTCTTACAAGGAACTCCTATGCTATCGTCCATTAAATATAGGTCTATATATATTTATTTAAGACGCCTTGACCATTACTCCGACATTGTAATTACACTTTTTTTTTCATCGGATGTATATGATCTATTATAAGTATTATTTTCTTTTTCATCCCTCTGGGTGGTTGGTTTGGGGGAGGGGGGAGGGTAAGATAAATTACATTTAAATCAGGTGAGACCTGCGTGTGTTGATGTGCCTCCCCTTAACACACAAGACTGAAGAGACTTAGCAAATAGACTCAAGGATTAAGCAAGCTTAGTTTTACGTTAGAAAGATTTCTCCATGTGAATGCCTTGATCTCATTTAGTCCAGGGTCAACAGTGGTGTCAGAGAGTGGTCTCAGTTTAATACATTTTAAAAATATGTATTCATCTCCAAGACCCAATGACTTATGAAGTGAAATTCACTTGATTCTTAACACAATGACCTATGACCTACAGCGCTGAAGTTCCTAGCTAATTTCACCTGGACGGCCTCGAGAACGACCATTAAATCCACAATTAAAAATACCATCATCCGCCGGGTTTCGAACCCGTTCATGGCCATTCAAACAGACAAGTGCAATATTCTAACGCTCTCTCCCACACACGCACATGCTTAGGCCAAACAATTCTAAATACTTCTAATATTCTGAAGATTTTCCCTATCTTTTATTCGGTCTACTTAACACCCGTTTTAGAACTATCCCTTTTTCTACAAAAAAAGTTACATTTTATATTTTTTTATTCGCTAATGCACAATGAAAGTGAATGGCCATGAGTTTTAAACACGGGGGGAAAAAAAACGTACCTATCATTTGATACATTTACATTCCATAGTATACAGATAATAATTAGACTGAATGACCATAATGCCCTTTCGTTTGTTGTTAAATTGCAGTATATTACATTCAATTGGGGGGGGGGGGGGGGAAGTGAAGATTTTGTTTTTATGTGGAGTAGACTGAATATCACATAAATTAAGGGCTAGACAAGAATTACTTTCATCAGTTGTTCTACGATGTGTTTAGTGCATTTTTTTTGTGTGCTTTACATGGTTCGGATGTTCCTTCAGAATTGTAATAGCATTGCGTTCTAGCCCAAACATCACGCAGGACGTCGGAATATAGCGGCAGGCATTGTTCTATCTTTATGGTTACATATTGTTCTATCTTTATGGTTACATATTGTTCTATCTTTTCGGTATTGTGGAATGCTACAGTGAAGTTAATGTTTTGTTTAAATTGCTGGACATCCTGTTGTTTCATTTCGGTTTTACATACATCAACATTGAAGATGAGCTGTATTTATTTTATAAATACAAATTAGGTTTATATTGTTTAAAAAAGATGACCATTTCAGTTGTATTTAGAAGTTTTGCATCAAGCAAAGCACTACGCCTACAACGGCTTAGTTGGACATAACTTAACAGAGACCTGTAACCACATTAGACAGGCAGTTTGAAGGAAATTTTGTCATCAAAATTGATGATCATCAAAATATGCATTTACTTCTCTTACAAATATAACAAACATTGTTCTTAGAATAATTTTATTTGGTAATACAGATGCTCTGAGATAAAGATGTGTATCATCAACTTACCTGTAAAAATAAGGACTCCAGACTGTGGGTCTCTCATGCCTGACGGACAGCCTGTTTAACTCCTGGACAACCCTAAGAGTCCCGTGGCTCTCCATACACAAGTGACACTGGGTGTTGGTGAAGGTCATCCCCATTGATTTGGACATGACGGACTCGTTCTTCAGCTGCCTCAGGCTGAGCTGGATCCCGTTAAACTTTTCCACAATCTCATCAAAGTTGTTTAGCAAGGAGATGGGAGTCGGGTCTGAGGGTTCCGGCTGATGGGACTGATAGGGCTGATGGTGATGGTGGTCTTCAGAGTCGTGATCAGAGCAGCTGCTGGTGCAGGAGGAGGAGCGGCCGCCGCCCCCGCCTGTTGGGATTCCCATTGCATGCATGGGGGCATCCTCATCAACAGGCATATGGCAGACGGGGCACTGGGAGTAGCCGGACCGCTGTCGCATCCGCATGAACTTCCGGACGCAATTGTGGCAAAGAACGTGGCCGCACGGGAATGTGTCCGGAGCGCGGGTGTACTCTATATCTTGGCGGGTCTCCACAGCAACGGGAGGGCCCAGAGGTGATGGAATCGGGGAGGGCAGAGGAGACAGAAGCGGGGACCTCGGAGAGAGAAGCCCGGGCGAGGAAGGGCCCAGCGAGTCCAGCGAGGAGACAGACGGAGATCTATAGTCATTGTAGGCTCCCCTGTCCTGGCGCTTGTTGGAGTTGATGTCATAGAGTCGTAGACTTGGAACACTTGTCATTTTCCTTTTCCGAAAGTTAGTCTTACAACAAAAGAATATATCCTTAATCCTTTGAATTTGCGATTAATCCCAAAAGTCTATTCACGGTGAAATCAAACTTTCAGAAAAGCCAAGATATATTCCATATAAACATATTAAAACGAATTCAGCAGAAGAGCCAACCATGAAGTTTAGTTACCACTCATAATTCAATCATTTTTTTCAAAAAAATCAAACAACAGTTGGCAACTGACAAGCTAATGTACACAGATGACGTCATCCAAACTGAAAGGTTTTATGAATGTCCAATCCTTAACAGAATTTGTTTCAGCCACCATATGCCGCCCCATTATGTGATATCCATTGTATCCATATTTAATGGAGGGTTCAGACTCTCTTTTTTTTTCAAACTCTGGCTGTTCAGAGAACCAAAGAAATGAATTGATTAGCCTACACTTTTGGAATAAAGCCAACAACTAAAAAAAAATTTTTTTTTTAATAAACAAAGACGACTTGAGCGTAAAAATTAACTTGATGTAATTATCTAAATTTGTCCAGCCAAGCTAGCGGAAATCTTGGAAAATTAGTTTTCGTATACTGTTAAGTGTTTGAAAAATGGACAGTAGACAGCAGTTCAACCTGGATCAATGAAATAGTTTCTGGTTAAACTCAAGTCAGCTAACCAAACTTCTCGGCATAAAACTCAACCAGTTCATGAAGACAACTCTGAAACAAAACAAAACAAAAAATTCAGTTAGAGTTTAATACCTATGGGTAGAATCAATCAGTCAATATCTGTATTTATCATAAACAGCGATACGGTGTAGCTATAACGTTGGAAACTTCTGTTCAAAACTTTAAAATCCTAAAATTAGAATAAGATTGAAACTATCTCGTCAATATGGTATCGCTTTAACTGATTTCACTAGGTTATCAAAAGAAGAGCTCCACTCTATATTCTAGAACAAAGTCTTATTGCCGAGGCTAGAATTTCAATGATATTGTTACAAATGCAAAAGTAACAAAGTTTCCCTTTCAGACCTTGTGATGTATGGGGCAGATGATGTAAAGGTCATTTATTGCTATGGCCCATGGTTAACGAGGGTGTCATGTGGCCAGCACAACGACCTACCGCCTTTACTTTCTCCCAATAATGTCAGGTACCCATTGGAGCTGGGTGGACTTAGAGGCGCCCAAAGATCCCGAAATTAAAACTAGGATTCGAATTCTGGACCCCTGGTTCAGAAGCCAAGCGTTTTCCCGCTCAGCCACAGCGATTAAAACTGTAGAAACTTTGGATTAGTGATTAAAGCAAGCTGCGGAGGTAAGGTGCCATGCAGAGAGGTAGCAATGCTCGCACGTATTACATTGGTGAGATGAATGAAAGGGTTGGTTGGGTTTAATGTGCTAAGTAACTCTAGCGACACCAGTCAGTGACTGAAATAAAATAAAAAATTCGCCGACCAACTTAGCAAAAACAGAAAGCGATTTAAGGAAATATGGTGACAGCATCATTACGCTGTGACTGACTTAATCATGTGCACTCCCAGGGGAGCATAGGGCCGCAACCACACCTCTCCACCGAACTCGGTTGTGAGCAGCTTTCTTCATCTGCTCCCATGTCATTCCAGTACCATCAGTTTCATTGATGACTGACCTCTTCAAGGTTTGCTTGGGTCTGCCCACTTTCCTCTTTCCTTGTGGGTAGCAGTCAAGTGCCTGCCTTGCAACATTGGTAGCTGGTTTTCGCAGGGTGTGTCCTATACAGCTCCATTTTCGTTTTGTGATGTCTTGGGCTATGGGCTTTTGTCTAGTTCTCTCCCACAAATTGATAGTAGTTATCTTTTCTGGCCACCTAATCTGTTAACAAAGGTCTGGAGCTTTTCCATATTTTCATTACGCCGTGTAGACAGAAATTTAGAGGGGCCGAAGAGCAAACGAGTCAAATGTGGTCGGCGGGCCGTAGTTTGGATACAATTGGATTCGTAAACAACAATATATTCTTGCAATTTAGTTTTATTATCTTTTTTTATCATCCTTTCCATCTATTTTTCTCTCTCAAATATCTCTTTATCCCTTCCTCTACTTCATTATCCTCTCTTTAACAAAACTATATTTTTCTGTCTTATTTATGCATGTAATTGACGACCACAAAATGGTGTATATCTCCTGGCTTAACAACCAATTCCTTTCAATGCTTACATGGGCCGATAGGATGGCACTACGTGCGCCACATTCAGTCACATTCAAGATGACTAATGCGAAATATGTGTATTTTTTTGATTGAGACAGGATCTTATAATAATCTTTATTGTCCATAAAGAAATTTGTCTGTTCGGAAGTCAGCTTAGGAACCGGAAGTCGGAATGATAGGATATATACATCAAAACTCCAAAATTGAAGAGAGGTTTAATAGACTTCCTGTTAATGTAATTATAATTAATGAGAAGTGCTGCGTTTGCCTTGGCTACGCAGCACCAGCTGTGTAATATAACATATATAATGGTAATATAACAGTTTATTAACTACATGCATAACTAGGATAGAAATGAAAGTTAGTCTATATTTACTGAAGATGAAAGTCCGGTAGCATGTTTCATATGTTTGCTATTCTACACGTCAACAAACGCCTACAAATGAGAATGTTTAAGCTGGTTAGTTTGGTTTTACGCCCAGAGCTCTACCATCAACATTTGCGAATCAAGCTTAGCGAATATTTCGTTGTTTTTTTTTAAACAAGTGGGTGGGAGGTTTGGGGAACGGGACTGATACATCAGACGTGTACCATACAACGTACTATGAAGTGCTAAAGACAAGACAGTCGCGACAGTGTTTTGCATTGATGTCTATTTTAACAGTAAATCTCGAGCATTATTAAACATGTATGCAAATGTATTGAAGTTACTTAAATCGCGGTTAATCTGACCACCGGTTAATCAGAACAGCCGCTTGTTCGGAATGAATTCCTAAGTACTGAGACATTACTGTAACATAGAAAATAATCGTGTATAGGGACCAACCTGTTATTAAGACCAAAACGCTTGAAAACGGTTGGGCAACAATGACCTATAATCTAAGAACAGAATATTCTGTGGTGGTACAGTGTGTCAGTTCCAACGAACATACAACTAGATCTATTTTATTTACTGCATATAATATTATGCTAAGGCAGGTTAAACATTATGCGTTACACTATGGTTGACTAGACCAAAGAAACAAGTTCCCACCACCCAAAGCGCAGGCGAGTTCCCACCACCCAAAGCGCAGAAATGTTCCCACAGATGCGTCACACGTACTGAAGTAGCGTGGTTCAAACTAATAAATGTGAGAAAGGGGTGGGCTCATGGAAGAAAGAGAATCCAATCTATACTTCTTAAACATGTTTTAAAGAAAAAAATGACATGAATAATTATAATTTAATGACTTTTTATAAGCATGTCGATGTAAAGGTGTAGCGGACATTTGTAAACAGGTGGGTTCATTAAAATAGATTATAATCCTATCCCGTTTCGCCCCTTCTAAAAATTCAGGAGTGTAGATCGTTTGGAATAAGTTTTCAGTACAACAAAGGTGTCTGGAAGGAGTGGTGGGTGATCGCCTACTCTTATTCCCAGACGGCTACACCTCTGTGGGTGAAAAATAAAAGACCCATGAACATGTGTCTCTGAAAGTCTACATAAAACTGTCAGTCATAAGTCTGTATTAAATGTCAAGTGTTTATAAGTCTGTGAATTTCTATGTGTATATGTCAAAGAGTACACTATGTCTTGTTCTCCTGACATAAAAGTTACGTCGTAACTGAAGCAAGAATGCGAGTAAAATAAACACTTTAATACAGCGCTTCTCAAATTATGAGGCTAGCGACCTGCTGATAAGAGGACGCAAAGGAGGGTACTTTTTTATTCAACGACAAAAGAGCTTTTGATTTGCATAGTAGTTAAGATGGATTTTCAAGAAAGACATCCGTAAAAGATACATCAAAGATTTTATAATGATAATGACATTTTAAATACGTCTTCGCCAATGAGATTTACCCGTCCTTTTTATGTTAAAACGTCAACGCTCCCTGATGACGTACTATGATTTTCGACGTCTTTTGCGTGTACAGAACAGGCCCGCAGCAAGACGTCTGCTGAATTCAGGCACGTTTCAGACGTACATAATTTACTAGAGTATCGTCCCTTCCCATCTCTTCTTTAACTAAATTTGACAGGCGATCTTTTTGCTAGGTAAACAGTTTTAGAAGCCAGGAAAATTATTTTTCGAAACACAAAAAGCAGGAAAATGTTTTGATCAAGGGCTCCGCTTTGGATCCTGCGAACGTTCTGGTTTAAAGGGGCATCACAAATAATAAAAAAAAACGGACAATCCTCAATATCTATAAAGAGAAAGAATCTGTGGCTAACCCAATGACCAGCACTATACTTTGACACAAACACACATTGCTCTCCCCTTTTTATTTGTTCATTTTGTTTACAAGCATGATGCTTTAGTACTAACATAGAGTTTAGCAAAGTCATTAAATATTATATCAATTCAATCCAAGATTCAAACCTAAAACGTTTGATGACTTCATGCCTCTCTCTTTTGCATTATTTACTATGAATTACAAACTCGTTGAAAGGTCATCATTCAACTCTGAAAGGCTTTATGAAGAGACTAAATATCAAGTCACCAAAGTAATTTCAAACCATCGATCAAATAGACAGGAAACAGGTCACAGGATCTGGGACACATGTCTTTTAAAAATATATCACAAACTGTTAAGTAATGGCAAACGAGTTTGAGAAAGACTTTCAACGCTTTAATTTCAAACCTGGGTTGAAATAAACCCAGAACCATCTTAAAAGCTATTTTCTTTGTCACTTACAAAGCTTATAATCAACTCACTCTGTCTGTCTGTCTGTCTGGCAAAAAGTTTGTACACGTTATTTCTCCCCCATCCAATCTCGGATCAAGCTGAAGATTTGCACAAATATTTCTTTGACATAACGAAAAAAAAAACACAATTAGATGAGTAACTATTGGTAATTTATTAGTTTGTTGGGTATCTAGAACAAGGGAAAGAAATAGTACTTGACTGAACCTGGTGGTATAAGCTGACTTAGTCCCCTCTATAGGTCGCCGCTTGAAAGTAAGTTTGGAAAAAAAAACAATATGTAACTATAAAATCCTCTGTCTTCTTAAGGAGTAGTTAGAATGTTTGCTTGAGCCTTGCAATCGAATTCAGGCTCTTCTTTCCTTTTTTATAAATCCTTTTAAAAGGCGATTATGGTAAAATTAACTCAGATATCCATACCTATATGTCTAAATTAATATACCAACATACTGAACTATTTCTGAACAAATAACAAAGACAAAGCCTTCATGACTTCTCTGTCGATTATCTATATAACTTAATACTATCACTTATCTATATAGCTTCAGCTAACTACCTATCTTCATACTTAACTTTACAGTTACCTATCTATCTTCATACTTAAATTTACAGTTACCTACCTATCTTCATGCTTAACTTTACAGTTACCTTCCTATCTTCATTGTCAACTCCAAAGCTATCTACCTATCTTCATAGTTAACTCCACAGCTATCTACCTATCTTCACAATTAACTCCACATCTATCAACCTATCTTCATAGTTAACTCCACAGCTATCTACCTATCTTTATAATTATCTACAAAGCTACCATATTATCTTTTCTCCTCTTTCCTCCCTATCTCTCCTTTACCCAGGATTCCTTCCAGGAAGTGAGGTCAATATGACACGCTTGGTGACCCATAAATCTATGACATGTGAAGTCTGCCTACTAGGTACTGAAACAGCTACAAGTGGAAGGCGATAGATCGATTGACAATGTGATCAATAGTGGGTCAAGGCGTAGGAGGAACTTAAATGCTTACAAGGCACATACTGAATCTATTTGTAATAAACGTGACTGGCTAATGGCTGAGGGTGACTAGCTAATGGCTGAGGGTGACTAGCTAATGGTGGGAGGATCTGCTTCTGATATCAGCGAGATGGAGCTGGGAGGAGGGAAGGGTGGATACATAACGAGAGGATTTAATTCTATAGGATAAAGTATCTGAGAGAAAGTTATGTGCTTGGGCTGTTATCGCGATGGTCCCAGTTCAAAACTTACTCTGTATTTCTATAGATAAGTCTGAAACTAGAAAGAAACGAGAGAGAGGGGGAGAGAGAGAGGGGTGGAGTGAGGAAGAGAGAGAAAGAGGAAGGGAGAGAGAAAGAGGAAGGAAGAGAGAGAGGGGGAGGAAGGGAGAGGGGTGGAGTGAGGCAGAGAGAAATATTTTATGAAAAGAGAAAAGTATATTTTAAAAACAAGCAAAATATAAAAATAATTTTTTAAAAAAAAAGCTTATCTAAGGGGAAGAACTTCACAATTACAACTTTATCTTTTAATAATATAGAAGTTATTTCCATTTTCGATATCAAACAAAAATAAATAATTACCAATGATTAATTGACTGATTGGTTAATTTTTATTTTTTTTACAGATTCATGTTTTGTTAGGTACGATAAATAATTCTTTAAAGTTTTAACTTAATTTTTTATGTGTGTGGGATTAAAAAAAACAACATTTACAACCTTTTACCAGACAGAGTAAAATAATTTATGCTTTGTAAATAAAAAATAAATACAGAGAGGACGTAAAAAGGAGAGGGGGGGATCAGACTTTGAGATTTTCCTTAATTATTGCAGTCCTGAAACTCCAGCCTGGCAATTTAACAACTCAGTATGTCCTCGTGAGAAAACTGGTTTCTTTAATTATAGTAGCAAAGAGTGAGAAAAGAAAGGAGACTGGTGCGTGGAGTGAATAGAGGAAAGGGAAGTTACTTAACACTGCAGGGGTATCGAAACAAAGTAACTCTTTTGTCTGGAGAACATTTGGAGTTGTACTTTCTGAAGAACTCTCCAGACAAGAAAAATGTTATCGATGATTCTCCTGAGAATGAGTCAGTGGCTATTCAGAGGAGAGCCAGAGAGTTAGATGGTATTTATGTAATGTCATGTGATAAGAATATTCTCCAAATTTGAAGATAATATTTACTGATTATCAAGTAAAAATTAAAATGTTGATTGAAGTAGTAGATTGACATAAAAATATTGACGCTATCCAATACTATTGTTAACGAAAATTATATTACAGTTGATAAAAAATGTGTAACCTTTGAGAACTTCATTACATTTAATGTGAATCGGTTTGACTTACAGCGTGAACTCATGAAAGTGTGAACATTATGAGATGACCAGAAGTCATTGAGACGTCAGTCAGTTGGGACAGTCAGTGAGACGTCAGTCGGGAGAGTCAGTGAAGGTGGAGTCTGTAAGTCTGTAGAAAATTAATTTGTAATTTTAGACTGTCACCAGTCGCCAGATAGTTGTAGAAGTCAGTATCAAATAATTATAAAAATGAATATTCAGACTATGATAGTAAAGTTCCATTTTTAGATCTTGCGATCTATATGGCAGATGATCTATTTCTTTGGCCAACGGTAAAAGAGCAGGGTGTCATGTGGCGAGCTCAACGACCAACCGCCTTTACTTTCCCCAACTTAAATCAGGTACCCATTAGAGTTGGGTAGACTCAGCGGGACCCTAAAAATCCCGAAATTTGAAATCCCAGTCTTTACCAAGATTCAATCCCTGGACACCAGTATCGGAAACCAAGCGCTTAACCATTCAGCCATCGTGTCATGATGTATTTTAAATAAATGAACTACAGTCAAAGAACCACACATTCTCATAAATGGCAAAAATAAAAAACAACAACTAGGAAATGTAAAAAAGTTTGTAACTTTGTGAAGTACCATATCAGTAAATGCCAACCTAGATGACGAGGTAGACTTCCTTGTTGCGCGTGCCACCTTTGGCACACGTCAAGAAAAAGTTTAGTGACGGACAGGACTCTTATATGCACCAGAGTCATTGACCTTACATTCCCGCCACATCAAAAAGCTAAGCTCCATCCACCTACACTAAGAACAATTCCTCAGGTAAATGAGTTTGACCACATGACAGACGTTGAAATGAGCTAGACAGTATCCACGCCGCAGAAACAAAGGTCCAAATTACAATGGAACAAAGGTCCAAATTACAATGGAACAAAGGTCCAAATTACAATGGAACAAAGGTCCAAATTACAATGGAACAAAGGTCCAAATTACAATGGAACAAAGGTCCAAATTACAATGGAACAAAGGTCCAAATTACAATGGGTAGGACATGTAGTCAGAACGCCTGAAAATCAACTCCAAAAAAAAAACTTTTATGGGGAGTTCAATATCTATTTTAGTATCAAAGATTTATTGTATGTATCACTAATAAAAAGTGTGATAAGTGTTGGCTTCGTATATGCTTGCGGTGAACAATGAAAAGAGATTGTACTATTGTCCAGTCGAACCACTAAACGGACTGAGACAGTGACAGTATAGTTGGGAATTGTGTGATCAATTAAGTCAGGGGTTCTCAACCTGTGGGTCACGACCCCCTTTGGGGTCGATTGACGATTTGCCAGGGGTTGCCAAAGACCATCGAAAATATGGATTGTTTTTTTTTATCTATTCTTCTATTGCTGTATGTGTGTGTGTGGGGGGGGGGGGGGGTCAGCAGAGTGGGGGATTGTAAAAAGGGGTCGCTGAGCTTAAAAGGTTGAGAACTGCTGATTTAAGCTATACAATACAAAATAACGCTATTTTAGCATTGCTTTCTTATTGAAATATTGCCTTTGTTAATAATTCACCATATATATTCTGTTAATTTGAAAATCATTTAGAACTCTTTGGATCTATGTGCTCAGAGTCAGTACTAAACGGCTAGAATGTTTTTATTAGTTAAAATATTGCATTTGTATAAGGTGGACATGCTTGTGCATTTGTATAAGGCGGACATGTTTGTGTAATACAGCAATACTTCATAGTCATAACAACATAATTTGAAACAATTAACTGGACTTACTATTGAATGTTAAACTGCAACTGATGAATTGCATTATGGATGTGATGAAATCTATTTTGGCTCATTCAAATCCTGTAGTCTAGAGAAGGGTTGGAGATAGAAGGGCCTGGTCTTATTAAACCATTAGGATTAACAAGACTAAAGTGAGGCAATTAGAAATGCATGTATCCTGACAACGTATGCAGGAAGGGGTAGTTTGGTTTTAGTGACAAGTCGTGTACAGCTAATCCACCAATAGCTAGAACAGATCTCTCCCTCCATTAACAATGTTTGTATGTCACCTCCTGGGGGATTACTGATCTAATTGTTGTCTAGGAAATGAAGTTAACTCTTTTGCCCCTGGCTGTAGAAAAACAGCAAAGAGCAGAAATTGAGGAAAGAGAGAGAGAGAGAGAGAATAAAGTTTAAACAAGTAAAAGTAAGAAATAGCGAAGAAAGAGAATAAGAGAATATAAGAGAACGAACAAAATAAAAGAAAGAGAAAGAAAAAGAAAGCGTAGTGGCAAGAACTAGAAATGGGAAGAAATTTTTTTTTATAAAAAAAGGGCTATTGGCCTGATGGAAAACATTATATATATATATATAATGAAAGTGTGTGTGAGTGTGTGTGTGTGTGTAGGTATGTGTTTGCGTGTATGTATGTATGTGTGTGTGTGAGGGGGGGTTGTGTTCGTGAGCGATGTTTAATCTATTAAAACAACAGTATAATCCGTTCAATGTGTTTTAAAAGCAGTGTTTCCAAAACTGTGTTTCTTCTTGGCTTACTGCACTTGTCTTTGCTTACTGCACATGTCTTTGCTTACTGCACATGTCTTTGCTTACTGCACATGTCTTTGCTTACTGCACATGTCTTTGCTTACTGCACATGTCTTTGCCTAGTGCACATGTCTTTGTTTACTGCACGTGTCTTTGATTACTGCACATGTTTTTGCTTAGTGCACATGTTTTTGCTTAGTGCACATGTTTTTGCTTACTGCACGTGTCTCGATTAGACATGCACCCCGTGTCCGAAGAAATGTTGGAAAATATTAAAGGCTTAGGCTGACAGATTGTTTTCAAAGTACTACACAACGGTGTCGCATTTAATTTTACTTAGCGTACAATTATCAAACATTTTTAGTGAATCCCATAGCAGTATGATTTCTTAGGTCTGTAGTAGAATCAAATTTAACAAGAAAAGACAATACCTCCTTTATATATCTTATAGAGTGATTTACAAATTGTGTAAATCTACAAATTGTGTAAATCTACAAATTGTATAAATCTACAAAATGTATAAATCTACAAATTGTGTAAATTTACAAAATGTATAAATCTAAAAAATGTGCAAATCTACAAAATGTATAAATCTACAAAATGTATAAATCTACAAAATGTATAAATCTACAAAATGTATAAATCTACAAAATGTATAAATCTACAAAATGTATAAATCTACAAAATGTATAAATCTACAAAATGTATAAATCTACAAAATGTATATAAATCTACAAATTGTACCAATCTACAAAATGTACCAATCTACAAATTGTATAAATCTACAAAATATATAAATCTACAAATTGTATAAATCTACAAATTGTATAAATCTACAAATTGTATAAATCTACAAATTGTATAAATCTACAAATTGTATAAATCTACAAAATGTATAAATCTACAAAATGTATAAATCTACAAATTGTATAAATCTACAAAATGTATCAATCTACAAAATGTATAAATCTGCAAAATGTATAAATCTACAAAATGTATAAATCTACAAATTGTATAAATCTACAAATTGTATACATTTACAAATTGTATACATTTACAAATTGTATACATTTACAAATAGTATAAATCTACAAATTGTATCAATCTACAAAATGTATAAATCTACAAAATGTATAAATCTACAAAATGTATAAATCTACAAAATGTATAAATCTACAAATTGTATAAATCTACAAATTGTATAAATCTACAAAATGTATAAATCTACAAATTGTATAAATCTACAAATTGTATCAATCTACAAATTGTATCAATCTACAAATTGTATCAATCTACAAATTGTATCAATCTACAAAATGTATAAATCTACAAAATGTATAAATCTACAAATTGTATAAATCTACAAAATGTATAAATCTACAAAATGTATAAATCTACAAAATGTATATAAATCTACAAAATGTATAAATCTACAAAATGTATAAATCTACAAATATTATAGTATTCTTATTATAGCCCTTTAGATCTAGACGTAGGGGACTGCGCGCATTAATGTATGAAACTTTTGAATGAATAGGGCCTACGTGCGGAAAGACCTGAAGGAGTCTGTTTAAGATAAATATTTTCTAGTTCTCTAGCCAAATTTAAATTATTTTCTTTTTATACTTTGAAACATTATCACTGTCAAACGTGAGTTTTTCCTGTGTGGCCATGTAGCCAGAAATTCCTTTTCCAAAAATATAGGTCAAATGTAAAATTTCTAGGGAAATCGTTAGAGCTGTTTTCGAGAATCGCGTCCACCTACCTTTGCCGAGGTTCCATAAAGGAGTGACTTGAATAGAAGCAGTATACAAAAAATAAAAGTAAACAAACAAATTCAAACAACGTATTTAGTATTCACAGGCTTGAAATGGTTTTAATATAAGAGATGTCTATTTTACAATTTACTTAAAGAAGTCCTTTTAGTCTTCATCTTTTCTGAACATTACGTACTAGTGGGATGTTTAAATGCATATGTGCTAGCATAATTGAAACAAATTCATGGTCTTTTTATAGAAGAAAATTTTATATGTGAAAATGACTATGTTGACATTGTTAGTTACAAAGCCATAGCAAATTTTATTTTTAATAGTGATTAAAATACGTACAATCTCTCATATGATTTATACATTAACATGTTTTTGGTACAAACTTTATATTAACATTGAATTATCTTATTTTGCTCTAGCTATCTTTCAATTTTAATCGCGTAATTGTCTACACAAGGGTTACCTCCCCTGCGTGTGGGCTATTTCCCACATATAACAAAATTAATTAATTACGACTAATTGATTAACTAATTATATTATTGTTTTGTTTGTTTATGTTTGTTTGTTTTTTGTTGTTTTTTTAATATTGACTCATATGTTGTCATTGAGCATGAGCATGTATGCTTAGATGAGAAGTGATAGAAAAAATGATTTCAAAAATCTAAACTTACAAGAAAGATACAAAGATACAAGAAAGATACAAAGATACAAGAAAGATACAAAGATACAAGAAAGATACAAAGATACAAGAAAGATACAAAGATACAAGAAAGATACAAAGATACAAGAAAGATACAAAGATACAAGAAAGATACAAAGATGCAAGAAAGATACAAAGATACAAGAAAGATATAAAGATACAAATATACAAGAAAGATACAAATATATAAGTAAGATATAAAGATACAAGCAAGATACAAAGATACAAGCAAGATACAAAGATACAAGGAAGATATAAAGATACAAGACAGATACAAATATACACAAAGATACAAAGAAAGATACAATGATACAAGCAAGATACAGAGTGAGTTACTTTATGCCTACTTGTTGTAAAAAAGGAATGTACAAGATGCTTGAACAAGGAATAAAAATATAAATTGCCATCGGGGTTGTTCAAATTCTTTTAAAGTATTTGCCTTATCGCCAGTTCAAACAAAAACGTTAACGCAGAACAGGATTGAAAAATGCGTGCATGACATCAAAAGCGACAATCTGATTAATATACATCGTCAGCTTGGATGAAAATAGCAAATAGGTTTAAAAAGCGCACTACAGTCAATCTTTACTCCTAAACTTCAAGCAGGATTGAACTATTTCTAACTCTCAGTTCTTCTAGGTAGGAGACAGATATAAACAAGCTAATTTGGTAAGACAAAAAAAAAGTAAAGTTCCCCTTTCAGACCTCGCGATCTATGGGGCAAATAATGTTAATGTCATCTGTTTCTTTGGCCAACGGTTAACGCGCAGGGTGTCACGTGGCAAGCACAACGTCCAACCGCCTTTATTTTCTCCAACTAAAGTCAGGTACCCATTAGAGCTGGGTGGACTCAGGGGCGCCATAAAAATCCAGAATTTCAAAATCCCAGTCTTCACCTTGAGTCAAACCCAGGACCGCAGGTTCAGAAGCCAAGCGCTTAATCAGATAGGTCAAGACTAACTAATCTGATAAGATAGGTACAGACTAACTATTATGATAAGATAGGTACAAACTAACTACTCTGATAATTTAGGTAGAAACTAACTACTAACAGACTAATTATCTTAGTAGACTAGTTACTTTAATGCACACGTAAAATAGGAATAACCATTAAGATGAGAAAAGTGTGTGTGTGGGCGGGGTGTATATTGAAGTCGTGGGGCACTAGAGTAAAAGAGTGAGAACTTTCCTTGAAACAACTACTGGGAGGGGAGGATGTTCTTGTGAAGATCTGATCTGGTCAAACCAGAATTTTCTTTGAATGAGACATGAGTCGTGAGAGGTGAATAGATCGATAGACAGACAAACATAGATAAATAGATAGATAGATAGATATATAGATATATAGACAGATAGATAGATAGATAGATAGATAGATAGATAGATAGATAGATAGATAGATAGATAGACACACAAAGACGGACAGAAACATAGATAGATAGAGAGGGGGAAAGACGGAGGTAGAAGACTACTAGAAGTTTTGTACCTTGTTAGAGATGACAAATTGTGTGTGTATGAGAGAGAGAGAGAGAGAGAGAGAGAGAGAGCCAGTGAGAAAAAAAGTAAGGATACGATCATGCAATGCATTATGTTGTTATAGGATTATAATAGCACAATGATAAAAAATTATTCTGCATTCTGACCTACGTAATAACAGGAAACACTGACTCTAATAATGATCAGATTACGACAATGAGTAATTACCTTTAGTTCATTATTTATAGACTCAAAATCCATTTTTCATCGTAACTCATTTCCTATGGCGGATTTTTAAAAAAATGTGGGCAGCAGAAGTAAATCAATAATGAACGAGTACTAGGATTAAAGACTACTTAGGATTGGATGGAATCGATGCGGCCCACAAGTGGATGATGCTAGGCTGTCATCGGCACGACTTAACGATCAAACCTCCATTCCCTGGGTGAATCTTAACTGCTCACGTTTGAAGGAGAACCGAACTGCCGCTTGGATGAGCAGTGCGAATCGGACAGTGATGATTAGCGGCTTCTCTTTTATTGAAGCAAACTATCAAATAATCTCCTAATGAGTATTTTTTTCCACTGATTTTCACGTTTGGTAATGCCAGATTTTACTTAAATATTGAACACCATTTGATACAGTAACATCATATTATAATTAGGATGGTATGAATCATGGCTCTTGAATATAGAGTATGGTGCGATGTTTGAATGTTAAAAAATTGAGATTTTACACGTGGGTAAAAAAGTTTATGTACATTCATTGTCTAGGTTT
Source organism: Biomphalaria pfeifferi (assembly GCA_030265305.1). Taxonomy (NCBI): domain Eukaryota; kingdom Metazoa; phylum Mollusca; class Gastropoda; family Planorbidae; genus Biomphalaria; species Biomphalaria pfeifferi. The sequence continues at coordinate 1,606,771 of JASAOG010000117.1, forward strand.
TTTTTTATAAAGACGATAAGGTAAAACAGCCTTTAGGACTGGCAAGTGGCAAGTACAATCTCAACAGCCTTTAGGACTGGCAAGTGGCAAGTACAATCTCAACAGCCTTTAGGACTGGCAAGTGGCAAGTACAATCTCAAGAGCCTTTAGGACTGGCAAGTGGCAAGTACAATCTCAATCTCTCTCAATCTCTTTTTCAATCTCTCTTGTTCTCTGTATTGATTGATACTATAGTGTCTCAAACAAGCAAAATATAAATATTTTAAAACAAATCTTCTCTAAAGGGTAGTACCGCAGAATCACTGCCATATATCTCAATATTTCATAAATAAGCTTTATTTCTTCTATATAAAACAAAATACGTTAATTACACTAATTGATTAACTAATTGTTAATTTCTATTACAATTCATGTATATTTATCGACTATGAATAATTATGCAAAATTTCAACTAGATCCGGGTGAAAAAGGAGAAAAAGAAGAAAAACGTTTAAAGGGAAATAATTCCACATATACAGCCACATATCTCAATAAGTAGCCTTTATTTCCATTTTTCAATACTAAACGAAATAATTAACTATCAATAATTAATTTTAAAAATTGGTTAATTTTTTAATTGGTTCGTGTTTTGTTAAGTTTCAACTTGATCCTAGAATGGGAAAAGGGAGACTTAACATTTCTCTTAGGGTTATTCTTAGCGACTTCTGTCGAACTGAAGCCAGCAGTGTAGCAGGAGTATTCTGAAGTGCGTCTCTAGTCACTGCCCCCCCCCCCCTCCATCATGTTTACAGTTTCCCAAAGCACGTCTAAAATGTTTGTTTCGTTATTTCAAGCTCAATATGAACTAGGCCTGAACAAAGCTGGCACATGGGCCGAATAAAAAAAAAACATGAATCAATATTGATGAATAGAACTGAAAACTGAAAACAAAGTTCCTTTAATCAAGTCGAAAATACCTCAATAACAAATGACTTCTAACACTGGACTGTATGAGAGCAACGTGAATCTAGGTCAACACATGAACTGATCAGACTAAAGATATTCACTGTACAGTAGAACGTCGTTTATCCGAACGTTTATTATCCGGAGCGTCAAATATCCGGACCAGTTTTTTTTATTTTTTTATCAACCACATGTACTGTAATGCACATATACTGTATGAATACGAAAAATAAGTGATTATTTTCCACAATAAAGGTAAAATTGCGACATTTGTCACCTATTTTGCTCGTTCTTCACGCACGTGTCCCGCATGTGATGATTTTCAATATTCGTATAGTGTCCGGTTGCATATACTGCATGGATCGCTTCGGTTTTCGGTTATCCGAACAATCGCGTATCCGAACGGTGTCCGGTCCCAATTGAGTCGGATAAACGACGTTCTACTGTACTCTAAACGTTCACATAAGGTTTGGTTTTTGGTTTTGGTTTTTGGTTTTGGTTTTTGGCACATCGGCACAATTTTAGGACATGTCGTACCTGCATTCCCTTAAGGACTACTCTCTCTCTCTACATAGCAAGGGCTAAATTCTATACAGTTAAATCATTAAAATCAAGGTCTATTCACAGTTAGTCACAATAGTAAAGGTAGTAAAAATTTAGCAATTTGATAAAAATCTAATGTAAATAGTACATGTTCACAAATTCATAAATCAGATCTTCGTAGACAACCCCACTTCCCGGATAAAGCCCAGTACCTTCCCAGGGTCGACATTATCGAATAGTGTTTTTAAGTTAGTGGCTCTAAAATATTTCTCCCTGACATCCTGGTATCTGGGGCAATCAACGAGGAATGTTCCACGGTGAGACGAGAGTCACAGTACTCACAAAGTGGGGGCTCGTCTCTCTTCAGCACAAAAGAGTGCGTGTCGTAAGTGTGGCCAATCCTAAGTCTGGACAGGGTCGTGCTACCACGCCTTGTCAGACCCTTAGATGTGGGCCGCCACCTGACATCCGCCACAATCTGCCTGAGTTTATTGTGAGTCTCAGCCTCCCATCGGTTTTGCCACTCTCGATAGGTGGCAGAGGCAATACTTTGTCTCAGGTCCGAGCAGGGAATTTGGGTTCCTGATACCGCATGATTTAGGGCTCTCTTTGCTTCTCTGTCTGCGGCTTCGTTTCCCTCAATGCCAACATGGGAGGGGACCCAGATGAAGGTGACATCCTATGGTCGGCTGTTATTTGGTCCAACAGCTTCAGGCTCTTATGTACCAATGGGATGTCAGTCTTCATCTGCCCCAAAGCTTGCAATGCAGATTTGGAGTCGGAGCAGATTATAAATTTCCTCCTTTCTGATGCTTTAACGGCCATAAGTGCGAGCGATATTGCATGCAGTTCGGCCGTAAAGATGGAGCAGCCATCGGTGAGTCTACGGGAGATTGTTTTGTTCCGAAAGGAGCAGGCACACGCGACCTTTCGATCCATTTTGGATCCGTCTGTGTAGATGGTGCCACAATCTCCGTAGCTCTCCTGCAGTTCCCTAAAGTGGACTTGTAGTATGCTTGGGTCTGTATTTTCTTTTTTGAAATTAAGGAGGGATAAATTTAATTTGGGTTTATTCACTAGCCAAGGAGGATTCTGAAGGGTTTCTATTTTAGAGATTTGGTCAATGGGTGGGGTTAAATTTTGGATGGGTTCTCTCATTCGAAGGCCCAACGGCTGTATGACGTTAGGCTTTCGATTGTATAATTCTACCTCTGTGGGGTTAAATATGGAGTCGAAGGCAGGGTTCTTGGGGTTCGATTTTAGCTTGACTATATACTGCATTGCAAGCTTTTTCATTCTTATATCCATGGGGAGTTCTCCAGCCTCCACATGGAGACTTGGGATAGGTGATGTACGAAACGCGCCGAGACAGAGAGGCAGGGCAGCATTTTGTATTGGTTCCAGTATTTTTAGATAAGACTTCCTTACTGCTCCATATATTATGGATCCGTAGTCTAGCTTGGATCGAATTAGACTCCGATATAGCAGCAGCAAGGTATCTCTGTCAGTTACCCAGTCCGTATGGCTCAGTACTCTAAGTATGTTTAATGACTTTCGGCATTTCTTCTTAAGTTCCTTAATGTGGGGGAGAAAATTAAATTTGAAATCTAGGGTGAGACCTAAAAATTTTGTAGTTTTCACGACAGGGATCTTCTTTTTTCTGTATAAATAGTTCAGGGTCTGGGTGGAGTCCCCTTAAATTACAAAAATGCATACTTAACTGATTTGGAGTCCGAAAATTTAAAACCATTATCGTTTGCCCAATTTTGAATTTTGTTTAAACATAACTGTAATTTTCTTTCTAAGGTGTTCATGTTTTTCCCATAAGTAAAAATGACAAAGTCATCAACATACAAAGAGCACTCTATGCCAGGGGACAGAGCATTTATGATGCTATTAATTTTAATATTGAACAGGGTGACTGACAGAATGCTGCCCTGGTGTACACCCATTTCCTGGTCATGAGTGTCAGAAGCGGAGTTGCCCACTCGAACCTGAAATTTTCGATCTTTCAGGAATTCCTCCAAAAAAACGGGAAAGGTTTCCCATAAGCCCCATAAGCTCCAGGTCACGTAGAATGCCATGTTTCCAAGTTGTGTCATAGGCCTTTTCTACATCGAAGAATACAGATACTAGATGTTCTCTTCTGAGTAATGCATTTCTAATACAAGCTTCCAGCCTTACCAGGTGGTCAGTTGTTGTCCGCCCCTGCCGGAATCCGCACTGGTAGTTGGAGATCACTTTATTCCTCTCCAGGTACCAGACCAGCCTACTGTTAATCATTATTTCCATGGTTTTGCAGATGCAGCTTGTTAGTGCTATTGGTCGACAGTTAGCTGGGTCAGAGCCGTCTCTTCCCGGTTTAGGTATCGGTATAACTGTGGCTTTCATCCAGCTGTTTGGGAAAGCGCCTGTTTGCCACACACAGTTATAGACCCCTAGCAGGACTGCCAATGAGGGCGTTCACATAAGCTTTTTAGTTGTTCGGGCAACAAAGCTTATTTTATTTAGCTATACGCATTCAACTAATAAACTGTTTTCTTTTACAACGTCGAAATAAAAACATAACTTTTAGAAGCATTTGATTGTCCACCTTTTATATATCTTTAAAAAACTATTTAAGCTTTTTTTTTTTTTTTTTTTTTTTTTTCATAAAGCCAAAACACCGCTGATAATGTCCTAGTCTCTTTCAAAATAGTAAGTGAAGTTCCCCTTTCAGACCTTGCGATCCATGGGGCAGATGATGTAAAGGTGATTTTTTTTTTTTTTAAATAGTAACCTAGAAAATGTATAATTAAAAGCATCTGCAAGCATGTTATAATATAGAGAGACAATAAAGCAAACCAGTTGAAAGCCTTAAGATAACAACTTTAACAAATTGAACCCCACTGATGTGGTAGCAAGGCGCTGAACAACATACTGGACCACCATGTTCCCAATTTATTTTATTTTTATTAGCGTCGATTTTATACTAAATCGTAACCAAATCAATGATTTACTGCCGGTGTGTTACTATGGAAACGTCCTTTCCGGGGGGGGGGGGGAGGGGGGTAAACAATGGGTTTAAGATAACATTGACAGATTGGCCTGAGGAGAAGTCTGTGAAGAGCTCGGGGCTGTGTGGTCAGAAGACGAAGTTAAGTCCTTGCTGTCCATTCCATTGAAAACATGTCGTGACGTCATTGCTTGGTGAGCAAGAAGATGAGACTAATAGTACTCACTGACATTGAACGATGGGCGCAAGTATTAAAGAAATTGAAATATCTTGACGACAACATAGCACAATGGATTTAAAGTAAAAGTAAAAACACTTAGGAAATACTTAAAAAAAAAAGGTTATGCGAAGTGTTATTGTATCAATCAGTTTGGATCAGTCATGTAAATAAATGTGTAATGTATCAAGACCAACAACAATAAATCTGTGCGACTAGATATATTTGTATCCATTGTTTTTGTTTAGAACTACTGGGTGCTTTTAGCTTCCTCAAAACACTATGGTTCTATCATTATCTGGACCAGTTGGGGAAATGGGAAAGGTGGGGGGGGGGGGGGGGGGGGGGGGGAAGGGATATCTGTGAAAATTTTACCTTAATCGGTTTTCAAAAGCATTCACAAAAGAAAAAAAAGTGGTAACGACCTGGATTCGAATTCATGGCTTACGCCTCCTAAAGCCGTCACGCTAACCACTATTCTAAAGAATTGGCTATGATTATAGAAGATCGTCTAGTTATGTATTGTTTGTTTCAAACTTACTTTAAAGCAGCAACATATAAAGGATAATAAATTAGCTCAAACCACCACTTCAGTCAAGTACAATTTCGTTCCTTTGTTCGAGATATTAAACAAAATAATTAACTACCAATAGTTTAACTAATTGGTTAATTTCTTTTATTGATTCTTGTGTTGTCAGGTAAAAGAAATAATTGTGCAAAATTTCAGCTTGATCCAAGATTGGTTGTCAGAGAAATAACTTCTACAAACTTTTTACCAAAAAAAGCAGACAGACAGAGTTAAAAAAAAAAAAAAGCTTTGAACACATAAATATAACATTGGTAAATTTATCAATATAAACCGAATATAGTGAATAGCAGTAGTCAATGGTAGTAGAAGTAGTGAATGTTAATATCCGTAGCCAAAGGTAATAGCCACAGTTAAAGGTGGAAGCAGTAGTCAATTGGTGCAATAAAGAATTAAACTATAAGAAGAAGGATATTATTTTTAAAAACTCGATTCAACACGCGACTTGCATAGGTAAGTGAGATTACTCATGAGCATGCGCAGTGTTCTCCAATCTGAAAGCTGTGTCGTTATTGAATCTAAGATATACAAACTGTTTGTGCAGCTGTTCTATTATAATCCCACTGTTTTTATTTGTAATTTATATATTTTTATAGACTCGCTCCAAAAAAAAAAATTGCTTAAATAGCATTCTGTTCTGTAAGTGATCGTCGTGCAATTTTATAGAGTGTTTTCCTTTTAATTTAGTTGGCAAGGAGAGAGAGAGAGAGAAAGAGAGAGATGGAGAGAAGGATGGAGAGAGGGACGGAATAAGAGAGAGGGTGAGTTGTTAAGTGCCTGGCTTTCGAACCTGGGCTCCTGGGTTCGGATCTCGATTAGGACTGAGATTTTGAATTTAGGGATTTTTAAGGCACCCCTGAGTCTACCCAACTTTAATGGGTACTTGACTTTAGTTGGGGGAGAGAGAGAGGGGGAGGAGAGTGGGGAGAAAGAGATGGAGAAGAGTGGGGAGAGAGAGAGAGGGAAGCTGAAGGGGGGGAGAGGACCAAAAAGTGGGCTAGAAAGTGGGATGGAGGGGTGTGAAAGAGAGTGGGAAAGGAAGGGAGGTGCCAGATTTAAATTGTAAGCTTCAGACGATCCTTCAAAAATAAAAACAATGACTTCCTTGCCCTAAACTCATGGAGATAGAGGCTGGGGATGAGGCTGGGGATGAGAGCGGGGATGAGAGCGGATACCATCTTTACGACAGTCCAGAGCGGATATTCTACGACCATGCATTCATCACCAGCTATATATATTAAAAATAAGGCTTGTCTTCGAGTCCAAAGATTAATTAGGAATGCAAAATTTCCCGTGGCTAAGCAGCCCCAGCTGTACCTACATAGTTTGCCACACCCAGTGCAGGCATAACCATTGTCCGCCGGTGGTCGACTTTGATTTTCTTTTCGCCGTCTGCGTCTGTCCTCGGTAGCGGATTTTTTTTTGGGGTCTCAAATGATGTGTATCACAGCTTTAAATAACCAACCAACATATACACAGGTATTCAACAGTTAATCACTGTAAAATAATTTGAATGTTTCTAACAAAGCTTACATCAAAAGTTGTTCTTAATGTAATATCTGTATTCAGGTCTGAAAGCTTTGCGCACAGCTGTCACAATAGATGTCACAGCTACGCAAGTTCACATTCAGACATTGCATTTGATTTTGATAGCTTAAGCATGTGTGTGCTTGGGGGTGGTGGGATTAAAAGAGATGGCGGGGTGGGGGAGTGTCAATGTAACACGACTTTGAGTGAGATAACCATCACATAAGGGTCTACCTGTGAGGAAAATGAAAGTACACATAGCAGTGTTATCACAATGGATGCAATGGACATTCAGGAAGTACAAGAGATAAGTCTAATTCAAATATTTGCCCATCAGAATACTATTGCCAGTAGTTCAGTAGTTTATATATAGTAGTATTCTAGCCAATAGATTAGGACAGCACGATGTGTGTATATGTGTATATATATATATAATGATTGGCTGATTAACTATTGGTATAGACAAACAAGGTACAAACAAGTAAACATAAGAAACACACATGATAGAACTACTAAAGTCTAAAAAATTCCCCTCCTTTATTTTTAACCTCCACATTTCCATCTCTCATAGTATGCCTGTATCTTTGTTTAGGACATTAGCAAAGTAAAAATCTTTCAATATAATTGAAATTCTACAGAAAGGTCATAGGTGCCACATACAAAGACCGCATCACAAACGAAGACAGGATTAGTTCATGTCTATGAAAACAAACATATAACAAAGCAGGCAAGGAGGTAATTAGGCTGCTAGGTAGATGAGGTACGTATTAAAGTAGACGGCACGACCAGACTCTATAAGAACAAAAGATTCTAAAAAGCATATATTTGCGAGTGTGTGTGCGCGCAAGTGTATATATGTGTGTGTGTGTGTATGTGGATACGCACAAACAGCGACAAAGAGAGATATAAAATTATTGCATGATCAATTTCATAAGTTATTCAATGCTGAATCGATTGATTGAAAACTATAATAAACGATTAACCATTAGCATAAAGAAGTGCGTTTTAACCTCTAAAATAATTCCATCCACAAGATAGAACCATTGGATTTACAAACACCCGATGTCTAGCCTTCACATTTGCAAAAGAACACACCAAAGCCTGGATATCCGATTCATTTAACACGAAGGAATAGATTCGTAAATAGGTTCAGTGAAGCAGCTAGAAGGTTGGCTGCTTACGTGGGTTTACTCTTCATAAACCTTTCTTGTCGAAAAAACTGCAACGCAAGCAAGCACACATATTCGTTCAGGCAAGAGTAGGATATTTTGCAGTTAACTTGATTAATGTCGAGTTGTCATGTATTTACATAAATTAATATAAGATATGAACCCTTAAAGTTGTTTTTTTTATATTAGCAGTAGTGTTCTAGCCAATAGATTAGGACAGCACGATGTGTGTATATGTGTATATATATAAATATAAGGATTGGCTGATTAACTATTGGTATAGACAAACAAGGTACAAACAAGTAAACATAAGAAACACACATGATAGAACTACTAAAGTCTAAAAAATTCCCCTCCTTTATTTTTAACCTCCACATTTCCATCTCTGATAGTATGCCTGTATCTTTGTTTAGGACATTAGCAAAGTAAAAATCTTTCAATATAATTGAAATTCTACAGAAAGGTCATGGGTGCCACATACAAAGACCGCATCACAAACGAAGACAGGATTAGTTCAGCGATCGGACCCCACGATGATCTGCTTACTACTGTCAAAAAAAAAAAAAAAAGCAAATTAAAACTCTAAGGCCATATCACAAGGTCCTTAGGGCTCGTAAAAACCTTCCTTCAGGGAACAGTACCAGGAAAAAGAACAAGGGGCAAACAGAGAAAGCGATGAGAAGACAACAGAAAGAATGGGCAGGCCTATCATTGAAAGAGACTAAGAGGCAAAGGACAGAGAGGAAAGGAGAAAGTCGGTCAACAGATCTTGTGTGGTGTCCCAACGGTCGAATAGACTAAGGGATAGGCGAAGGTAAGGAAGAAAAAAATAAAAGTAGTTCTTCAGACATTGTGGCCTATGGGGGGGAGGGGGTAGATGATGTAGAGCTCGTCTGTTCATATGTCCAACATTTAACAAGAGTGTCATGACAAACCACTTTTACTTGCCCGATGTAAATAAGGTACCCAATAGATTTGTGTCCACTCAGAGGCGCTCTAAAAGCTAAATGATGCACCACCAGAATTCCCCGATTCCGAAGCTAAGCACTTCAACCCTCGTCTAATATCAATACATGGCGTGAAATATTAAGAAACAGATATCCAAAGGCAGTAGTTTAGAATGTTCTATGAAACTACGCTATGGCACCTCTTAATAAGTGGGTACCAAGTCACATAGGTGTGACTGGCAACAAAATTGTAGACTTCTTGGCACACCAGGTAGGACTAACACCACCTACCGAACAGGCTGCGAATCTTCATCATCCTCTGGCTATATTCCAAAAAAATAGAAATGGAAAAGTGGTTTGAGTGCTGGGATAAGTCCCAAAAAGCCAGAGGAGTCTGAGAGTGCATGAGGCGCCCTCACCGCATTTTCCCTGTTTTGGAGGCTGTCCAGACCTGAGCAAGCGATTATAGCACAGTGCAGGACAGGCCACTGTCATGTTTGCCCGTATTTCTCAAGGCTATGGCCAAATTTTGACTCAATTTGCCCCCGCTGCGAGGAACAAAAGGAAACCGTGTCTCATATTCATTTTGACTGCCCCAGACTCGACAGGTCTGTGAAACCAAGAATTCTCTACATGTTTGCACTAAGCACTTTCTATTTAATTACTTTCTATTTAATTACTTTCTATTTAATTACTTTCTATTTAATTACTTTCTATTTAATTACTTTCTATTTAATTACTTTCTATTTAATTACTTTCTATTTAATTACTTTCTATTTAATTACTTTCTAGTACTAAATTAAAGAACGTCTATTCAAGAGACTCGGTCTATTTAGTCACAGCGTTTACTTCCCTTCGTTTTTCAAAAAAATAGACTTGTCAATAGTCTTCAGCGACCCGCAAAAAAAAAAAGTTGGCAACCTATATTGTGTCACAATACACCCAGTGATAAAATTATCACGTGATCTCTCGACTGTCAACTGTAGAGACTTTCAGACATTTCCACAGTTAGTCTTTTCTAAAGATGATATCTTCTGTTTGACCTAATCAACACAGCTAATCACTGGCACAGACAGAGAGTGTGTTGAACAGTTGAAGCAGTAATCAACAAAAAATAAAGTAATTTCAACTTATCCTAAGCAACTCAGGTTCTTTTATTTCAGCAAGTATATATTTAACTAAGCAAAACACAACTTCTTACATAAAATTATGGGAAACCTATCACAAAGCACAATTGTATACTTTGCTAAAATTAAGCAGTTACATCAATATGCATTATAGGCTTATCAATCATTAACAATGCTAATGGTTCCACAGGACCCAATATCTGAGCCGTACGCGAAGGCAACTGGTAGAGGCCATTTGAGAGGCATGTCATTGGAAGCATTTTAAAAGTAAACATTTTTTAGTCTTAGCAATAAAACAATAAAACAAAAAAAAACTGTCAAATGTAACTGTTATATTTGAAACATCGAATCAGCGACCATATCTTGCGATAATTTTTAACTTGTTTTGGTTGATTAAAAAAATTCTCAATAAATGTTTGAAATTTGTATTGAAATGTGTTTTAATATTGGCTCTTCAGCTCACATATATTTACAGACTATTCCATAATTAAAACATGAAATCTTGATAAAAATTATCACAATGTTACATTATGTCCTCTGCTGGCATGGAACCAACAACGTGAGCCAGACAACACTTCTATTTGTTCCCTTCAGAATTGGCCAGATAAGTGCATTATTAATGAATGGATAAGGGCCCTCCTCCCCTCATCGCCTGGAGCACTCGGCAAACAAAGGACAATTGAGAAAGGGGGGGGGGGGGGGGGGAGGAGATACTAGACAACAATACCGTACTCAACGTAGCGTCCCCTCCCCCGGCCCTCCTCTTTCCAGAGATCAACACACGCGTCACACTGGATGGGAGGGGGGGGGTATAGGATGTACTCACAGTTCACTGTCATGTGATAATAAATTTATTACAGCTCAACAAACAACATTTCACCGAACAGGTCTGGGCGTAGGAAAAGACCATAGATTTATGTGTAAATATACGTTATAGTAAAAGTTCCCCTTTCGAACCTTGCGATCTATGAGGCAGATAATGTAAAGACCATCTGTTTCGGCGGCCCACGGTTAACGACTTTCATTAAAGCTTGGTGGACTCAGGGGTGCACTAAAGATCCCGAAAGTAAAAACCCCAGTCTTCACCAGGATTCGAACCCGGGACCCCGGTTTGGAAGCCAAGCGCTTGATACCATGTGTATAAAAAAAAATAATTATCACAAATTACTTAGCTAATTGATTGAATTTGTATTGATTCAAGCGTTGTCATCGACGATGAAAATTGAGAAAGTGTTCAGCTTGACCTTGCCAAGTGGGAGGAAAAAAACGTATATAAGAGTCCTGACAGGCAGACAGTATGTAGTAACAAAGTTCCCCTTTCAAACCTTCAGATCTATGGGGCTGGTGATGGAGCGGCAGACAGGCAGAGTTAATATAAGCTTTGTGAAAAACAAAAAACAAAGAACAATTTCATATCATTAAAATAGGAGTTTCTATACAAATACAATGTAGAATCGTAGATTGTATACTCTGTATATGATAGAATCAGGGACATTTTATCTGCATAGATAGATAAGATAGATAGATAGATAGAAAGATGGATGGATGGATAGATGGACAGACGGACGTACGGACGGACAGACAGACAGACAGACGGACGGACGGACAGACAGACAGACAGACAGACAGACAGACAGACAGACAGACAGACAGACAGACAGACAGACAGACAGACAGACAGACAGACAGACAGACAGACAGACAGATAGATAGATAGACAGACAGACAGACAGACAGATAGATAGATAGATAGATAGATAGATAGATAGATAGATAGATAGATAGATAGATAGATAGATAGATAGATAGATAGATAGATAGATAGATAGATAGATAGATAGACTTTACTCCAGACATCATAACACTTCGCGATGTCAAGGTAATTATAACTTGATACCACTACCGCCAAGTCTTAGTTGGGCATGGCAACAGAAGCCATGTAATTAAACTCACCCCAGAGTTGTATCCCTTGCCCTGCCCTCTCTGTGTCCCCCCATGTAGCCTTTGCAAATAGACGAACGGAGAGAAGAGGGGGGAATGTGGCGAGCGACGCCCACCTGTGTGACTCTCGGTGGCTCAGGTGTAATGAAGTGTCGGTAACAGAATCGATTTCAGCGTACAGCCAACCATGTAATAAAGCTTTATGCCCCCCCCCCCCTATTTTTTTTGCCTCCTTTTTTTTTTTTTTTTCATTAGTATGTTCTCCACATCCTCCCCAACCTGTCAACCAAACGTCGAGTCACGAACCTAAACATAAACATGTATCAATTACGAAGCCTTGTTTTTGACCTATGTTCGACAAATAAACGATAAGTGAATATAATAATTTTCTTATACTATAATTCAAACAGTAGAGGCTCAAAATAAGTTTATGAATGGTTAATATGAAGTATACCAAAATTAAGTCTGTGAGTGAAAAGGAGCTACATAATAATATTCTACACAAAACTCAAATACAATTTAACTATTTGATATAAACATTTCATATGTAAATTATGAGTTACTCTGGTGTGAATGTATATTTTGCTTTCTATAGTTATCAGGTTTTCTTTTAGTGTAATGCACAAATCGTAAGACGAATTCTTCTTATGGGCAATAAAGATTATTATTATAAAGCAATGCAATCTTCTACAGAATAAAACAAAAGTAGGGGAAAAAAGGTCCAGGTATAAACCTTGAGTCAATCGTTTTAAATCATTTCATCATCCAAAACAGATCAGAATCTCAACGGAGGCCTTCATCCCCTCTCCTCTAGCTTTACTGATCAATACTCAACAAAACATAACAAAAAAAAAAAAAAAAAAAAAACGTCACGTACAGCTTGCGGTGCAAAAGCTTTGTACGAGATCAAGGGGATAAAAATAAACATGACATAAGTCTCCAGAATTCATTTCAGGAAAACAACAATTATCCTGAATCCAAAGAGTTGACACCAACTAGACGTTATACAATAGAATCAGACTGCCAACTAGAAGTTATACAATAGAATCGGACTGCCAACTAGAAGTTATGTAATAGAATCGGACTGCCAACTAGAAGTTATATAATAGAATCAGACTGCCAACTAGAAGTTATATAATAGAATCACACTGCCAACTAGAAGTTATGTAATAGAATCGGACTGCCAACTAGAAGTTATACAATAGAATCAGACTGCCAACTAGAAGTTATATAATAGAATACACTGCCAACTAGAGGTTATACAATAGAATCGGACTGCGAACTAGAAGTAATACAATAGAATCAGACTGCCAACTAGAAGTTATACAATAGAATCAGCCTGCCATGTCTATGATCTATATTTATTAAAGTGTCTGAAACATGCGTTACTTCTAAGTCTCTGTGTGTTTGACTCAAACTCTACACAATGTCTCGTTCATTAAAAAAAACACCGTAGAAGATTTAGAATATAATGCGAAAATACCTATACTTAATAAGGACAAATATAGGCCCTTTTGTAAACACAGATGACTAATTAAATAAGACTGTTGTAGATACTTCATTTGCTAGGCGCGCATATTGAATTTCAAGTATCTTATAGCTGAACTGACACCGTAGCAATGAAAATCTCTTGAATCTCGTTTTAGATATTAGCTACGCGAGGCATGTTCAAGCTTTTTAAAGCGCGATTTAGCTTGCATTTTCAATTTTCTTGGAGCTAGACTCAGAAGCTTGCTACGCATGGCACTTAAAAGTTTCCTTTAGGATTTTTTTTTCCGCCATCAAGACTTGCAACTTTTCTGTCATTAATCTAACTTATTTAATTTGTTTGTTTTGTTCAAACAGCATGTTGACGTTAAAATACTAGTTTTTGCAGCCACCAAGAAGCGTGTGTAATTTAATCCCCAGTGTTCTGGTTTCTTAAGTTGACGCCACTTGAGTTAACCGTCACACCTACAAACTCTTGAGCTGTGGCCCTTGTGTAGCTAATCCGTTTGTATGATAATAACTATGGTCTGCTGTGCTTGAAATGTTAGAGTTATGTTTTTCTTTTAATTGTTTAAAAAAAAAAGTTTTTGAAGGGATGAAGTCAGGGAATGAAAAGAGAAGGACAAAGAAAACGATTAGGGGAATGGAGAGAAGACCTAAGATAAGGGGGGAAGAGTGGACAGACAGAGAGAGAATTCTTATGCAGAGGTCAGAAAAACTAGGGAGAGTCGGACGTATGAAGGAAGAGATAAGTATGAAGAAGGAAAGAAGGTGAAAGAGAGAGAAAGAGAGAGAGAGAGAGAGAGGCAATAAAGCAATTTATTTTCAATAATAAATTTACTTGGATTAAAGATCAATATAAAAATCTAAGTTCTATAAAAATGATCAATGAGTGACCCACGAGTGAAAAGATAACCTTTCCGAAAACAGTTCTTTATCGCATAATTATTGAGTAAACTTAATTTATACTAATATTATCGTGAAACTGGGGAACAATGCAATGGGCAATCCAACATGTAGAATGAGAGAGGGTGAGTTTAATACCAAATAAATGGACGGAAATGTACAACACCAGGCAAAAGGGAGGAGGAGGTAGTTCATGAACAAGGGGTAAATCTTAATGAAAAGGAACCATAATTATAATTTGATATGAAGAACAAAGAGCCATGATACAAGTGTTGTGACAGCCAGCTGCTGTTTACATCAAACGTTAATTGAACCTGTAATCATGTTTTTCGCTGGCCTTAATCGTGTCGCCATTTTTATAAATATGATGCAATGATTTCAAAACGAGGACGACTTCTGCAGGTCAATGTTTCGCATTTTTCTACGTACTACATGGGAAATAATTATGAATTTCAAACAGATTCTCAACAAATGGTCAAAGCAAGGTTCCATGTTGAGCGAATAAAGTTAAACGTGCGTCCTGCTACACGAACTATTACATAAATGTTTTTAGAACTAGCGACTTGGTCACGGGCACTCGTAAATGACGCACCGTCTACGTACAAAGGTATGCGATCCCTAGCCGACAACTGATAGCTGGGATGCTTCGGACAAGGGGCGTAGTCCAAACCGATAGATTGCGTGGAGACAACCTAAGGTGAGGAACAAGCCGTCCTAGTCTAGCTTCGTGTCTGCCACTGCTCAATAAATGCTTACTTCAGGCGGTTTAGAGAGCACTACGACACAGGGTGTCGCCACTGCATAAAGAAAAGTAACAATTGTATGTACTGCAAAAAGAAGTTTTGTTTTCGAATCTTTGTCCCTTGTGAATGTTCATATATCCTAGATGTCGTTTTACTCCTAACTTCGCCATCGGATTCTGTCTTGGACAACTCTCATTGATTGGGTCCATGTCCACCCTGCTGTCCTGACTTCTTGTCATGTCCATTCTCTTGTCCTTGTTTTTTGTCGTGTCCATGTAGCAGCCAAAGGTTTGCCCAATGACGTGGTGCTATTCGCCCCCACCACGATCATGACGCCGCAACGTCCCAGTTCCACAAGACTCGATTTTTAATTCATTTTTAGATGCGGCCCGTTACAAGGATGTAGGTAAGCCTCAAGATCAAAGAAGGTTGCCCACTGTCTGCTCTACTTGTTCTTATTTTATTGATGACGGGGTTATTTTTTTCCTCAAGGAAATATTATAGTAAAGTAAAGTTCCCCTTTCAGATCTTATGGTCTATAGGGCAGATGATGTAAAGGTCATCTGTTTATGTGGCCTACGGTTTACGAGGGTGTTATGTGGCCAGCACAACGACCAACGCTTTTACTTTTCCCCAACTAATGTCAGTACCCATTTAGAGCTGGGTGGAGTCAGAGGCGCCCGAAGATCCCGAAATTAAAAATGCCAGTCTTCACCACGATTCGAACCCCATATCCAGGTTCGGAAACCAAGCGCTTTACCGCTCAGCCACTGCGCCTCCAAATGTTATAGTGATGTTTTATTTTACCTCAAGGAAATGTTATAGTGTTGGGTTTGTTTTGTTTTACAATGTTACATAAATTATGTTGTCAGGTAGTGTAAGACTGAACGGCCCTATCAGTAAATCATACAGACCGGTCATAAATAATGGGCTTAAAGATTAATCAGTTGTTAATTCGAAGATCAATGGGGTAGAGAGAGGGGGAGCGAGAAAGAGACAGAAATGGAGAGAGAGAGAGGGGGGGGGAGATGAGAGCAGCGTGTGTGTGTTTGTGTGGGCGAGTGGTTAGAAGGAGAGGCGGCCTCTCTGCAGATATAAGGGATACAAATTAACAGGAAAACACAGCAGGAATTTTATTTCAGCGTGTAATCTTATACTAAAGGGCATTTCAAATTACAAAATGTTCCGGGCATTACTAAACTTCCAATGGTTAGGGTGGACACAAAGACAAAGGAATAGCGTTAAACTTTTCAACACTTAAGTTATAGGTTCAGAAAGAAGATAAATGAAGGAAAGAAAAAGAAAAGAAAGACAAACGAACAAAATAAAATAAAAATATTTTTTTAGAAAAAAGCTTATCAAAAGGGAGGAACCCACATTTACAACTATATCTCTTAATAGTGTAGAATTTGTCCCTTTTCGATATCAAGCAGAACAATTAATAGACTTAATTGGTTAATTTTTCATTGATTCATGTTTTGATAGGTGCATAACAAAATGTGTACAATTTCAAATTGATAAGAGTATTAATGTGGGAGAAATAACGTGCTCAAAATGAATACCAGTATACATGTATAAAATGTATAAGCTTTGTAATAAAAGATCATCTAAATTCAGAATTATATCACATTTGAAAGATGTTAAAAAAAAACGGGAGAATAATAAAATCATAATAGAGCAATTCAACGCAATTATCGTATCAGTTTAGATCTATATGTGTGTGTGTGTGAGAGAGAAAGAGCGAGAAAAAGAGAGAAGAGGAAGGGATATATCTAACCTATATAAAATGTACATATGTTGCCTAGGACACAGACCTTACATATAATGACATATATAAAATGTACATATGTTGCCTAGGACACAGACCTTACATATAATGACATATATAAAATGTACATATGTTGCCTAGGACACATATAATGACATATATAAAATGTACATATGTTGCCTATGACACATATAATGACATATATAAAATGTACATATGTTGCCTATGACACAGACCTTACATATAATGACATATATAAAATGTACATATGTTGCCTATGACACAGTCCTAACATATAATGACATATATAAAATGTACATATGTTGCCTATGACACATATAATGACATATATAAAATGTACATATGTTGCCTAGGACACATACCTTGCTCATGTGTAGATCTAACTATTATCAATGTAGATCCTTCAAGAACAGGACCAGGAATCTATCCTTATAAATTGTCATCAACAAACAGATATATCATTGCACTGTAGAAGAGGATAGACATTATATGTCAATAAAAGCTACAAAGTAGAATGAAATAGAAATAACAAAACAAGCACAAATCGTTATCAATTCTCCAACCAACAAATGTCAAACTCACAGCCAGCCCCTAGGGCTGTATGCTGTGATTGACTTTATAGTTGTTTTTTTCTTTTCGAAGGGTAGAGTGGACGCTGTCCACAAGTAGCGAAAAAAGGAAACGCCTCAAACAGTAACCGTAGATTATTTCCGAAGCCCGGCACGCTCTGTGTTGTTAGTTTAGATCAGCGGTTCTCAACCTTTTAAGCTCGGCGACCCCTTTTTACAATTCCCAATTCTGCCGCGACCCCCCCCCCCCCGTACACACACACAGCAATAGAAGAACAGACAAAATACAATCCATTTTTTCGATGGTCTTTGGCGACCCCAGGCAAATCGTCAATCGACCCCCAAGGGGGTCGCGACCCACAGGTTGAGAACCCCTGGTTTAGATGTTTTATAATCAGATTGACCTACATTCAAGGCCCACGATAGACGTACGAATCATGACCTGGCATAGTTTGAGCCAAAAAACCAATTACGAGACGGCAAAGTTGAAAAAAGTTTAGATAAGCAGAAATGTTTGGAAAGACATTCATTCACAAAGTGAGTTGAATTAAGTTTTTACAAGGCTTATATCAACGGACTCTTGTCTGGTACAAATTTTGTAAACGTTATTTCTCCCACACACATTATCGGATCAAGTTGAAAGTACAAGCCTGAGTATGGAAAAAGACTCTAATTCTTCGCAAGAGACAATAGAGAAATGGAGAAAACGGTTGACAGATCATGCGTGGTGCTCCTACGGTCCTACAGACTAAGGGACAGAACAGGAAATCAGTGATGCCCAAACTACGACCCGCGTGTCATATCCGGCCCCTAACATGGGGGGGAGGGGTGTTAGCAAACATCTGAAACTGTAACATCCCAAGAAGTTTTGGAGATCATACGTTTGTAATGGAGCGTGGACAGTTGAGTCAAAACCATATCAACAAGAAAAAAAAAATGATGTGTGTGTTTCAAAATGTATCCGGATTCGATCACCGCTCCTGAAAAGTTCAAAAATTAGTCATAGAGTACCATATATGACTTTTATCTGAACAAGTGCACAATACAACACGTTGACTTCGTTGACTGTAGCGAGTTCTCTTTCTTTTGTGTCATGGAATCAGGTCAACAGGGGCAGTCAACCATACAAATAGTGTCAGCGCAACAACGACATTGTCTCCGCCACCTCCCCTCTCCCTTTCTTCGATATTCTCACCATTACTTTCTGAAAAAAATGACGACTTGATATAAATACATAAGTTTTGTCAATTTGTAAATATAAGCTCTAGCGATGACATCAACTTGTACTGTCAGTTGGTAGGAGTAGACGATAAGTAGGCGGAGAATTCATATCCCCCACCCCGGTCAATACAGAGAAGTGTTGTCTACCGCACGGGTAAACTGTGGTAAAGTAACATAGATGACAAACTACTGAATGACTGAAATATGTAATGATCCTGTATGCATTCAAATCTAGCTCTAGCGTTCATAGCGTAGACTTATTTGGAGTAGAAATGTCTGTCTTGTATGTTAAATTCTTATGAAAATTACTGCGTCATGATGACTATATAACGAGACTAAATAACGCATTGTTTTTGCTGGAAGTGGTAATAATATAAGCACTGTCCTACATACGAAATGTTTAAAATGGCAATCTTCTCAAATCCATCATTTGATGCTCAGATATTGAGCCCAGCGGAACAGTGTTGGGGAAAGTAGGTCGTTGTGCTGGCCACATGACACCCTGCTCGTTAACCAAAGAAACAGATGGCCTTTTCATCTCCCCTATACATCGCAAGGCTTGAAAGGGGAGCTTTTTTTTACTTTAGAATCCGACCTACAACAATAATTATTTTTACCGTTTAGCGCAATTTTATGATTTTAGCTTTCTCAATACACTATGATCCTATCACATGTCTGTGCCAGTTGAAAAAATGTGGGGGAGAAAGAAGATGGTAACTGGGGGATAGCTTTTTAAATGCATTTATATAAAAAAAAAAGGTGAATGAACTGAATTCAAACTCGAGGGCTAAAGCTTTCTCATGTAAATACATTAACCACATTGTCAGTAAAGTGCTTATAAAAATAGAAGGTTTGAAAAAAATGCTCTCTACAAAGTATAAAGGGGACTAATTCAACTTTTACCGCCTCCTTCAGTCACGAAGTCTTGTTTTGCCAGGTAAAAAAATAATTTTGAAACATTTTAGTTTGATCCGAGATAGGCTGTGGCAGAAATAATGTGTACAAACGTTTGGCCAGACAGACAGACAGAGTGAGTTGATATAAGCTTTGTAAAAATGGACAAAAAGCCTGCGATATAGAAACAGTCAAGTTAGATGTGGCATTAGTTGGTCTAGAACACTTGACGAGGGAGAGTCCATAGTTCGAGTTTTGATTGGAAATGGAAACTCGACAAAACAGCTGTATTTACGGCTAAAGGATATCATCTAAGCCATACATATGTGTTGGTTGTAAAACACCCTCTTCAACAGCTGGCTATTAGAATAGTGACAAGTACATTACATCACCAGTATGGATCTTTAGATGGCGATAACGTCCACTTTTTGTATTTAAAACTTCTATCAATACTAAATGAATGAAACAGTTGTTTAAACACGCCACAGGGAGCCTCGATCGAACGCAAACACAAGTAACAGAAAACGCATGTGTACAAAGGACTAAAATGACTGCGACAGCCTGGGCCCATAACACAGGTACAAATCGTACAAATGAATATTCTATCTAGTACACCGCTCCATGTGTAGCTCCTCCCGCCCACGTTATAACACATGTATACATATTTAGACTGCCAACAAGGTTCTATCTGTTTGAACCTAAATTAAAAAAAATAAAAGACTATTTGAAATGTGCAGCGAACAACTGGCACACCAATGAGTCGATGCAATGAACATGGGGGGGAAATCAATGACAGTCTGGAGGCAGCAGAGCAAGACGACATACATAACAGAATGACTCGTCCGGCAAGCTCTGCGCCTCCAGACTGTGCTTCCAAAACAACTTGTGTTCTATTAGCTAACAGACATAAATGTTTTCTACCATCTTTGGCTTTAGGTGTGCTGTGAAAACCCAAGAAGTCCATCTGAAAACAAACTTAACTTGTCAGACATGAAAAAGATTGTCGTATACAGGCCTATATATATTTATAACAGAATGACAAACCATTCACCAATTCCTTCAGAAGTGTCAACAGGTGTAGAGATCCTGATAGATGCTGCCTTTTTAGATACACGCTCATGAACTGAATTTATTGTTTCGTGTTATTGTCGTTCTAGTGTTTTTTTAAACAAAAGGTCGATAAATGTACTTTTAATTTACGCCATTCTTGTGTACGCGTAGATCCAGTTAATTTATAATTTTTAGAGTTTAGAGGTAAGGAAAGCTGATTCGAAAGATTTCGTTTGAAAATGTTTCGGTAATGTATAGACCTCAGAAGGAGCTATGCGAGATAAAATTCTATAATCACAGAAAAAAGGAATACAGGTTTTGTGTATGATATTGTCCTATTTATGAAAAACATGTCAACAATTATCAAAAACCAAATAACATATTGGAGGCGAGCTGGCTGAGATGAGATTTTTTTCCGGGATCCTTGGGCGTCCCTGAGTCTATCCTTTACATCATCTGCCCTATAAGTAGGGGAAAAATTAGAAAATTACTCTGGTAAAAATTTTTAACACGTTATTTCTCCCACACCCAATTCGGATCAACTTGAGACTTTGAACAATTATTTCTTGTTCCTCAAAAAAAAAAAAATCAATAAAAAGAAATTAACCAATTAATTAACTTATTATTGATAATTTAATTATTTCGTTTGGTATAGAACAATGGAAAGAAATTGTACTTGACAGATGTGGTGGTATAAGTTGAATTATTCCCCTTTAAACTTTGTGACGATAATTTGGTCGTCGCTTAAATGTCTGAAACTAACAATGGAGAGCTATGAAAACTTTGATTTTCGTAGGCACTTCGCTGGCATAGTGGTTAGTGTATTGGCTTGAAGAGGCTTGAGCCCTAGAGTTCCAACTGAAGTTGCAAAACTTTTTTAAATTAATAAATGCTTTTACAAATCTATCACGGTACCTTTCACTCAGATATCCCTTTCTTTCTCCCCCCCCCCCCTTCCCAATCCCTTTCCCAATCGGGCCACGCGAGTAGTAGGATCATAGCGCACTGAGAAAGCTAAAAGCATGAAATAGCGCTAAACGAAAACAATTGGTAAAATATGTCTAATTGAACAGATTTATTATTGTTAGTCTCAATCTTTTACTAATTTAATTACAGGACTGATCTTAACTAGTTGATACAATTACACTTAATATAAGCTTTGTTCTTTTTTTTTTAATAAATATTTTATATATATTGTTTTCTTGTTAAAAAATTATCAACCGAGTCTTTCCTTTAAGGAACTAAACGTGGAAAAAAGGGTGGGGGGTGAACATGGAAGAATACTACACATGGGTTTTAGACGAGAGGAGAAGTACAAGAAAATACGTCATCAAGAGAAAAATAAACTTTCTTCCACTTCCCCTCCCTAGCGTCTACACCTCTGACTGAGAATGAAGTCAATTCTGTATATATGAATGAGTTTATTAAGGTTACCACGAGACCGAAACAGATCAATACATCCCTAGGATCCGAACTCGCCCAAACACGGCATTCTATTTCAAAGCTCGTAAACAGTATCGCTGTGTTGTGATGAGCAGCTTGGCATTATGGCCGTGTGCATCAGTAAATGTTATCTCTTAAGTCTGTGTCCTCCAAGTAATGTGTTGTTTTGGACCATTGACCACACAGCTTGGTTTCAAACTCGTGTTAGTGCTCTGTATTTTCTGAATATTTTAAATTTGTTACGTTGTATACTTTACCAAAATAGTACAGGTTTATGGGTGATAAAAGCTTATTAAAATTTTATGAATAAAAGTTTAGTAAATATATTTACAACAGGGGGCGCGGAGGCTGAGCGGTAAAGCGCTTGGCTTCTGAATCGGGGGTCCCTGGTTTTCTAATCCTGGTGAAGACTGAAATTTTTAATTTCGGGATCTTTGGGCGCCTCTACACTCAGCTCTAATGGGTACCTGACATTAGTTGGGGAAATGTAAAGGCGGTTGGTTGTTGTGCTGGCCACATGGCACCCTCGTTAACAGTTAATCTTTACATCATCCGCCCTATAGATTACAAGGTCTGAAAGTTCCATTGTTTCTAAATCAGATTTTCGTTCATGAATTTGGCTAAGCCCCTTCTTCTGTATCGACCATTCTGAGATGCCTAGACCAGTACAGGCACACGGTGCCACTGTGTTGGGTTGTTTCGTCTAATGAAATTAGGACAAAGCCATGTAAGGTATTCGTCACAATCTATTAGCTTGACTGACACCCACAAGATAATTAATGAAATATTAAGAGAAACAGGAAATCGGCGCAGTAAAATTAAAAGAAAATGTATAACGTCCAAAGGTCATACAGACTAAAGATACCTAAATAATATATACATTATGCTGTTATGATGAAAGAGAATAAGGATAATATATCGACCTTTCTTAACAGTAAGAATAGTTATCAAACACAACAGCAGTAGTATTACCTGGCTAGTAAACAAAAATGTCAGTGCGAAAAAAAATGAGAATCTTGCAATCAAACGAAGTTTCTGGACAGGCTCAAAGAATGCCAAACTCTATGCTTAAAGTCTGATTGTGTAGTGAATCTTAGATTGGCTCCCTTCTGCTTGTAATTGTACACCAATAATATCTCAAACATGTAACTCTAGATAGAGGATAACAAAACAAGATTCAGGTGAAATATGAAAGCCACGCAACTTGCCTGGTTATCTTTCGGAAACACCATATTTGTACATAATTTCTCTTCAGAAAAAAAATGTCCACAATTGGCAACATTTTCTTGTTTGTTATTGTTGTTTTAACACTTGTGAGAATCTTTGATTTTTTAAATTACATTCGACTGATGTCTAAATCAAAGGCCAATTTTTCGGACAAGATAAGATCGTTCGAAAAATGACTACCAATATGCCAAATGTCGGTAGTCTATTGATTTCTGGGGCATCAAGCAACTCTCAGATCTGGTTTGGTCTCGTGTCAGGGGAAATAATAATGAAATAAGGGGAAGTCAATTTGTAACATCAATCGAATGTCTAGAAAATACCACACACACGCACACACACACACACACATTTCTTAAAACTGAACAGGAAATTATTATAATATATATTATCGGAATTGGTATAGCTCTGGTTTGTTAATAAAATGCAAGTAATTAAAAGTTATCAATGCGATGCATTGTCTCTGAAAATGATCTGCTAAATTTTAAAGTTATAATTCTATATCCATAATTACAATAGCAGACAGTATACATTGTACTACACATAAGTTTTCTGTAACCAACAGGTCCAAATGAGATTATTGAAACTGCATGAGCATATCCATACTAAAATAAAAATCGCTAATAAAGTTCCAAAAGTGTCGACGCAAATGAAGTTAATTTAACCTCAACCGCACAGTGAGACATGTGATTCCGAAATAGGTAAGCCTAGTTTAAAAAACGCTGGATCTTGTCAAAAGAATATCCATCGTATCTTATATGATACAGACGTTACTTCAAAAAAGAAGATGATTACGTCCTAGGCGTCATGCATTTAGTCATGCATATTAACTAATGACCTAAATTCAGCCAAGTTGAAAAACGAATGCGCTAAGTAGCAGGACGTATCCAAGTCCACTCAGCTTTAGTGTTTACGTAAGTTCATTGAAATCGTCGTGTGGTCAGTTGGCATTTCGACATTTCGACACCTCGAACTCAGTCCACGTCTGCCTCCTTAATCTCTTTTACTTTAAGCCTCAGTTTTTTTCAAAGTACATTATTCTAACGAAATTTAAAAAGTTCCTCTTTTTAATAACACTAGCAGAACGGGAAAAGCCAGACAATTTGGATAATAATAGTCATCGTAAAGTCGAGTCCTTGAATGGAAGATTTTCACGATAAACTAAGCAATGTCAAGGACGCTAATTAAAATTTCACTGTAGCCAACTAAAAAAACAGAAATGAGCTATACATTTAACAATATTGCATTGACAGTTGATCTTCGTATGCAATCTCTTATATTACCGCTAGTTAGTAGCCTATCGTTTTAGATATAAGTTTTAAGCCATATCATGATAGTCTAACTCAAATGCTTCTCTCATATTGAAATTTGTTGTGTCACAAAAAGAAGAGCTTATAAAATTTGATATATAATTATTTTATATATATTTTATTTTATATATTATTTATTTAATTATAATGGACCAACTTATAGATTTTCTTAAAGGGATGGCTGATATAGAGTTGTATTTTACAGCAATTACCAGTAGTATACAAATAGTCATAGCCTATATATTTGTATTAAAAGCGCAATAATTTTTTTTCTGAATTATTATAGAGATAAGTGTTCCTATTTTGGCAAGTGGCCATAATGATCTTTTTTTTTATTTTGGTTAAAAAATTTTTTATTATAAGTTTTGCTTATTTGGACGTTTTTTTAAAAACAAATATCCCTTTAAAAAATGTCTGCTATAGATCAGGGAAAATCATCAACTTAAGTAGATCCACATTGAATGCGAAAGTGCATTTTCGAAATTGAAGATTATAGTTTTTATACGCATAAAAATGCATCTATGTATCTTTCACCAAATGAAAACTATTCCTGTCGACCAGTCTATATGTATCTGCATATGCTTTTAAAAAGAGCTTATCAATACTTTCTTTATTATATACATCGGGCACACAATAAAAGCTAGCTATTTCTAGTATTTCGCTATATTTGAAAATCTCCAATATTTTGCATAGGAGATTGAGGTTGAGTATTATTTCACAGTTTGCCTATGTTTACTGAGGTATATAATACTAATATGTTTTCTGATTCTACAGTGCTAAAAATGTGCACAAAATTATATGGTTTGAGAAAAGTTTCTCAATGATGTATTCCGTACACCGGATGCAACAAAAAGCTTGCTACTCATACCATTGTATTCAAAAATCTCCAATTATCAAAGAGATATCCTATCAAATTATTTTAATAAAGTATTCGTACCGGATTAATAGAGCGCTATCAAGTTATTTTAAGAATCATGTGTTGGACGTGGAATGTAGTTCCTAAATATTAATATTATAAGGCTTGTCTTCGAGTCCGAAAAATAATGAGGAATGCAGTATCTCCCGTGGCTACGGAGCCCCAGCTGTGACCTACTTATTTTGCCACATTTGAATAATATTATATATCAATCATGGGAAAGGCTTCGGGAGTCAACCCTGAGGAAAAATTAGGAGCTGGCGACCCTAAGGCAGTTTGCAGCACCCAGTGCTATGTAACATAATAGTATTATATGTACATTTGCACACTAGTGCGTCAGTGCAACACCGCTTGTGTTTACGTAATAAATGGAGTTCCTAATAGGTCTTCCCTCTTAAACACTAGTTTGTTATTTGTGTAACACGAATATTCTACATGGTGTCAGAGTAAAACTTAAAAAGCTGTCCAGACAAAGGTTTTTATTAATCTAATAATGGCTTCTTTTTATTTTGAGCAACCAATCTTGAATTGGAATGCTAAAGATCTGTATCAAGAGTTTTTAAGGTTTCAACAGCAGGTGAGCTTTTGTTTCAAAGGACCGTTAGCTGGTGCCGATAGTAAACAAAAAGCCGGATGCCTGGGAATGTGGATAGGTCAACAAGGCCGTGAAGTGTACAAAACTCTAAATATTGATGATAGTGAAGAGGGAGATCCGCAATTGCTATTAAAGAAAATAGAAGACTACATAAGGCCAAGACAAAATAAAAGTGTGTCTAGATTTAGAGCACATCAGAGAAAGCAGGAAGAAGGAGAAAGTTTTGATAACTTTGTTAAAGATTTAAAGCTTCTCATTATGGACTGTGAGTATGACAACCCAGACAATATGCTTATTGATTTGATTATTAGTGGAGTCATACACGAAAAGGTACAGTTAAGACTACTTGACCAGGGACAGAAGTTGACCCTTAGCAAGGCTATTGACATGGGACAACAATACGAGATGTCGCAAAGCCAAGTGAAAATGTTTAGGGGCCAAGAAGTTCTAGCAATCAAGAGACAGTCACACAATGTATTCAAGCAGAAGTATAAAGACAACTCAGATAAATTATGTAGTAAATGCGTCAAGAACCACGAAAAGGGAAAATGTCCGGCAATAGGAACCACATGCAATTTCTGCAAGAAGAAAAACCACTAGTTTCAAATGTGCAGACAAAGACGCAAAGTCAATATGGTAGAAGATGACAGCCACAGTGATGAAAATGTTGTACCTGTTAGCACTGCAAGTAGCCAGTCTAAAAAGGGTAAAATTGAGAACATCAATGTCGTTGAAGACAAGTGGACTGTAAAACTAGTCGTGAATGGCAAGACATTAATTTTTCGTATCGACACTGGTGCAAGATGTAACATTCTTGTCAAGTCGGAGTTTGAAAAGCTCAAAGACAAAGTAAGACTTGCTTATTCAGCAAAGTCACTCAAGTCTTACACTTATCATGTTATTAAGACTGTAGGAGCAGTGGTGCTACCTTTGAAAAATAATATTCAAGAGGTGAAAGCAAGGTTTGAGGTAGTAGACATTAGCCAAGAGAACATTTTGAGAGGTGACACAGCAGAATGTTTAGGACTACTACAACGGATACACAGCATAGAATCCAAGGCAGAAGACGAGTTACAAAGAGAATGTCCTGACATGCTGAAAACAACTGGAACACTGCCAGGAGAATACAAGATTCAGTTACAGGAAAATGCTTAAGGAGTTATCCATCCACCACGTCTATTAGCAGCATCGCTACGCAAGAAAGTTGAAGAAAAACTTAAAGAAATGCAAGCTGATGGATTTATTACTCCAGTACATGAACCTACTGAATGGGTTAGCTCCATGGTTGTTTCGTTCAGGAATGACAAAGTGAGAATATGTATTGATCCAAAAGATCTCAATAAAGCAATCAGACGGGAACATCACCCGATGAAAACTATTGAAGATGTGATCACTAATATTCCAGATTCGAAGATATTCTCAGTTTTCGATGCCAAGTCAGGGTTTATGCAAATAAAGCTTGAAGGAGAATCTTCATTTCTCACAACTTTCAACACACCTCTGGGAAGATATAGATGGTTACGATTACCTTTTGGAATTAAATCAGCGCCAAAGAATTATGGATGAAATGCTTCAAGGTATTGAAGGAGCATATGTCATCATAGACGACATTCTAGTAGCTGGTAGAGATGTTGAACATCATGATCACATTTTGAAACAAGTCATGCAAAGAGCAACGGAGTACAATCTAAAGCTGAAATATGACAAGTGCAAGATAAGGCAAAACAGAGTACCTTATATGGGCCATATCTTGTCAGAGAAAGGTTTAGAACCAGATCCAGCAAAGATAAAGGTAATTATTGACATGCCAGCTCCTCAAGACAAAGATGGAATCAGAAGATTTCTAGGTTTAATTCAGTAGCTAGCAGAATTTATTCCTAATCTAAGTCAAGCCGATGCTCCAATACGAAAGCTTCTAAAAGATGATGTAGAATTTCAATGGAATCATGAACAAAACAAGAGTTTTGAAGAATTGAAACATCTTTGTACAAACCCTCCAGTTTTGGCATATTATGATGTCAACAAGAACGTAGAGATAGAATGTGATGCGAGTAAAGATGGACTGGGAGCAGTATTACTCCTGGAAGGTCGTATAATTGCATACGCATCAAGAGCTCTCACAGGTACTGAAACAAGATATGCTCAAATTGAGAAGGAAATGCTCTCAATTGTGTATAGTACAAGCAAATTTCACTGCTACATATTTGGTAAAGAAATAACAGTTTATAACGATCACAAACCTCTGGGGCTAAATCTTGTCTTATTGTCAGCACCAATGAGAATACAGAAGATGTTAATAAGACTACAGTGGTATGATCTGAAAGTCTGTAACAGAAAAGTCAAGGAAATGTTTATCTCCGATACACTTTCTCGTGCACATCTACCAAACACTGATATACAGACATGTGAATTTACAGATGATTCAGTGCATATGATCTCAGTAAGTGATTCGAAAAACAGTGAAATTAAAGACTGTACAAGCAAGGAACTTTCAATGCTTCTGGAAGTAATTATGACTGGTTGGCCAGACACAAGAAGCGAGACTCCAATTGAAGTCAGGCCATATTGAGATTCAAGAGACCAGTTATCAACTTCGGATGGTATTATATACAAAGGTCTGAGAATAGTCATGCCACCAAGCTTACGTAAATACATGCTAAATCTGATTCACAAGTCTCACTTAGGAATAGTCAAGTGTAAGCAGCGAGCCAGAGAAGTCATGTATTGACCAGGCATGAATGCAGGCAAGACACCAGACCTTCCATACAGCATGGTTGGGTGCGATCTGTTTAACTTTGAGGGTAAAAAGTATGTGCTTCTAGTTGACTACTTCTCAAAGTTTATTGATGTCAAAGAACTGTCACAGGAAACTACATCAGATACCATCGAAGCAATAAAGAGTATATTCGCATGCTATGGAATACCTAGAAAGTTAAGATCAGATAGCGGGCCACAGTTCGCTTCAAGGGAATTCCTGAATTTCTGTAAATCATACGGAATAGAGCATGAAATGTCAAGTCCTCATTTTCAGAGTTCTAATGGCGAGGCTGAAAGAGCTATTCAGACAGGGAAGAAACTTTGGAAGAAAAGCGAAGACAAATTTCTGTCGCTATTAGACTACAGAACTACTCCACTGAGTAATATTAATTTGTCGCCAGCACAATTACTCATGGGACGCCGACCCAGAAATTTGTTACCTTCGAGAGAGGAAATACTCACACCTAAGACACCAGATCTCAAGGTGGTGAAGAAACACTTTGACTCCGAGAAACAGTCTCAGAAACATTATTATGATAAGAGGAAAGGAGTTAAGAGTCATAATCCAATACAAGACGGAACGGCAGTCAGAATGCAACTTAATTCTAAGTGGAAACCAGGAACAGTAGTTTCGAAGCATTCTAAGCCTAGATCATATAATGTCAAAAGTGGAAATAAGGTCTACAGACGAAACAGAAAACATATCAGAAAGTCTTCTGAGAAAGCAAACAGATTTGACAATAATTATGACTTTCCAGATGACATCTCAGAACAACCAGAACCACTAGATCTAGAGAGTCCAAGATTACAAACTACACTAGATTTTGAGCCGCCACTACACACTGCTTCTTCTAACACATCTAGACCACATGAACCTTATGTAACACGCTCATGCAGAATAGTAAACAAGCCCAAGAGACTTGAATTGTGATGATCTGATTTGACTTCTTAGTTGACTAGTTTGATAGTTATTCTGATAAATAGATTTTCTAAATTAAAAAAGAGAGATGTAACATAATAGTATTATATGTACATTTGCACACTAGCGTGTCAGTGCAACACCGCTTGTGTTTATGTAATACAAGGAGCTCCTAATATGTCTTCCCTCTTAAACACTAGTTTGTTATTTGTGTAACACGAATATTCTACAGCTACGCTCTGGCAGAACCGTTTGATTGTCGTATGAGCTGAGCCGAAGGCTCTTCGAGCTCAAAGTTTGAAAAAAAACCTGTTTGGTCGTCCAGCCAGAACAGTAAAAAAAAAAAAAACCTGTGAGAACACAGTTCTGTTTGAGAGCGACCCGAGTCAATGCCTATGTAAAGCATTGCTGTTTTCAATGCCTTTGGCCCCCGACTCATGGCAGAAGGCCGAGGACACCGGGACACCGAGAGCCTCCGTCGTTTTCCTTCGTTATACCAAGCTAGCCGTGGAAGACTCGCCATTTATGTAACGGTCCTTTGAGGAACGGCGCATGGATGTGTGACAGGTTTGTGGGGACTTTTTTACAACCCCGCCCGTGCAAGGGGTGGACTCTGGTCTACCCGTGGGCATCCCCACGGGAGTTATGCTTCGCCATTTAGCCTAGCTACCCCCTCAAGTAGCCGTTTCCACCCAGGTGCCACGTTGAGGCAGAACAGCGTACCTGGGTCTGGCAGAACCTGCGACTCCGCTGACCCCAAACTGTATCGACACTGCCGTTCCTTTGGATAAATCAGCTGCGTGGAGAGGGGGGAACTGATGTGTGGGCGACATCGTTCCGACCACAGCTAATGCCAAGGCATTCATCTCATTTTTATGAGATGATCCATAGTCGCTTCGCGACTGAAGGAGGCCATTGATAGATAGATAGATATTATCAACCTAATAACTGGCAACATAGATATTATCAACCTAATAACTGGCAACATCTATTGTTACAATCGGATTACAGAAATAATAATGGCATTAATGTCATATAAATAGGCGAGGGAGTTCAATAGAGATAGACTTATATAATTTACATTTAGTTACTGCACTATTGAAACACGATGATGCCTCTGACAACTTTATTCCCTACTCTACAGAACTACGGGAGATAAAGTAAAAGTTACAACAGGGAGTAACGTGGAATAGATCTCGAAAAATCCAAGCTGGTCGATACACAAAGTTACAATGTAAAATTTTTAATGTCTCTGGATAGACGACTATCTGTATTAGACCTGGTCAGGCAATCAGACAAGAAATCGAAATAAACTTGCAATGAATTATGAATGAATGAACAATTTAGGGATTAACTACAAACAGTCACTTCAACTAACGAAAACATGATTTAGGTCACAGTTAGGTCTTACTTCTCCCCAAGGCGAATAGTGCTCTCAAAGTCTGGGGCTCCAACACGTTCCCTTCAGTGGCGTAGCTAAGATGGGGGAGGGGGTGCAAATTTGAAAATCACGCGGGCCCCTACTTCTCCACTGGAGGGGATCCCCTGAATAAGTGTCCGAAATTTGCTTTTGCATTTATTATTACGTGTTCATCATCATGTCATAATGTTGAATGTCAAAATGTAGAGGGGGGGGGAGGCTAAAGAGCTCAAGGCCACCGGGCCCCCAAATCCCTAGCTACGCCACTGGTGCCCTTGTTACATAGATCTACCATAGTTTTGTTATTTTGACCTCAAAATGGTGGATTCACGAAATAAAATTTAGTATATATAAATCTAAGTATATCTATTAGATCTCTAGTTTCGCTGTATGGTATTTTAATGTAGCCTAAAGTTTCTGCGAGTCTTAAATTATTTTCTCTGTCTGCTATCTAACCACGATATCAGGCAAATAAGATAATAAGAAAACATAAGATAAGAATAGTCTCAATGGTTTTAAACCGAAAAGAAAAAAAAAAAAACTCACCAAAAATGTATTCATTCTGACTTAACGGCTAACGATCGGAATAAAAAAAAACAACAATAAGGAAGAATGATGGATAGAATTATAGAACTAGACCCATCGTTCCTTAAAATACTTCGCTCATAGGCTAGTAATCCACACATTCATTGAACACTCTTATCTGTAGCACAGTCAGTCCTACTGTTACGTTGCATTAATCCGTAATGTGCCTGACGATCAATTTTAATATTTAGGCCAAAGAGCCGAAAGACTTTCTAAATTGACAACTTGTAAAAGGCGCGAGTTATTTCCCCTCGCACACCTTGATCGACTGCTTCAACTGAAGAGAGAAGTGTGTCGACTGAGCGCTTCGAATAAATAGTACAAGAAACACAGACAGGTTTTGAATATCAAATCCCATACATTATTCATAGCGGGCGGGGAAACAGGCCAAAGCAGGAATTCTATTTACAGCATACGACATACGCCTACTTTTTTTTTTTTTAATTACTAAAAAAAAAGGCGCCAAATTTAAAAATCATTCAGAAACAAATAGATCTTAAGTCGTCTGATGGTGTGATGCAGTGGCGTAGGGATTTGCGGGCCCGGGGGACTTGGCTTTTTGGGGGGCCCTGCATTTTGATATTCGACGTCATGACATGAGATAATTGAGTACTATTTAATGTAAATACAAATTTCGAGACACTCATTCGAGGACCCCTCATGATGGGGCCCGGGAGGGAAGTTAACAATTTGGACCCCATTCCCCACCCTACCAACGCCACTGGTGCGATGTAATAGCTTTTAAAAGATGTGTTTGCGAAATAAAAAAGACTCCACATAAAATAGAGGTCATCACTTTCTAGATTCTAATTGTTAGTTTCATATGATATGATACAATAAAATTGTTTTATTTAATGTGTACTTATGCTCTGTCTTGACGTTTTTTGTTATTGTTTTTTTTTAAGTTTTTGGTTTTCTTTATTTTTTTCCATATCCAAGAGCCTATTTATTTCAAAATATGTCTTCGGTGCTCACCAATAATAATAATGGCAAGGTCTTCCATTCCCAAGATTAATTATGCGTGCAGAGATTCACATGAGTAGCCTATGCAGATTCAGTTGCGACCTACATTTTCCTATATCTCGTGCAGACAAAGCCGATGTCCATTGGCGGTCTAATTAAGTTTTCTTTCCGTCTTCTGCGCCTGTCTTCAATAATGGCTTTTCTTAAATTTGTACGATCTCTCCAACTTTCTCAGAGGCCATCTGCTGCCAGCTCCTTTCTTCTATGCCAGTGCGGGCGAAATGGTGACTAAATGTATCTTTATATCGCTTACGGGAGGGGGCACCTCTATTACGCCGTCCTCGCCAAAGAAGATCGCCCTTGGGCAAGCGGTCGTCTTCCATGCGGGATAAGTGTCCGACTCAGCGCAGCTGCACACCAGTGATACTCGGATAACATGCAAGTCTTAAAGCATTTGTGGTCGTATAAAAAGGATGCATCAATCATAGTATCTGTTACCTGTTACCTTTTCCTTAGTCTGTTGGACCGTTGAGGCAACATGCAGGATTCGCCGACCGCCTTTCTCTGTCTTGTGCCTTTTGCTAATGGCAGGCCCGTCCATTCTTTTATGTTGTCTTCCCATGGCTTTCTCTGTCTGCCTCTTCTTTTTCAGGGTACTGTTCCCTAAAGGAAGGACTTTGTTACCCCCGAAGATCTTGTAATATGGTCATAGATTTTTAGCTTGCGTTTTTTTTACGATATACCTTTCCATAAAGTTGGATAAGAACTGAATTTCACCCAATGAGGAAATAAGAATCGTCCACAAAAACTAAGTCCTGAGTGAGAACACCTATTCAATGACTATAAACTTAAGTTACACACACACACTTGTAATGTCTGGAAAATTACATGAAGTGTTTTATGCTAATGTTTTTCACAATTTGTTGTGCTCTGTGACTAATCACTAGATAAAAATAGCTTTAAAGAGGATGGACAGATGTTAAGCCTAGTGATACATGAATAACGTCTGAATGAATTGCTCCTTACCGGTGTCATCAGGTGCTATCTGTTCTCTATACGCCATGTTTGTATATACAATGTATGTGTACAGCTATTAGAACTATTAGAAAGACCGAGATACATGTGTTTAAGATCCAAAATAAAAGGTAATGCCAAAAACAGGCACAGAGGACTTAAATAGATATCCTTCTTTAATGTTCATTACAAAGCTACAAAGCTTATATCAACTCATTCTGTCTGGTAAAAATTTTGAACACGTTATTTCTCCCACCACACCCATTCTTGGAAGAAGTTGAAAGTGAACACAATTATTAATTGTACATAAATAAATACGAATCAATTTTAAAAGGAAAAATATCCAATAAGTCAATTAATTACTGGCAATTTAATTATTTTGTTTGATACCGAAAAAGTGAAATAACTTTTGCAACAGGTTATTATGCCTTTGAAATTGCCGAGATGTTCCCTTTAGATATGATTTGTTCTTGTTTTTTTTGTTGTTGTTGTTGCTTTTTTATTAGTTTTCAAAAATGTATAATGTCTTTTAATCTTGATCCTTCTGACTTGCGATACAAACATTGACACTTATGTTGTCTCGTTCTAAGGACACCAATGAATAGATTGTCTGATAATTTAGCAGCGGCTATTTGAACAAGTAATCAGAAAGGCTGCGTAGTGCAAACTTCTTTTTTTAAAATCTAGCCAGCTTTAATTGTGGGAATGTGTGGCTGAGAGGCCAGAACCTCTTGGCAACATTTTGACCACCTATCGAGCGTACTATAGTTCGAATCCCGATTCGATCAGAGTTGTGTTTGTGAGCGCGGCACGGAAACCTCTCTCAAATGCCTCCTCTTCCCCACTGGTCTACTAATGAGATTGGACCACAGCTCATAAGCATGAGAGTTGCGCAGCAACTTCTACCATGCCTACAACTATTGCACATAATGCAAACGGTGGCTGCAGCTTAGAAGCAATTATTATTCTCTGCTGCAATGAAGGCCTACAAACTTGAACTAAAATACTAATGAGCCAAAGTAAGGCCTCGAGGCTACTGAGGTGGGCGGGCAACAGGATTGTGGCTTCACTGACACATTGCTGTATCAAACCAGGTATTAGTAATGTGGCTGGCCATTCCCTTTGTTTCCCAGCAGGGAGATATGTATCTCCCAGATCAAACCCCAGGTGACTGACTGCTTTACGACTAGTTAACCCGTTTTACATTTCTAACAGATTAATTTTTATAGCGGGTGATGATTACTATCTTAGCAATTGTTGCTTTCAAATGTGGATAAATCGCTCTTTCTTACTAATGCAATTAGGTAAGGGTTGGCTTCTACATTCAACAGTGATTAAACAAAATAGAGAAAAGAGGACTATTACTATGCCTTATTATATCTTTGCTATAACTTGTTTTCTGATAACAAGGAGGTGACGAGGAAGATACGAGACGGCATACGTTGCCAGCTGCGAGGTCATTTAGAAGACGGCATACGTTGCCAGCTGCGAGGTCAGTTAGAAGACGGCATACGTTGCCAGCTGCGAGGTCAGTTAGAAGACGGCATACGTTGCCAGCTGTGAGGTCAGTTAGAAGACGGCATACGTTGCCAGCTGTGAGGTCAGTTTTTTTTTATGTTTGTTTGTAGTTGTTGTTTTTTTTTCCATGTAGATTAGCTTTTGCTCCATAGAGTCGATCGCTTGGTATTTAGAAGTGGACAATACTTATGGTCAATGTTTCCCCCGGGTTGGGGGGGAAGGAGTTGGGAGACGACATAGGAGAGGGTTCAAGCATTTACAAGTTAGAAAATCATTACACGTAGAACATTTCGTGCCCAAAAGAAAATATTGTTGAGTTTATAAATTATGCCAGTAGTCCAGTATACAAGATACGTAGGTGACATTTTTTTTTCTGTTAAAAACGAGAAACTGTGTGGTAATAAAGGTGTGTAGTGTGTTGAAGATTTAAAATAAAAATGTTCAAAGATTATGAACAGGCAACAACTCGATGGTTCGTTGCAGGAATCTACTCTCTCTCTCTCTCTCTCTTCTTTTAGTATCTCTCAGTGTCTCAGCTCGCACATTTCCTACACTCTCTCTCTCTCTCTCTCTCTCTCTCTCTCTCTTTCTTTCTTACTTTCTCTCCCATTCACTATCGCTATCATTTTGATGTTACTGAAGAAAAGTGAATTCACTTAAACAATACAGCAAAGAAAACTCATTTTGTCTTTTTTTTTTTCTTTCTAATTCCATTTCTATGCATATAATCCTGTCATGCTAATTATTTAAACATCGGTAATAAAACTCCAAATATAATAAATTAAACAAAAAAAAAACAAATATAGAAATATTTGTAATACACTATAATTTAAGAGAAATACCCAGTCACTAGATAAGAAATGGAAAGATTACGTGGCATGGTTCTTTCGGTATTGCGTGGAAGTTTCATTTTCCAAGCGGTTTCATTTTCTGTACTCATAAACTCTTATCTAGTTTCTTTATATATATATATATATATATATATATATGCTACAATTAAAGACTCCTTTTGATTTTCAATGGACATACCAGTTCTCCATTAAAGTTCCCTGGTAAGTGATATTATTTTATATAATAAATCTCGAATGACTTCAGAAAACGATGGAACTCTTTATTTAAAAGATAATGCTAGTTACCGTCTTTCTTTGAATTATATATACCTTGTATAAGTTAATTGTGGTTGCTATTGTATGTGTGCATGTTTTAAATGCTTTTTTTCATATCAAATAACAGAAAAAAAAAGTAAGTCCTAGTTTTGCACTATTCCAAGAATGGATGGAACGGTAGGGTCACTGGCATCAGTTCCAAAATAATTTCGACTTTTAGGGAGAGGCAAAATGTACATTTTGTATAAATTAATCAGTGTATTAATTTAAACGTAATAATTAATATTATGTTAAATTTATATTTTAATCTATAAATTATCGCGATCCCGTTTTTTTTTTCTTCATCAATACAATTTCTAACATTGTCAGACAGTGTATTTTAAAAATGCTATTATTAAAATCCCTAAACGCCTCTTCCAAAAACATAAATAAATAAATAAATAAAAAGTAACACCGCAAACATGAAGGATGACTACTATGCAAGGAACTCAATACATAAGCGTCAGCTTATATTTAAAACCAAAAGAAGTAGGATCCCACTCTTCTCCGATTTTGAGGACCTTAAATTAAAATGCCTGTTTA
Source organism: Biomphalaria pfeifferi (assembly GCA_030265305.1). Classification (NCBI taxonomy): domain Eukaryota; kingdom Metazoa; phylum Mollusca; class Gastropoda; family Planorbidae; genus Biomphalaria; species Biomphalaria pfeifferi. Next base: position 1,643,777 of record JASAOG010000117.1, read on the forward strand.
CTAAGCCTACTAGTGGTCCAATCTAAAAATATAACAAAACTAAAATAAACAAGGGTTAGGTGATTTATATACAGTAGACAGACCATGTCGCTTGATGCTGTTCTACCTTCACAATCGCGTTGTTCTTTATAGTACGCTACCAGTGTCTCATTAAAGAAACACACAGATTTAATCCACGATTAATTAACCGCGACAACGGAACCTACACGCACACAGGGACTCCCCGATACGAGTATCAGCCGCCACAAAGAGGCTTGAAAAATATGTGCATTTAGTGTCAGATTTCCAACGCAGGAAGCAGTGAAATTAGTGAACATTAAATCATGCACTTTATGCCCCTTCACTTACTTTGTGAGATAAGTAGTGATAGGTGCATTCTCTCTCTATTTCAATAATATGCGAACTCTACCAATATTATAGTACAAAACCTATATCATAGTGATCTCCAGCTTTCGCGAACAGCTAGCACTACAAAAGGGGAGATAAAAACAAAAAACAAAAAAAAACTAAGACCCATCGCTTGAAGGATGCCCATCAGTAACAGGAGAAGACCTCCATCGTAACGATATAGCTAATGAGGATAATATATGATTTAATATGGCGATGGCGACCTCATTTTAGTTGATTATTATGTCTATTACAAAATAATTTATAACGTAAAAAAGGTAATTAAGGTTTGCAAACTCTCTTGTACGGTTATTTCTTTGCTTGAGCTTCATTACAATGATATATAGCAGAAGTTGTTGTTGTTTTCCTTTCAAGGCATGGTGCATGCCTTATATTTTATATGACTTTTATATTTTTAGTAAAAAAAAACTTTACAAGAAAGATAATCGCAATAAAATTCATACTCAAAGTTCATACTTTAAATATAAGAGAAAAAAAAAAAAAAGACTCATGCATTACCATACTCTCAACCTCGGAGGGTTGGGGGGGGGGGGGGGGGGGGGGAGAAAGAGATGTCAGACTATGATGGATGAAAAATAAAGCCACACACGGTCAGTACTTAAAACAATCATTACCAGTAACTCACCTCGCCTATTCTAATGTAGCGACAGCTTTAAACCGGATCTCACTCTGCTGGCTGTGTACCCTTCTCAAATACACACTGTAGATCTTCCGCGTGTGCCTTCTTTTTCAATAGGCCTACTGTTCTCAGCGTTTGTTCAATATTTTGTGTTTATTTTGTTTTTGTTCTGATTCTTATTGAGCATAAAACCAAAATGAAAATAGTAAAGTCAAATGACATGATGTTATAGATTTCCAGAAATAAGGAATGGTTATATAAGTAACAGCCCAGCAGGACAATCAGGTCAAGCCTTGAGAAGTGCTTGCGTGAACTTAGACTAACTCAGACTTTACATTCCAAAGATAAAAGATTTAATGCAAATGTCGGAAACCGAGATAATGTTTGAAAAAAAAAAGTTATATAAAGTATTCTCTTTCAATATACTCATTTATCTATTGTGGCAGTGTGTAACTATTTAGGGATGAATGATGATCCAATTTACTTAACAATTTTAGAATCGCTAGGCACCAAAAAGAACGGAAGTTGTTATAGCAAGTACATGGTAACCTCATGACATCTACATAGCACCACAAACCTGACAGTCGTCAACACATGCCTTGCAGAGCAGTCAGTCAATTAGTTAACCGTAAAATCTCAATGCCATTAACTGTATTGACAATACGCCCTTAATACAAGGCAAGATCTCCTTTAACAGTAGTAGAAAGAAGGGTGAAAATGCAACGGCGCCTGGTGATTACATATGCCCAACTGTGACAGCAACTGTGTATCAAGGATTGGCCTCTTTAGTCACACAAGAATTTGCAAAGGGAGAACACTTTCTTTCGACACGTAAAATGCTACAGAGAGAGAAATCCGTTTATCCGCGGAAACAAATGGAGTCATTTCAAAATAAGCATACGTCAAAAAGTGGACGGACACAATTCTGGGGCTGGAATCGCTGGAATGTAAAATTTAATTTAGTGTTCTAAGTATTATTGTCATTATATGTATATTTCTAAGTATATGTCTTAATGATTCATCCTTAAACGCTTTAACAGATTTTTTGTAAAGAAAAAATTGTCCTCTCTGTCAGCACGCAACTACCCCCATTCATAAACACCTTGTCCAAATGACGCTGGTTTGGAAACTCAAGCCCCATCCGTACAAAATGGAATCCTTTTGTGATCTCCGTATGTGGGACCATGAACATGCTATCGAATGACATTGCCTGGGAAAAGGAATGATTTCAATGGCCAAGCAAATACACAACTTCGGGGTTCAATCACAAAGTTAAACATAACGGTTCGCAATAGACGTACTGCTGAACACAAATGTTCAGATGTTTCTTCAGAAATGAAGACTATTACCTCCTTGCCCAAGCCTACTGTAGGACAACTGGGGAGGCGTCCGGCAGGGTATTTGAACAATGATAAATGTAATTTAAAACTATTTGAGTTTGTTCACTATTGAGTATAACCATAAATATCTAGCTTTTTAATTATTTTGTACGAAATATAAGTAGAGTTGACAAACTATGTAATTTTTAAAGGACAAAAAAAATTTTGTGCAATTTTCAGCTTAGTAAAATAAAATTTCTAGCATCTTTCACTTGCAGAACAAACTAGTTTTCATTGTTTAGTTGGCAACAGTTATTTTTTAATAAAGCGTCCTTAGAGACAAAAATTATTCATGAAAATCCCAACTAATTTTATTTTCCGATTTATATATTTTAATATTTATTTGTTTTATTTATATTAATTTGAATTCCTAATTATTTTTTTAAACGACAGCGTGTTTCAAATGCATTCTACCATCTGGGCAACGGACACGAAACTATAAAGAATATAATAAAGCACAAGACTGAGCCTTTTTGAACAAGAACATATCAAAATAAATCCATGACCTTTGCCTCTCCAAACACAGCGACATCTAGCGCCCAACGTTGTATACAGTACTAGGACATCAAAACGGTCAATCCAGACGCCATTTTATTGCCTCGTGCCAGAAAACATTTCAGATGAATGGACCTCTCAAGACCTTGCAAGGGATCATAAAACACAGATTACAAAGGGGGCACAATTTTATAACAGAAAACATCGATCTTCAGAGGGTAGCTTCAGCATATAGATCTATCATTATGTGCTGCTGAATAGCGCAGTCACGGTATCGTGAGCATCTGATTAGTTCTTGTTGCTATACTATTGGCGCGTAAACGAAACTATGCAGACGGTAGTTTTGTGAAATCATTTACTGTCTTCGCACTTCATATCCTAATTTTTTTTAATTTTTTTTTTATTTAGGGGCCCATTTTCTTTTTAATAAGGGGCCCAATTTGTTTTTAAATTAGGGGCCCAGTTTTTGAAAATTAAAAACCTTTTTTACAAAAAAATAAGGGCCCAATTTGTTTTTTAAATTAAGGGACACATTTTTTTTTCAAACAACGGGTCATATATATTTTTTTAAAAAATGAAGGCCCTTTCACGAAAAATATCTTTGAAACTAATCTTCTGAGACTTCATTTTACGTTGTTAGCAGAAGTTTCGATGGGCCAGATAGCACCTCAACAAAACCTTGAACTTTTAGACGAGCACATTTTCAATTTATGAAGCTATTAATTAGGAAGAGTTCTCTTTCAAAGCGATTTTTTTTATATTCAGTCTGGGATCTGCTGAGCAAAAAGTGCTATAAAACGTGTCATAGCCATGGAAGATCGACAGCCTGATATACTCGTAAAGTATTGAAAATAAGAATAAAAAGCTTCAGCGGTACACAATGACCTCAGTATTGTTCCTGTTTAGGCTCCCATGAGATGTTTATTTAAACAAAACATTAGGGTCACACAAGACGAATGGGAAATTAAAAAGATACATAGGAACAAAATATTATTAAAGAGATAAAAGTAAATTTATCATTATTTCTATTGTAGTTGTATATTACGTATATTATATTCACTAAATTAATCCTAATCAAAAGTACTTTATTACGTCTTACGCCCAAAACTGGACAGCAGGTGAAGTCAGCGGAAAGGTTTTAAACTCGGGACATTGTGATGCCAGTCTGCGGCGCAAACAACTCGGAGTGTAGTGTCTGTCATTTTCCTTACAGTCGCTCTTCCTCAACCCCCCCCCCCCCTTTTTTTTTACAACAGAGAGTTAAATGCTTTATACGTTGGATTAGATAATAATAAATGGATGACTTCGAGTCAAAAGATAAAGAGTGAGCCAGTGCGTTACATGACTTCGAAAACCCAGACATGTGGCATTTCAACTTTGCTTCTATTTCCAGGGCCTTTCATGTATGCTTGCTCACCATGTGAGCCCAGACAATGATCATAAATCATTACATATGTGCTTACATCTAATGGAAGGCTGGTGTGCCGCTGGTCATCTACTTTTTAGAGCATACTGATGTATGCAAACGTGCCGTGATGCTCTTCAAAATAGTCACAAACAGTTGTGAAAAAGAGGCACTCGATAGATCCACATGGAGAACACACCAAAAGGAGGTTTCTGGATTGTAGATGGCTTACACATATCAAGTAAAATGAAGGATGAAAATGGAACAGCGTCTGATGATTACAGATGCCCAACCTGTAACCGCAGCTGTGTATCAAGGTTTGGCCTCTTAAGTTACATGAGATGTTGCAAAAGGAAAATATTATATCACGAGGATACAATGCCACAGAGGCTTACATATACAACGTCAATGTCTTGACCTGGAATACTGTCATTTTGAAAGCTATTGCAGTGGTAAGTGTGGGCAAATAATTTACACCAATGTCTGAATATGAACGTGAGACTTGCAGGCTAAATGGTAAAGCGCTTGGCTTTCGAACCAAGGTGTCTGTAGTTCTAATCCCGCTTTGGAGCCGAGATTTATAGAACGCTCATGTGTCTTTTAACCTAACAGACGTCGTGGAAGTATGTGCGGTATGCCACATAAACAGCGTTACATCATCTGTCCCCTACATCGAAGGTCTAAATGGGGTATCCCCCTGAACTGTGTTCATTTTTACAATTATAATAAAATATAAGTTAATATAACTATTTTGTGTAGTCCGTATGCCTTAAAATTGCCATCTTAAGCGTTCTTATGGGGAGCTAAGTGCAGGAAAGCGCTCACAGGGGGTCGATACCAGCCCTACAGAGACACTCTTAAGGAGTGTGAGATTGACATTTACGAATGGGAAACGCTAGCTCACGAAGCCGTGAGTGTCGGAGTTTCAAAATACGAGGCGAGGATATGAGGCAAGGAAATAGGCCGTCATAAGAGAACGAAGATCCAAACGACTAAAAGGATGAGAACACAGTAGAAGACAAAACCCACCCCTGCCCCTGTATGTGGCCAGCTTTATAAAGCGAGTATTGGACTCTTCTTCGAGTTCATAGGAAATGAGAAATGTGCCACGGTGGAGCAGTTATGTATCTCTTATACATGAATTGTTACGAGTAAAAAAAAGTCCAATTATTTAACCCATTTATAACGTCCAATATATCTTCTATTCACTTATATCAAACCAAAAGATTAGAGACAAGGTTACTGCGTCGATTTCACCCCATGAAGACCTGCTAAATATTGTAAAAAACGCAAGCTAAAAATCTATGGCCATATTACAAGATCTTCGGGCTCGCAAATACCTTCCTTCAGGGAACAATACCAGGAAAAAGAAGAAGAGGCAGACAGAGAAAGCGATGGGAGGACAGCATAAAAGAATGGCCAGGCCTGCCATTGAAAGAGGTTCTAACGAAGGCAAAAGACAGGAATGGAGAAAGACGGTCGCCCCAACGGTCCAACAGACTAGGGGATAGGTAACGAGAGGAAATATATAGCGCTTGTGATAAAAGAAAAAAATAACACTTCTTTTTAACCTTATGCGTACCTTGTAAATATACCGATGATTCATGTTTTAAGTGTTTCAACTTAAGAATATCAGCCTTACCATCGTGTCCTGACAACATCATTGATGTCACTTGAAGTGCCTAGCACACCTGTGATCTCGATCGCAATAATATTCACCTATTTCGTACCCTCAACAGGACGCAGATTGCTTTGAACTTCTCAAGTCGAACAGGTTCGTGATGTTGCCTGGATATGGAGCACTGTTGGGTCATAAGATACATGTATCGAGGCCCTCTGAACAGCTCTATGGTGGTAGCGCAACGTTGCACGCGATTGATGATAACGTCAATATGATTTGAATTACTTGACACACCAAGGCTGGTCTCGAAGATAGGATAAGGAATTCTTATTTCATTTTTCTAACTTTTTTGGTGTGGGAAATACGAAACCCAGGATTTCTGTGCTTATGTCTAAATGTATTTTATTCGTCTACATAGTTGTCCACACCCCTCCTCTCATAGATATTTTATCTTATATAATACAGACGTTACTTCAAAAAAGATAATTTCGTCCTACGCGTCATGCATTTTGTCATGCATATTAACCAATGACCTAAATTCTGCCAAGTCACTGGTTTTCCTGGTTAGCTCAGGCAGCCCATTCCATGCTCTAATAGCACTAGGGAAGAAGGAGCATTTGTACAAATTTGTCCTAGCATATAGAAAGAGGAATGTTTTTGTATTTGAAGATTATGGTTCAGTGTTTTATATATAATTGCTACTTTACTTTTAAGTTTTCTATTCTGAAGGCTTTCTAAATTTAGTGATTTTACAAAAGGTGTTACTCTAGTCAAATGTGAATATTCGTTTGTTATGAATCTCACTGCTCTATTTTGTGTCTGTTCCAGTTTATTAATATTTTCTTAAGTTGAGGGGTCCCGAACAGTGGATGCATATTCTATTATTGGCCTAACCAAGGTTAAAAAACATTTGTAGTTCTTATTTGATTTATAGAAATTTCTTTTAATAAATTCTAATGCTATGTTTGATTTTTTTTTTGTTTAGTTTCATCAATATGTCCCTATATTTTTAAAATGATAATTATAATAATAATATTTCTGATAAAAACTAAAATCGAACTAAAATCACGGTAACCTGGTCTCTGTTCACGTTCTTTAAACATTAATATAGAAATTAGATCTAGATCTAAATCTATCTATAGATCTTGAATTCCAGTATTTCCAGTAATCTCCTCTTTGTTTGTATTTTGAATTTGTAAGGAACTATATATAGGCCTACATTTAGTTTAGGGTTCTAGATGTATAGAGTCTTATTTCTTGTTTCCAGAATTTTGATCAAGATTAGATCTATATTTTTTTTAAATCGCTTTCAGTTTAAAAACCACATTTATTCAACTTACCGGCTAGAACAAAAAATCAAAATGTCTTGACAACCAGCCTTATCCACTTGTCTGATTTGACTCTTGTTACATAGATTACATGAAAGATTTCACAACAAATCCATTGAATGAAACGGCATGAATAAATTCGTCTTTAAATCCACGTAGGTCAGGCATGTAAGGGTTAAGAAACACAGTGAATTGTCACCGTATCTATTGAAAGATTAGGGCTAATAATAAAGTACATTGTACATAAACAAAGCAATGACGACACACACTACAAACCGGTGTCTTTCTTTCCACTTTACACAGTTAATTTTAGCACGGCGATTCGTACCGCTAAATGACAACCAGCTGTGAGGGACGACCGGACCAGGTTGTCGCGAGCTTTCAACACACGGTGTCGCACTCTGTTATAGGTCTGTGTTTGTGGAACTGTTTCTATCTCTGTCCCGGTTCACCGCTTACTGATGTTTTCGTAGGCTTGCTGCCACTTCAATTTGTTCCATTGAATCAGAAGGTACAAGGGTGCAATTTATTTGAAGTCCTTATAGTTAACGTGAAAAATCCCTCGTCCTCCCCCCCCCCCCCTTTCCTCCTTTGGTTCAAATATATGTATGTGTGCAAAGCTAGGTTTACCACAAGAAAGGGGGCCCCCACAATAGAGAGAAAATCCGACGTTGTTGTTGTTTTTGTTGTTGTTGTTTTTCTTAAACATTTGTTTAGGCATTTTTAACAAAAATACTTTAAATCTTTAAGTTGACAAAACTGTCGCGGCAAAAGTGTCCGCTTATAGCTGAGGCGTAGTGAGCAAAACGCGCGCTCGGGGCAAGGTACTTTATTGCCCCCCCCCCCCCCCCAATTTTTCAGAACATCTCATAGAAATATAGACTGATTGTGGCGCCCCCCCCCCCTTTAAGGGTGTCGCCCGGGGCATCGTGCCCCCTTGCCTTCCCCCCCCCCCCCCTCACTACGTCTCTGGCTTATAGAGTGATCGTATTTTTGTACTACATTGGGTAAACCTTTTTTTGTTAGTTACTAAAAACCCGTTTAAGCTTGGCATTAGCTGCCATGACCAAATCTGTGGGACATCTGGAAGAGTAAAATTAGCTTCTCGGGAAAATTAAAACTTTACTAGCCGACTGGCGGCGTAGCATACGCCGCTATTTTGCAGGGCCGGTCTTAGGCCACTGCAACCTATGCGACCGAAGGATCCGCAGTTTCATGGGACCCGCGCTAATTCAAGGTGTATAAATTATTAAATTAAACCATTTTAAATTAAAACAGATTTCCCGCGCCCTCCTGTCGATTTACCAGGAGCTCCTTGAAATCTCCCGAAATTGCAAAGTATACGAGAAAAAGTCATTAAAATATACGGAAATATATAGGAAAAAATTGTCATTTTGGGGTGTCATTCAATATGGTAAACGTCAATCCTACGCGCGATAAAATAAAAAAGGCATTATGCATTAGCCGTAATTGTGTCAACCGTGAACATGTTTCTTTTCGGGACGAAAAGACTAAGGTGGGGGTAGTGTTGTAACCCTGCCTTGCACCAATGCTTGAGGTGCGCACTAGCGCACTAGTGAACGTAAACAGGAAGGCACTAGGATAGAGAGAATAACTGCATCAGGGATCGTGAAGAGTCTGAATGTTTGGAAACTAAGAAGCTAGCCTTTGGTGCTGCCTGAAGGTTGTAGAAGGGACCTGGAGCGAAGCGGGGAAGGCTGTCGTTGGTCCACATCCGGGTTGCTGTCTAAAGGACCGGTAAATTAGTAGCAAGACTCTGAGGAAGCTGAAGGATGTTATGTGTTTGTCCTAGTGAATAAACACATCTATTTATTTCCTGTTAAACTGTGTTGAGTTGCCTGCCTTACGTTGAGTGCCTACCCTAGAGTTACAACAATATATAGATTCTTCGATAGTGGTCTCTGTACTCCTATATGGTTGTGGAAGCTGGACTCTGAATGCTGAGGCTGAAAGAAGAACTCAAGCCTTTGAGAGTAAATGCTACAAAAAAAAATGCTGGGTATCAGATACCAGAAAAAAAAAACAACAAATGAGTTTTTACTTTTACAAGTCGAAACTCTAGATGGCAAAAGGTTACGTATGGTCAATACTGTGAGGAGACGAAAGCTGAGCTGGTTTGGTCATACTGTAAGACCTGACTTACTATTCTTCAGTTCTTCAAAGTACAGGGGAGGGAGCCCAAAGAAAAGAAGGTTGGATAACATAAAAGAATTGACCGGCCTCTCTCTTGATATCCTGCTAAAAAAAAGCTGCTGACCGGGAAAAAAGGAAGGGTTTGGTTACGCGAACTGTCAGAGCGATTTGGTTACGCGAACTGTCAGAGCGATTTGGTTACGCGAACTGTCAGAGCAGCCCCTAGGACGAAAGTTAATGGACAGATGATGATGATGAAAATATACATATTTTAAACAATTAATAAACGAAGGAAAATGAAATTTAATTTACGAGAACTCTCCTTCTATGTATAATGTGAAAAGCCATCTAGATATTAGTAATTGTTTTTAATAAGTAGGATTTCATTAAAGCTTTCGACAAAGTATTGAAAAAAAAAAAAAACATAAACACAATAGCAACTCTATTTATGGTGCCACTAAAAAAGCATGAATTGTCTTGAGATGTCAACTTTCGTAGTTGGTTGTGCCAAATGAAACATACCTTTTAGAATATGCAGTGAAATATATCGCCTACATTTAAACTTATTCATTAAAAAAATCTTTCTGAGTAATGCTCGGTACTTAAAATAGGTTCTCGAGGACAAATCCTTATGAAGTCAATGATTTTTTTTTTTGGTATTTTGGGATATCAATAACTTTACCTTGATTCCTGGTCGGGCGTTATGCATCTGGACTGTCGTCTCGATGGTCCCGGGTTTGAACCCTGCCTGCCTCCCTCCCCCAGACCTCGCCGAATACAATATATAATGCTGATTGTTAATTTAGTAAAATAATAAAAGGCTGCATTTTTTTATAAAGAAATAATAATAATAATGAAACAATAATAATAAATGCCTTACCGTTAAAAGTGTCCGCATGCCAGACAATCGCCTTCCCAAACGACGTCTGTACAGGGAGCTGTGTGCAGGAAAGCGCTCATGGGGGGGGGGGGTCAATACAAGCGCTGTAAGGACACCCTTATGAGCTCCTTCAAGGAGTGTGATATTAACATTCATAGCTGGGAAGCTCTAGCTCTCGATCGCTCCTCATGGCGTGAAGCTGTGAACGTCGGAGTCACGAGATATGAATCAAGAAGAGTGGCCAGATTTAAAGAACGCCGAACCAACACAAAGCGTATATTTGCCTATCTGCAACTGACCAAATCTACCCATGCCAGGTATGCGGTTTTTAAAAGCGAGGATTGAACTTTATAGTTATCTTCGAGTTCAAGGATATGAGAAATGAGCTGATCTTCGTTTACGAAGGAGGAACTATTATTATTATTATCCTTTTATTTACTTTGAGACATTTCTGTTCTACGCCAACTCTTTAATCGGATTCTAATTATAGATGCATTATTTAAAGACGTATAAAGAGTGTGTATGAAAAACATATCAGGGTAAGGATATAATTCATTTACTATAAAGTTTCCTCTTTCATACCTTGCGATCTATAATGCAACGGTTAACGAGGGTGTCATATGACCAGCACAACGACCAACCGCATTTCCTTTCCCCAACTTATATCAGGTACCCATTAGAGCTGGGTGGACCTTAAGATCCCGAAATTAAAAATCCCACTTTTTACCAGGATTCGAACCCGAGACTTTCGGTTTGAAAGCCAAGCGCTTTACCACTTGGCCACCGCGGCTCTTCAGTTATTATGTGCTTCTTAATGAATATATCAATGAAAATGATTTTATAATTCTGTTCCAGCACCGACGTTTATGGTGCATATTAAGGCACAGTTCAGCAGAGACACCCTGTTGTGATAGAATTTCAATTGAATTTTCTTTTCTAATCATTTTTTTTTATTTTTTGGAGGGGTATGGGAGGAAGGGAGGGTATTAATTTAATTTTGAGATTGTCGAAAAAGTAAACGTTACATTGAGATGAACAATTATTTTTATGCGTAATGTTAGTGGACAAAATAAAGGGAAATAATTCATCGAAAAACACAAATCCTTAGTATAAACAAAGTTACTTGCCCATGTTTTTCAGCACCTACCTAATTTGTTCGAAAACGGCTATTAAAAACTTACAAATGTATTAGGACTTATTAGGTGCTATCAAAAAGGCTGGCATCACTTGCAAAGAGTCTAACTTGATAATAAATACTTAACAGTCATTTAGTTTGAATCAGTCAGCAGGTCATATCCGGATAGTTTAATATAAAGCAAAAGAACATTGACAGATGTGATGAGTTATATAGGTTCTGCTAAGTGTTCGGAAACGAACCAGCTTTTTTTATGCAATGAGTATTATCTACTGTGTTGTAGATTAATAATATTTAAACAGACACTTTTAAAAAGCTAACTTTAATTCTGTTAGTGGTAATAAACATTTTTAATATGTTATTTATATTCATAATTCACCATATTAAAAAAATGGAATTATTTGGTACACAGTGTAACAGCAGCTGATGATGTATGTTTAGAAATCAAACTGAATGATAAAACAAAATAAATAAGATAATTAGTACACCGATATGTTTATCTTATCTTATATTATACAGACATTGCTTCAAAAAAGAAGATGATAACGTCCAACAGTCATGCAAAGTACAAAAGTATACATACAAGAATCATAAAATTTAAAAAATAATTTAAAACTATTTTACAAAAGCAGTCCATGTAAAGAAAATTACAAATTTATTGTCGCAGCTAATTAAAAAAAAAAATTACCAGATGGCAAGACAAAAAAAAAAGAATTATAATAAATCTATTTAAAATATCTTTTTACAGAAATATTATCATTACAATTCAAATAATAGTAAAACACAGCCAAATAGTATCACACATTTACCTAGCAGTCTTAACTGTAAAAAATTAAAACGAAAACATAAAATTCATTTTTTTTTTGGTTCACAAAGCTAAAATATATCAGGTGGCGTAAGATTAAAATATTTCAATTTTTTTGGTTTTAAATTTCCTTTAGTACTTTTAGATCATTATGGCGTACCGGCACATTTTTGAAAAAATTATTACTTTTCTTGTAGTTAAACATATATTATTAATTTTTAGTAGTTAAAAGTTAGGCAATCAACTACACTACTGAGTACCGGCACCTAATCACTGAGTACCGGCACCTATTTTTTCATTAAAAAAAAGCACTGTATATATATATATATATATATATTAAACAATTAAACTGTCTAAGCGAAAATTTAAACTTGAGAACCTTGATAAAAAAGAAGGATGCTTAACCTTTCTGCCTTCATTACCAAACCAGCAGTATCTATAAATATATTATTATTTTGTGTAGATCAGTTCAAAACAAAATTTGATTTACTTTCAATATATATAGTTCAATCTAATCTCAAATACTAAAGGTGAGAATGGTGAAATCTTAAATAAAACAAAATACAATATACATTAACTTGAAATAATTAATGCGTTTCGTATTGTTTCAGATGTAAAAATATGAACATATACATTTCAAATGCTATCAGAAAAGTTCATTTCAACATTTCAAATACATAGATTTTCTAATTTGAAAAAAATGAAAATAAAATATATAAATGTATATATCTAGATCTCTACATTAAAAAAAAATACACACCTATTTTGAAGTTACTTTTATTTAATTGCAAGTGATAACTAACATTTTCTTTATAATTAAATGTAGATTTTACCAATAGATAATAGATAATCTATAGAGACATTAGGTTTCTAAAAACAGTCAAAAAAATATAACTTTATTATGTAGAAAATGTCATTGCTAGAAAAAATATTAAAGTGAGTCAAACATTTACAAGAAAAAAAAAGCATGACAATGGGGACACCTAGGTTAATTGTCAATTAAGCTGGTTCTGTCATAATGTAAGATATGAGTCACTATCAAAAGTCATTCTTCAAGTGACAGTAAAGGGAGCACGATGAAAGGGTCTTCCAAAAAAGTCCTCTGGTTAACGTAAAAGAATGGACCGCCTCTCTCTTTATGTCCTGCTAAGGACATCTGCTGACCAGGAAAAGAGGAGGGTTAGGTTTTCTTAAACAGCAAGTCAACTTACAAAGATTACATTTATCAAAATATATTAATTGTGATATGAATAAAAGAAACCTATACAGTACACTAATGCAATTCCGTACACTTTCAAGTGATTTTAACAAAAATACAATAAATTAACAAAATTAGGCTAATAATGCAAATATGACCAATGAAAATTAATTTAATTTTCCACAGAATAAAAATTTAAAATATGGATTATAAATTATCAAATGCATGAACTGTGTAATGTACATTAAAAAGGAACAAAGAAGAGATGGATGATTTGAATTTGCAAGTTGTTTTCCTTGCAGCAGAAAATATCTTGGTTCTCTAAAAATTAAGTGTTTTTTTTTAATGCAATTAACATCAAGAATGTGTTTAATAAATTAAAATAATAATACTTTTACTGTATTACATTATTTATAGTCATTAATAATGATAAAAAGGATTTTAAAAAGTATAAAAAATTGATTGACCCTTATATTTCTAATTTATGAAATTCTAAGTAATTCTAGTTGTCTGTCAAGGGAATCCCCACCAGAAATCATAGGGTCAGGGGGTACATCGCTTCCGATTGAAAGTCTTTTAAGGTCATTAGCTGCTTTCACATGACGGATTTTAATGACGACTAGCACTGTACTAAGAGGACTAGGCTGATCTAACCGGCAATGATGTCCAATAGTCAATAAAACATAATCTTTGGGGCACGGAATAGATCTGTCCTTAAAATGTTGTTCTAATTCCTCTAAAAAATTTAAATAATCAAAGACTTTGACAATAATGTCTGGATCAGAAGAGTTCTGTTTGCGTTTGATTTCATTGCACCATTTCTTTTCATCAGTAGCAAATATTTTTACTTTACTTTTACGCTCTACTAATATATTGTGATCAATGTAATGAATGTTAACGCCACGAGTAAAGTTTTTTAGCACTTCACTAATTTTATCTCTGTTAGAGTTTGGTAAATCTGCCACTGCATCCAAGCTAGGTAAAGAAATAAGAAATTCACCAGGATGATACATTTTACTTTGCAAACTTGTGTCAGTGACCATCTCTGAGAATATTTTAAGATGAGGATATTGAGCTTCAATGGACAAACTCATAACTGGTCTTTGGGGAATATCATAAAGTGCTTCAATAATCATAATTTGCTTTTCATCTTCCTGTACCACAGGAAGTATTTGTGCCATATTTTCCAATTGGTTATTTTCTATTGCTGCTTGGCATCTGTTGATGGGGTCAACAGATGGCACATTAACACTAGACTCTGCATGAAAATATGTAGAATTGTTAGTGGAAATTTCTCTTGATAAAGGCTCATATGTGTTAAAACAACTTTCATTGTTAACTTGTAGTTTACATGTGTTAAAATCACTGTTATTATCAAGCAGTGGTTCCTGTGTATTGGAGAAAAATTCAGTATTACCAACAAGTTCTGCCTCACTATAGGAGTCGTTGCTTAAGGAAGACATTTCTGTGTCGAGAACAACAGTGGGGATATTGTTGCTGTCTGAATGAAAGTAATCAACTTCCGACATGGCTGATGAAGAAACCGATGAAGCACAAGCATAGTCCATGTCTGACAGACTAGTGCCACTACATGATGACAAGGTAGAGTCCGTTCTAACAGGATGGTGTAGCTTAAACTGGCAGGCCATATACGAGTCCGTGTCCTTATCTTTGATTCTTTCAATGTCAGGACATTTGTTAATCGCACAGCGAAGGTTGGTCTTCCACTTCGGGAGTTGTTCCTCTTGACCATGCCTGTATCCATATTTGTGTTGGGCCCATTCAATAAGCAATTTTGAATCATCGCCACATGGTAGCCATTGTCTTTTCTTTTGATTTGACCAAGGCACCTTGAAAACTTGTTCTGATTCATTTATCCATGTCAAGCTTTCAAATTTTCTGTCCTGAAGCAGTTTTCTAAACCAGGCTGATAAATTTAAGTTGGCATCTTCTCCCATTTCCTGATAATAGAAAAATAATAAAGTAAATGCTGGTAGCCTAAACAAACAAAAATTATCTTCTATAAAGGAGGTGCTGTGGCTAAGCAGTAAAGCTCTTGGCTTCTGAACTGGAGATCCTGGGTTTGAATCCTGGTGCAGACTGCAATTTTTAATTTCAGGATCTTTGGGCACCTCTGAGTCTACCATACTCTAATGGGTAACTAAGAAATAGTTGGGGAAAAGTAATCATTGTGCTGGACACATTACACCCTCTATAACTGTTGGCCACAAAAACAGATGACCCATACATCATCTGCCCTATAGATCATATATCATCTGCCCTATAGATCGCAAGGTTTGAAATGGAAACTTTACATTCTAACTTGTATAAGTAACATATATTGGTTGAAAAATAAAAGTGTTTCTGGAATAAATTAAGGTATATGTTAAAATTATGGCCTTTATTTTCTTTTTATTATTTCATCTTCCAAAAAAAACACACAAAAAAAATCATTTTAATGATATTATTTATTACACATAAAATTAAAATTCTGGAAAAGTAAATAAAGAGGTTTTTATGGGGAGTATTTGGACCCATAATTGTGAAACAATAAATTTTTTTTTTCTTTTATTCAATTTAAATTTTATTTAAATTTAATTTATTCAATTTAAATAAAAGATTATTTTGAAAGTTCTGTTTCTTTTCTTTTCTTTAGTAAGCCCTATGTAACTTTTGATATCTTAATTTCCTTTTTTTTTCTAGTTCAAATCACATTCATTTTGTTTAGACAATTCCATAGTTAAAATTTTACTTCCTTAATTTTTAAGATAATGTCAACAAACGATAAATGCTAAGCAGCTATGGCCTATTGAAGTGCTTTATGTCAATGATAAACTATAAGGCAAAAGTGAACTGTCTAAGCTCTCTTTTCTCTTTTTGTTGTTTGTTTTCTTGCTTGTAATTTTTTTTTTTTTTTATTATTATTGATTAACAACTATACAGTAATGAGTTTTTCTCTCCTGCTTTTTAACACTCCATAGCAAGTAAACACAGGACAGTAATATAGTCTTACTTGGGCAGTGTTTTAGCTTTGAGACTACTATAGCAGTTAACAAGAATTAAGATATTGGCCAAAGTTAACTCTGTCTTAATTAACTAATATCACTTGATGAGAATGAGTGATAGCATCACTGATAATTTAGAAAGCAATGATTTTTTTAATAGATTTGTAGTTTTATTTTTCTGAAATACTAAAATGATAAATGGTGCAACTCATAAATTGGATTCTAATCGCATTTGTTTTTTTTTTGAGTTTTTTTGTTTTTTTTTCTATCCTCTTAAACATTAATCCAGTCTTGTGTTTTGTCACTTTAATATCTTATCTTATAAAATACAGATGTTACTTCAAAAAGAAGATGATTACATCCTACGCATGTCCTAAGGTCAATCTAATTATGCACGTTAATCTGCCTAGTCGTTGATTATCATGGCTAATTCAGGCAGCCCATTCCATGCTCTACTAGCACTAGGGAAGAAGGAGTATTTTTATAAATTTGTCGTAGCATATGGAACATCAGATGTGCCTTTATCTTTGTGTCTTTCTAAATATTTTATTAGGTTTTGTTTTTGTATTTGGAGTATATCATTCAGTGTTTTATGTATAATTGCTATTTTACTTTTTAGGCTTCTATCCATAAGGATCTCTAAATTAATGATTTTACTAAAAGTTTTACTCTAATCAATTGTGAATATCCATTAGTTATGAATATCACTGCTCTATTTTGTGTCTGTTCTAGTTTCTTAATGTTTTTTTGAGTGGAGGGGTCCCAAAAAGAGTATCCTTATTCTATTCTATTATTGGCCTAACCAAGGTTAAGTTACATTTTGTTTTATGTTCTTATTTGATTTGTAGAAATTTTTTTGAATAAACTCTAATGCTTTATTGTTTTTTTAAATAATAATTTCATTAATACAGGGTTTTCATGAAAGTTTTTCATTATTATAACACCCAGATATATTGAGTTTCTAGTCTGTGTAACTTGTTTACCATTAATAACATAAGTAGTTTTTATTTGTTTAAGTTTTTTGTTACTCTGGCATTTTTCTGGTGGAAAGCCAATCCAATTGTATTCCTTTTCTGTAATTCATCTAATTCTCTTTATAAAATCTTGTGTTGTTTTTATTGTTCTATCTATATATTATGCAATGATCTGCACATTGGTTCCTGAACTAATTTTATTTGGTAAATAATTTATGTTAATTAGAAATAATAGTGGTCATAAGACTGTTCTTTAAGGTACAAATGAGTTAACTGTTATTGGTGCTGATTTAGATCTATTTATTCTTACAGTTTGTTCTCTACCTATCAGAAAATCCTGAATCCATTGATGTAATGAACCAGCAATGCTAAAAGTAAACTATGGTTGTGAACTTTATCAAATGCTATAAAAAAATCTAAAAAAAAAAAATAGCATCGTTTTGTTCATTTTCATCTAAGCATTTTGAAAAATCATACATGTTAGTTGTGTTTCACATGATTCGTATTTCATAAACATATGTTGGTATGGAGTAAGGGCATTATGTTTGTCTAAGAGGTTTATGGTGTTGCTACTTCTTATGTGTTCTAGGATTTTACATGTGATGGTCTTTAGTTTCCTTGGTCAGATTTTTTTCCTTTTTTAAATAGTGGGGAGTGACGTTAGCTTCTTTCCAGTTCCTTGGTACTCTGCCCTGGTTAAGAGATGCCCGAGAAAGTATTTTGAAGAAAGATTCTAGATAATCGCTTAATTCTTTGAGTAATCTAGGTGAATATACCATCAGGTCCAGATGCTTTATTTGGTTTTATGTTAGCTAATAGTTTTCGGATCCGTTTTTCTTGTACATCTATATCTCTTATGGGTTCCAAAGGACTGTCAATGCCGGGGGTGAAATTGGGGATAAGCTCCCACTTTCCAAATTAAGTAATATGTCTTTGTCTCCGGGGGCTGAGAATGCTGATGCGTATTTATTTAGAATGTTATGCTTTAGTTTCATTATCATTATGTGTTATTTTCTTCTTTTCATAGCACAACTCTAGTTGTTTCTATTTTCTTATATTTGATATATGACCTTATCTTTTTATTGTTATCCTTAGATATTACATTGTTTATGAATTCATTTTGCAGCTGTCTGCTCACCTTTTGATTTAGGTGTTTAATTTTAATATAATTTTTTAAAACTCTTTCTGCCTTAGTTTCTTTACATTTTTAATAGGTTTTTATTCTTTTTACAAAGTTTCTTTAATTTATTATAACCAAGCATTTTTTAATTTTATATATAGATCTATATATATATATAGCACATTTTCTTAACATTTCTTTTCGCTATGCTCAGAAAAAATTCAGTCATATAGTATTATAACAGTATAAAAAATACATTTAAGGTAGTCTAATTATTAAAAATAGTAATATAAGTTATGAGTTGCGAGGCGACTATCAATCATCTCAGTAAATGCCTGATAGGCATTATCTATAGTCAGAAAGATGTTGTGCCCAACTCAACAGAGCTGATGTATCCAAAAGAATACAGTTTGGGGTCAGTGGCATTTCAGGCTATTCCAGAATGTAGCACTGCTGTGTGCTGCAGACTGCCTAAGGATCATTGGCTCCTAATTTTCCTTAGATCAAGCTGAAATTTTGCACAATTATTTCTTGTACCTGACAACACAATACATTCAATTAAAAAAAAATAAGCAATTAGTTTGTTAGCTATTGGTAATAAATTATTTTGGTTGGTATCTCAAACAAGGGAAAGAAATAGTATTTGACTGAAGTGGTGGTATCAGCTGAATTAGTCCCCTTTATAGAATGTCATCTGAAGCTTATTACAAATTTCATTGCATGACTGATCCAAACTAATTGATACACTGTCTTAATATAGATAATAAGCTTTCTTTTTTAAAAAGTACTTTTTGTATTTTGGCTGTTTAGTTATAGACTTAGATTCTAGTTTAGACCAGACTAGATCTAGTATTCTAGTCTATATTTTATAGTACAGTAGATCTATATTAGTGAATTAGTGTATATTATATATACTCTTTTTAGTCTTACACTCTGACTTATCTTATATAATACAGATATTACTTAAAAAAAAAAGATGATTACATTTTATGCGTCCAGCATTCAGTCACGCATGACCCAAATTCTGCCAACTTAGCCAAGTCACTGGTTTTCCTAGCTAGCTCAGGTAACCCATTCCATGCTTTAATAGTAATAGCACTTATAGTCTTACTCTTAACATTTTTATTATTATGATTATAACAACAACTCTGTAGCCAATAGTCACATTAGTGTTAGTCACATACTAATTATCTAATTTTATAGTCATTATAGTTACACATTACTCTGACTCTGTTACATAATTTTGTTTGTAACAGTAACACTAACAGTAACAACTAACTTACTAACACTACTACTACTAGATCTAGATCTCGTGCTAACAGTCTGACTCCTCAGTCTCAGTCTGTAAGTGTAATTAAGAAGTCCAATACTCAATACCCAATACTAGATCTAAATCTAGATACTAGATCTCATCTATGATCTAGCCAATCTGGGGGGGTAGAATCTAGTAACTAAGTCCTAAGTCGGCTAAGCCTATGACTATGTCTACACTAAGTCTGACTAGAGTAGAGGCGTCTATAATACTAATAGTGACTAGTCTAAATCTATGTATCTATAATCTAACAGTAACACTCACAAAAAGTTCTTAACGTTTTCTGGAGTCTTGTGTATTTGCAGTGTTCTAAAAATTAAATGAAATTAATCAAAAACATTATTTATATTCTGAAACCAAAATTCTATGGATTTTGATCTCTGGAAAATTTAACATATATTTTTAGTTTTCTGTACAGGGTAGATCACTCCGATTAATTTTATATTCTATTTAAAACTCTTTCGGAAATCTCCGCATCTTCAATTATTGTTTGTTTTATTCATTGACGACACTGCGTGGGTGGACTGCAGCCGTTGACTCCACGTCACCAAAATCGAGGGGGTCGGGGGGTCCACTAGGTCAAGTCATACAACTTTTTTTTTATGAGTTGACTGTAATTAGATTATCATAGGAATGGAGAGAGAAAGTCATATCATGGTCATGAATATATACATATATACATATATAATGCCTATAAAAGTGCAGCTCCAAAATGTGTGTAACACATGCACTGGCGGATCTAATGGGAGGGGGGGGGGGGCGATCACACGGCCAACCCCCACCCCCAAGGGGGAAGACGGACGAATTTGAGTAGAGAAATCATACAATATGTATACGAATTTATTATTTATGCGATTTTTTAAAACGCCTCCAGGTGGTTTTAAGTTTAAAATCCCCCTACACATAGTTTTGAGTTCTTCAATATCAAACTAGAGTCACCTAATTCTACGAGCGTATTTAAGGAGGTTTTGAGTTTGTTAAAAATAAAACTACAGAGATTTTTTTGTTTAAACCCCCCAAACAGATGGTTTTGACGATAAAACTTCCCGCTTTCGATATAAATCTAGCGCAATATTACAGTCGCCAAAAATCAAAGAGCTTAGCCAAGAGATGTTACACATTTCTACCAGTTGCTGGGCTCCATTAATAAAGTGCAGTGAATAGCATGGAAGCCATCTGCCGAAATTGAAAAAGGCTAAATGTGGCTCAACAAAGATAGCTAAGACGGATTTCAGGAGTCAGTTATAGAGATCGGGTCTCAATCAAGGAAATCCTATGCCGAAGTGGGAGTCGACCACTTAGTGAGGTTGTGACAGAGCGTCGCATGAGGTTTGCGGGACATATTCTCTGACAAAATGAATTATGCATATTAAGAGTTGCAATGACATGGAGGAAAGCGGAAACAGGGAAATCCTGGCGCCACACATTCACTGGGGACCTCAGAGCAGTGGACACCAGGTGGGAAGAGGCTTCAGACATTGTCAGTGACAGATTTTTGTGGAGACAGCTACTGCCCAATGCACCGAACGACGCGCGAGGATATAAGTCCTAAGTAAGTAAGAATAGCAGATTAGGTTTTTAAAATAAATGTTTTAAATAGCAAGATAATGTACTGTAGATACCTCAGATTATTTATTTTGTTTCAAATACAAGAAATTGTGTCTACTCTCTGTTTTTCTTTTTAACTCTATGATTAATCTTCTAAACCAGTGTTTTCCAAACTGTGTTCCGCAGAGCGATAGTGAGGCACCACAATGGATCTGTCAATTTTCTTTCTCCATTCTTCTCTGTCATTTGTCTTTGATAGAATTTCATTCTGATGTTCTTTCTGAAAATATTGAAACCTGTCTTTTTACCTGCCTGGGTAGACCACTTCGGGGGCCGATTTTGAGTTTGTGTTTCCACACAAACTGTCTCTGTAACCTTGTTAGTTTATTGCATCCTAGAAGATAATCGTCATTTTTTCATAGATTATTGTTAGGTGAATGGCATAGACATCGATGTCCTTGTGCAGTAATTCATTTGTCAACAAACAAGTTATGTGAGATTGGAAAACCCTTTAAAATAGTTTTAATGTCTCAATAAAATAGAAAATGACTTAATCAATGAAAGTAAAATTTTTTCCTTGCAGTCGGAGGTTGTTTTTATTTATTTGCTTTAGATGCCTACCATGTAAAACAATATTTTTTTCTACCTTGCTTTATATTATCGCCAACCTATCAATCTTCCAGTTTAAAAAAAATCCCAAAATCGTATTAAAGAGCTTAACAAAACGAGTAATACAACTCGTTTTCGAAATCCAGCGAACCTCAGTTTACTATAAGAGTTAAACATGTTGCTCATCATTTGTTTCACACAACTGTTGAAAGATACGCTTAATTTCATCATGTGTTTTGTTATTTATTTATAATTTTTATAATTAGGTTCAAATAGTAATGAAATTGTGGGCTAAATTTTTAACAAGATGTTGCCTGTGTATCACAACTCACATGGTGAATTGTGGATATATCTGGATTTTCTTTATTCTATATTACTTGTGAAGCCTTTGTAACGTCCAACCACTAATAGCTCCCCATATGTTCCCATATGTCGCAATAAGCTACATAAGCATTTTTTAAATTAATTTTCATCACTAACCAAAAAAAAAATCTTTTTGTGTGACAGATATGTTTTAAACTATTTTAATTTCAGTTTTAATCAATTTTCAAACAACATCATGAGACTTCAAGTTTGTTTTTTTTTTTGTTTGTTTGTTGTTGTTGTTTTTTGCGAGGGGGGGGGAGGCCACTAAAACATATTTTGCTTTGCGTTGTTTTTTTTTTAATAAATATATTTTCGAATAATTGTTAATGAATACTCTTAATTAATTTTGGATACTGCTCTGTGTTCATGAAGCCGACTTGGTTTCATGACTTCATTTGAGAATGTTGTCATTCAAAATAGAACATTTGAATACTTATTATTTTTATGAGATACTTTATAACTTAATCATAATCATTCATTTAATTGTATTTTAAAATTACACTACGTCATTGAGTGATTTCTGGGATGGAAGTATTTATAATAGTGCGATGCGCAGAATGGTATGTCTCACGATAGACTTTCTCAATGTTCTCATTGTTTAAAAAAAGGTTGAACAATTCTGTTTGAATTTTTGCTTTTGTGTTTTTTTTAATTAACATTTATATATTAATATATTACATATGTAGATAAAACAAGCGTTATTACGTAGTTTATTTATCAAATCATAAACGTTTACGCGCGCAAGAACTAATAACAATAGATATCCTTCTATTACAGCAGGGGTGGGCAAATTACGACCCGCGGGCCACATGCGGCCCGCCGAGGTGTTTTATGCGGCCCGCCGACACCTACAGAAATCAGGTGTGCCCACAGTATATAGATAAAAAAATGCAAATATTTAAAAAAAAATATCTATATAAATTATTGAAACTGTCTCGTTATAAAAAGTTTTAAGTAAACGAAGATTATGCTTATTGGCTATACATCAATACACTCAATTCAAGACACAATGTCTGAGTGTTGGGTAGGCTTGGACAAGATTGTAAGTGTAACAACTGATGGAGCTCGATTTTTTTTTACTGAGAACCATAAACTTGAAACAGGAAAGTTTGAACAAACCTGCATACAATGTAATTTTTAATTATAATATGGAATAATAAATATAAAATTTTCTACAGCTAAGGGAGTTAACAACGGGTAGTCCTGATTTATGAATTAATAATTCTATATATCCGCTAGCTTAGCATGGGCAAGGCAAAGGAGAAGAATATAAAATCTCAAGGATGAAATCGTTATGTTACTTGAAGGACATATGACTGTGGCTTTGTTACCAATATTTCTGATGTGAGTGGATGACAAAATATAATGTTTTTTATAATTATTGTTGCAATTGATTGTTTACATATGAAATGCAAATGCATGTTAAATCTTTTCAAACATGGCTTTCCCATTTCTACAGGCAAGCAAATAAAAAGTTTTTTGTCGTTTTCCTTTGCTGAAAGGTGAAACTATCTTTAGTGAAATGATTAAAAGTACAAAACTTATTAAGGAAAAGCCGATTCAGCTCCAGAGGACATAACTCAAAGCAAAGAGAAGTTCCAGTCATCACTACCACTGGGTGCCAGAAGCTGTATTTCCACAATTAAAAAACCTTTGCTGCTGTTCACACTATTTGGGTACACATACATCAGTTCTTCTTCTTCGTTCTCATTTAACATGTTGGAGGGTTTAGATCAGTAATTTTATATTTGAGATGAACCGTGTAGTGGCTTCCAGATCAGGCAGTTCTCCGAATAGTCTTTGGAGAGTCTTATTCGGGTCCCTTGATTTAGTATGCACCATTGAATGACATGGTCAGCATTCTCTGGTGATGCTCCACCACAAGGGAAGGCTTCGCTCGTCCCGACATTTAACTTCCGGAACATAAATTGTCTCATTCAGTGAGCAAGCATTTTTTTGTCGAAACTAAACAAGTATAATCACTGGTCAATATTGACTGACTTTAATTTGACAACAGTCACACACAGGAGTAACAACTAGTAAGATAGTTTCACAGTTAAGAAACATTATGCACGAGTGTAAGAAGTAAAATACTGCACATTAAGTACAACTGTATATTTGTGGGGATATTGTGATATAAAAAGACAACAGCAATTTAAAAAATTGTAATACAGTGTTGATATGAATTAAAATAAAAGACATTCTATACATCAAGCTTATCTTTCTAAGATATATATATATATGCGACCCGCCATTACCAAACTTTTTTTTAATGCGGCCCGCCATTACCAAACTTTTTTTAATGAGGCCCTCGATACAAAATGTTGCCCACCCCTGTATTACAGCAACAGTGTAGACCACTGGTATAAACAATTTAGCAAGGGACGGATAATCATTTGTGAAACTATTTATTGTTTAAAACTATAATAATTTATTGCTTAATTTTATTAATTAATTTAAAGTAGTAAGGGGAGGCAAACAATTAAAAAACTGGAAAACAAAGGGAGAATATAATATATATATTTTTTTTTTTAATTCTAAAGTTACTTAATTATTATTTAAAAAAGAAAAGAAAAACCAAAACGTACATTGAGACTATTGAATTTACTTTCAAAGTTGTAACAAATACAAACAGATACTTTCATCACCTATAGTCACTGATTATTTACTGTAACAAAATCAGCAGCATCTCCTAGTGGCTTGAATGAGTCTCCTCCATGGACAGAAGACGGTATTATTTATTCACAATCATTAACAAACACAAAAGACTGCATACACAGGAGCCTGGCGCCAATTTAAGTATGGATTGTATAGTGTTAAAAACCAAAATATCTTACATAAAAGATTGGTAAATAATTCTTTCATAACAATTATGTCATAGTAATTGAAGCGTCAAAAATATTTAAAATATTGGACTTTTTTGTTTTGGTTTATTTTGTTTTTTTTAAAGACATAGAATCTTTAAATAGAAATGGCTTCCAGCTCACATGAAGGTGACCTACAAATTTCACAGCTTTAACCATAGTTTTTGCAGTGTTATTTTAGCTTTCACATTTGACGAATTTTACACACTTTTCTGTTCAGATTTTATTTGTTGTGTTTTGTAAGATAAATCGTAAGTAAATTATTGCTTTGTCATTAGTTTCTCTTTCCTTGTTGTCAACCTACTAGTG
Organism: Biomphalaria pfeifferi; assembly: GCA_030265305.1. NCBI lineage: Eukaryota > Metazoa > Mollusca > Gastropoda > Planorbidae > Biomphalaria > Biomphalaria pfeifferi. The sequence continues at coordinate 1,669,311 of JASAOG010000117.1, forward strand.
TGTAAGCATGCGCAAGGAGGGCCATTGATTCCAAGATGCCGGACGTCGACCGTCGGATTTAGTGGCATGACATTTTTGTTTCAAATCGTTGAACAGCCATTTTACCCTAAAAGCTTAATACGAATCACGCCCGTCATCATATCTTCAGTATGGAAATTTGAAGCACTGTCAAAACCGTGTAGCGTGCAAGCGGCCTAACAGGCTATGTAATTACATTATGTGTTCACTAAAGCCTTTTAATTTCTCTTATAGAATAGCTTTCACGATTTAATTTAAAGTATACATTAAGAAGCAAGGCGACGACTGACGTCATTCCTTTTTGTAAAGCCTTTAGTCAATCTCAGTTCTTGAAGACACTTTATAGTCGTATCCATTGAGTCAGGCATAGAATATTTCAAAGAGGAATGTCTGTCGTTAGCTGCTACAGCATTTTGGTGAAGAACATCAGCAATATTATGCCTCACTTTAATGTATATTAAAACATTCTGCAAAGGGTTTTCTTCTACAGGTTCTATTTCATGGCCGATGGTCAAAATGGCAAAAGGCTTTGGAAAGTTAGGACCATTGCTGGATTGTGACAAATCTTTTAGGAATTTTAAAAAATCGAAAACAAGTTCCGGCTCAGGAACAACAATGTTTGTTCTTCTGTCAATTTTTCGTATTGTTTCTTTATTGTCTGTTTTAAAAACCCGTATAACTGATCTACGCTCGGAGTATATAGATGTAGACTGCTTGTTGTACATAAAATGAACACCAAGAGTTAAGTCCAGTAATATTTTCTCTATTTCCTTTTTCATTTTATCACCTACTGAGTACTGGTCTAATACATTCACGTCTGGCAGACGTAGCCCAAAGCTACCGTCTTCCAGGAAATTATCTTCATTTAATTGCGTTTCACGTGAACCGAAAAAAATTCTGCATTTAGAGGCGGATTCGGGAACTTCCGTTCGACTGACGAGGCAACCCGAGTAGTAGATCTCCACAGACATGACGTTGTTACCAACAAAAGAGTCTTGACATTTGGCCAATGAGATGTTTTCTCTTTGCAAACTCAGTATCTCAGAAAATGCGGATTGCGAACTGTCAGAAAGATTGTTTAATTCAAGTGACTTATTGTTGTCTTGGTTTCCAAGGAGAGAGATGATCATGTCTGCACCATTGGGATCATTTAGCCATGAAAGCATTATGTCTATTTTATCTTGGTTAGAGCACAAGGGGAGCTTAGTTTCACGAATTCGTTCTTGCTCATTTCTCAGAATTTCTTGGGCCTGCAAATGAATTATTTGAATGTAAACCGCGCAACCTTCAAGTGGGTTCTCTCTCTTATTTTCAATATCTTGCCCAATCGTTAAAATAATCCACGGTTTAGGAGAACGCCTGCTTGTACCGTTTTTATAGTCTCCGAGTTCTTTATAGAATTCGCTGATATCAAAAGCCAGTTCCAGGTTCGAATCGTCCTCTCGACTTAAAAGCTCAGACCTGCTCTTTCCGTCTGTCAAAAAAACGTACAGAGGTGTTCGTCTCAGAATAAAAATACCAGAAACGTCGTGACTGAGAATGATTCCTCGTTCGACACCGCTTACAATTTCATTAATAGTTGCTTTTTCTGTTTCATTAAATGCGTGATGTGCTAGCTCTTCCATTCTGGGAAATCGGATACGGATTTCATTTTCTACTGATAAGGTTTCGGTTAGCTCTGGGATGTCAAAGCTTCCAATGCGACAAAACGGCATCGAATTGTTGAGTTTTGCAGAAGTTACACAGCGTTTTACTCTGAAGCCGTACATGATATCAACTTGAATGCATTCAGTGACATTGTTACTCGGATGACTCTGAGACTGTAAAATAGGCAACTGAACTAAGGATGTCACCTGACTGGAAGGTGAACTATTAAATGATTGCGATGATTGACCTGGAATCCCGTTCAGCTTTAGATTTCCTCCCACATTTGCAGGGGGCACCAAAGAAGGAGATTTTTTAATCATGGGCATACCATCGTCATCACCTGATAAACTGGAGGAAGATGAACAGCCGGTTATATTTCGTTTTCTGCATTGCCCAAGCGCAGGTTTTAACGTGGCATAAAATGTCTCAGTAAATCGACAAACGATGTATTCGTTTTTCACATTCAGGTTTTCCACTTTCTCTATATTCTTGCACTTGTTTAAGGCATTGCGAAAATTACATTTCCAAAGGCTTAAATCTTTGTCATTTTCCCAAGTGCCGGAATACTTTTTGTGACGCGCCCAAGCGATGATGAAGCTGGTGTCCTCTCCACCTGGCCTGAGGCCGCCGCTCTTCGCGTTGCACCAAGGTATTCGAAATATGCAGCCGTTGCCATCGGTTAGTTTTAGGCCAGGACAGGCCTTCGAGGCCAACTGTTGAGCTAACCAGTTCGCCATGTCAAGATCTTTATCATCTTCTGTCATCTCTGAAACAGAAAATGATTTTAAGCAGATTATACATATTAAATATAACAATATTAAACTTAGCTCAGTTTTAAAATTCTGACTTGAAACCTTGCTTGCATTAACTCTCTCCGACTGAATGTCCTACTGGGTTGGACATTTTATTTTTCCCGTTCTGGTCCAACACCCAGGTAGCCATAATAATAAGAAACAAATTTAAGTCGAACTATTTGTTCCACTTCCTTATTCCTAAATTTTAAATTAATATTTTATAATACAGAAATGAAATAGTAATTATTAAATTTCGACAGCCAATGATTAAAAAATTAAATAAAATGGATCGACAAGATCGTTTACACGGCATTAGAAGCAGAGCTAGGGACAGACGGTCACCATTAGACCACAAGCAAGGATGAAACAAAAGTCAGCATTTCATATCTGACATTTCAAACAAAAAGACCAAAGGCTGCAAAAAGACAGCATAAGCTTTTGGTTGTTATATTTCACGCCTCTATCTTGTGAGCTCTTTTCTTTATATGTTTGGATTTTTACAAAGCTTATATCAACTTACTCTGTCTGTCTGTGTGTTAAAAAGTTTGAACATGTTTTTTTTTTCATTTCCCATTCTCGGATCAAGTTAAAACTTTGTACAATTATTCATTGAGCCTGATAAGACAAGAATCAAACAAAAAGCTTAACAATTAGTCAATTCATTGTTGGTGATAAAATATTTGTTTGATCTCGAAATAATGGGAATAAATGCTGCTCAATGAGAGATGCCGATAGATAGATATTTATGGATTTAGTCCCTTTATTACGTTTTGACAGTTTTTTCTCACACTTCCCATTCTCGAATAAAGTTGAAATTTCGCATAATTATTCGAAGTCGATAACAATACACGAAACAATAAAAAAAAATCAATTAATTAATCATTTAGTACTAATCAATTAATTTTGTTTTATATGGAAGAAAGGGAGCTAAAGCCTGTAATTTTCTGATAAATGACAGTAATTCAGTTCTTTCCGTTAGATAGGCTTAGTTATTTTAAATATTCTTTTTTTTCTTATGCTTCTTTTCAGCTGAATTAACTTACACTTTATTAAATTTGAAAGTGTTATATAAGTAATTTCTAGCAGATCTAGAATGGCATATGGATTGTGTCTTTCTATGATCAGCTTTGGTTTTGTCACAATCAGGGTCGTCTTTAGGTGATCGGGCGCCCTAGGCAAAGTAAAAATAAAATGTCAAATTTAAAACAATAAAAACCAAAAAAAAAAAATAATTCCGCCATTATATATATATATATATATATGTATATATTGATGTACAGTGGCGTCACTAGAGTGGATGTCACCCGGTGCGGTCAACCCAGGGTGTCACCCTACCCCCGCTTCCCACCCAAGAAAAATTTCGTATTTTTTGTTTGTTTGTTAAGCTATAATATCCATACTTTATAATTAACTACATTAATTGATTGTTAAACAACTATCAAATGAGTGTCAATTAAATTTTAAAATTCAGTTGCACAATGTATTTACTGTTCAATTGTGCTGCAATGCAACTTTAAGTAAATTACAATGTTTTTTTTCTTTTCTGGATTTTAAATTTAAAAACGTATCAAACACTAAAATTTAATTTCTTTAACGTATTCATTTTTTTGGTAAAGAAAAAGTTTAATTAGCCACCACTTTGTCAATAGTTTAAAGGTAGGCCTACTTTTATGTATCTTTGGACTTCTAGTACACCTTCCCCACAAAAGAAAATTAAGCAAAGATAGGTAAAATAAATAACATTGGCAATAGATCTTAAGCTCGCCTTTAAAGGCTTTTATTTTTGAACGAAAAAATTAATTCCTTTGTACCAAAAATTTTAGGCAAGAAGCATTTTCTGAAGAAGAGTGTTGACTACATAGATTAAGTGAATCTTATAAACATCTATTGGAGGTGAGGCGGCTGAGCGGTAAAGCGCTTGGCTTCCGAAAAGTGGGGTCCCGGGTTCGAATCCTGGTGAGAACTTTGATTTTTTAATCTTTAGGGGACCTCTGAGTCTACCGAGCTCTAATGGGTACCTGACATTAGTTGGGTAAAAGTAAAGGCGGTTGGTCGTTGTGCTGGCCACATGACACCCTCGTTAACTGTAGGCCACAGAAACAGATGACCTTTACATCATCTGTCCTATTGACCACAAGGTCTGGAAGGGGAACTTTTATTACATGATAGTTTTTCTGTTGTTTCTTAAAATTTCCTGTACTCCTTTATGGCTCTATACACCTAAGCTGCATTCTGTTTGGATATTCCTGATCTCGACATATCCTAAATTCAAACTCACTCCTTTCTAGACATGTTAAGAGATAAAGCAGATCTCACCAGCTTTTTCCCCTTAAAATCTTATAACTTTTGAATGTGATCTGTTGTTCTGCTATGTCAGGTGTGCTATGTCAGGTGTGCTATGTCAGGTGTGCTATGTCAGGTGTGCTGTCAAACAAACTACAAAAGTGCTTAAAGTCACTTGCTCTTTCATACGTATCTCTTTTACGTGGTTCTCTAAAACATCTCTAAACATTTCAACATTCTAGGTACACTTTCAGTTAGGGGTTTTATCCACACAATTAGCCATCACTTTGTCAATAGTACACCTTCCCCGCAAAAAATAAAAAAAATTAAATAAAATAAAGCAAAGATAGGTAAAATAAAAGACATCTGGCAATAAATCTTAAACTGCGCCTAATTTAGGAAGAAAAAATTATTTCCATAGTACCAAAATTTTAGGCAAGAAGTGTTTTCTGAAAAAGAATGTTCACCACATAAATTAAGTGAATGTTATAGGCCTACACATCTATTAAATAGCTTTTCTGTTGGTTCTTAAAATTTCTTGTACTCTTTGTCTCATATATGGCGGCTCCATACATCAAAGCTGCATTTTTGTATATTTGTGGAAACAGCTTGACGGCAAATGCGCCGAAAGGCGCGGGAGGGTCTAAGCCAGTAAGAATAGCACATTAGATTTTTAAAATAAAACTTTTTAATAGCAGGAAAATGCACTGTAGATACCTCAGAATATGCATTTTGTTAGCTTTCAGTTCCAGAAATTGTGCTTGGCGGCGGGGTTTCGCCCCGCGCTGGGGGAGCTCCTGGCGCTCCCCTAGACCCCCTTGCTGGCAATGGCGGGGAGTCTTTCCCACTAACTTCAGGAAGAACCTATTCTAGGGCACAATAAACGTCTTCCGAAAGAATGAAGGGTCAGAATGTAATAAAGCTTATGTACACACACACACATTCATACATATAAAAAAAAATTTCGCCGAGGGGGGGGGGAGGGAGGCGGGGGGGAGGAATAAAAAAAATCCCACCCAAACCCCCCCCCCCCCCCCCCCCGAAAAAAAAATCCTGGTTACGCCCATGCGCGTAAGTCAGAAGGCTTGACAAAAAGCTATGTTAAGGCAGACCGTTATGATTGCTGTTAGTGATGTGCTGTAAATAAGCACGTCCTCGTTAAGTCGCCTTCCTTCAATTTATAACAATATAATCCAAAATTTGCCGTCTTTGCCTTAATTTGTTTTGTCCTGTGAGAGACACATACAAACAATGGCAGGCTCTAGGTGGCTGCATTGTTTACCAATGCCAAAGGCACTGTCCTAGCATACGGAACGAGGAATGAGCCTTTATCTTTGTGTCTTTCTGAGTATTGTATAAAGTTTTGTTTTTGTATTTGAAGATTATGGTTTTGTTTGGTTTGGTTTTGGTTTTAGGCACATCGGCACAATTTTTAGGCCATGTCGTGCCTGCATTCCCTTAAGGACTGCTCTCTCTCTCTCTACTTATGGTTTAGTGTTTTATGTATGATTATCTTTATGAAGAAGAGGAAGTTAATAAATGAATTTTTATTAAGTATAATATTTTGTTTTATTGTTTTGCTGTGTATTTTAAAAAGTATTTAAAAAATGAAATGTTTCGGCGGGCCTGATATTGCATGTTTAAAAAAAAACCTTACCGTGAGACATGTTTCTTTAATCACAGGATTCCCTGCTCCTCACAAGCCGTCTACGAACATGTGCTATCTAACGGTCTTGTAAATATTGATTACAATAAAAGTACTGATTAGCTTTTTTTAGTTACCTCAATACATGTCACTGCGGATCAAGCCTGTCTAAAAATAAATGTAACATAATAATCGGAAATTCCAGCCATGGTTTTATTAAGGTAATATCCCAAGGTATAATTTAATCAATTTAGTTCATGTAAACTTTCTAGAGCTTTCTTTTCACTAAGTCATGTTAGATAAACCCAGCTTAAAAAAAAACAACTTGGAATGATGTACATTACAAAGACAGCTAAATAATCCGTGAAGATTTCATACTTTAGACACGTCAGAATTATTAGCAATAATCTAATATGATGAAGTGTTAGTTAAATCAGAGGCGTAACTGAATTTCAATTGGTGAAAGCCAAACCCACTCACCGCTTTTAGCCTTTCTTCTATGCAGTAAAGGTCTACCATGCGACCTATGGGGGAAGATGATGTCAAGCTCAGTGGCGTCACTTGTAGGTGCGGGAGGCACGGTCCGCACGGGTGACACCCATTTTGATGGTGACACCCAAGGGGAAAAATATATCTTGGCAAAAGCGGACACATAAAAAAGTAAATAAAATCTCAATATATCTAACCAAACAGGATAGGTTTATCTACTGTAGATCTCCTCTAGATCTATATATTTTATTTAAGGCCCTATTCAACTCTAATTAAGATTTTGTTTGTAGGTCCAAATGTCCAAATCATTAAATGCTTACAAGAGGGATGCAAAGATGGTCTTTCTTTTAAAAAAAAACTGGCCACATTTGCATTGTAGTTATTTTACATTTTGGTACTTATCAAGTAAAAACGGCTTTATTACTAAATTATAAAAAAAAAACATGTTAATTACGGGACGACGTTTCCTCCTCTAAGTAGAACCTTTCTGCCTTAGTAAGAAGATCAATTCAATGGTGTGTTTTTTTCCACATTCTAGTTGAGGTTTTGACAGGAAAGTAATCATTTCTGAAGGTAAATCTCCAAAACGTTCAATATGAGACTTTTTTTTATTGGCCTCCTTCAGTCGTAGAACGACTATGGTTCATCTCAGAGCAAGTGAGATGATAGCCTTGGCATTGTTTATGATCGGAACGGTGTCTCTGACACAGCAGTTTCCCCCTTTCCGCGCAAATGATGTGACCAAAGGAACGGAATAACCGATACAGTTTGGGATCAGTAGCTCCGCAGGCTCTGCCAGGCAGTAGCACGGTGTGCCACAATCTTCCCAAGGGTCACCAGCTCCTGATTTTTCCTCAGGGTTGTCTCCCGAAGCCTTTCCCGTGTTTGGATATAGCCGCAAGGCAGGTTTGGATTCAGAGTTTTCCTTCTCCTAGATGGGTAGCCAACCAAGACTAACGAGCCCCTCCTGCCCGAAGCTTACTGGTTTAGGCGCTAGTTGCTCGACTTTTCCCTTTCTCCTGTCTATGGTAACGGTTCTGCCAGGCTCAGTAACTGAGCCACACGTGAAGGCCAGGAGTTGGACTGGTTGTCAGAGGCTATTTGAGACGCATACCATTAGAAACATTTTATAGGTAATGATGAGTTTAAGACCATTACCACTTTCGGCGTTAACAACCTTGCGGAACCCCATAAAACCTTGCGGATTGAGACTAATTGGTCAATAATTCATGAAATTTTCAAAGAGACAGGCTCAGTGACAAAATATGTTTGTTTGTTGTTGTTTTTTACGAAGCTTAAATTGATTGTGCTATTTGTCTGGTAAAATATTTGTACACCATACACATTATTTCTACGACACGTGTCAGACTGAAATTTTGCACATTCATTTCTTTTACCTGACAACAAGAATCAATAAACAAAAATATTAACCACTTAGTAAAGTAACTGTTATTATTATTATTATTTTTGTTTGGTATCTCGAACAAGGATAATAAATTGTACTTGACTGCTGTGATGATATAGCTTGAATTATTCCCCTTCATACTTTGTGGAGAGAAAAGTTTAAAACTAACAATAAATAACTATAAAACCTTTTGTTTTGGCACAGTGGTCAATAATTAGTGACATTTCTAAAGAGACAGGCTCAGTGACCAAATCTGTTTCTTTGTTGTTTTTTTACAAAGCTTATGTCTCTGTGTATTTGTCTGGTAAAATAACTATAAAACCTTTTGGTTAGTGTACTGGCTTGAGGTAGCCTTCTGAAGTTCTAATTCAGGTAGTTCATCATTTTTTATATAAAGGAATTGAAAAACGATCAACCAGATAACACTTTAACTCTTTCTCTCCGTAATTATTTGCCAGATTCTGGTGGAATCAACGCTGGTATCGTCAGTTAGGAGAGAAACAGTTAATTCTCCAGCCCCTTCTTTCCAACTGGTCCAGACACGTGATAGGATCATAGCGTGCATTGACAACACTAAAGCATGAAATTGCACTAAACAAAATCAATTGGTAAAAATATTTTCTAATCACACAGATTTATTAGTCTAAATCTATTACAAATTTAATGACATGACTGATGTAAACAAATGAATGCAACTGCACTGAACTATAAACTTTGTTGTTTTTGTTTTTTATTCGTTTTTTAAGTAGCTTTTTATGTTTTTCTTGTTTCTCTAGTGTCAGATTATTGGCAGACGATTGCATAATATATAGAACAATAAAAACTACACAAGATACAGACATTTTACAAAGAGAATTTAGATGAATTACAGATATGGGAATCAAATTGGAGCATGTCTTTCCACCCGCAAAAATGTCAGTTATTAAGAGTAACAAAAAAAAAAAACTAAAACAAATTAATTCCACTTATTTTATTCATGATACACCAGTAACACAGACTAAAAACGCAAAATACCTAGGTGCTATAATAAATGAGAAACTGTCATGGAATCCCCATATTGATGAAGCTATCAAAAAATCAAACAAAGGATTAGGGTTCATTAAAAGGCATTTCTATAAATCCAAAAAGAACATAAAACTAAAATGTTATTTAACCTTGGTTAGGGCATAACAGATATGCATCCTCTGTTCGGGACCCCTAAACTCAAGAAAATATTAAGAAACTGGAAAAGACACAAAATAAAGCAGTGAGATTCATAACAAATGAATAATCACATTTGACTAGAGTAACACCTTTAGTAAAATCACTAAATTTAGAAAGCCTTCAGAATAGAAGACTTAAAAGTAAAGTAGCAAATATAAAACAATGAACCCTAATCTTCAAATACAAAAGCAAAATTTAATAAAAATACTCTAAAAGACACAAAGATAATGTCACATTCCTCGTTCCATATGCTAGGACAAATTTGTACAAATACTCCTTCTTCCCTAGTGCTATTAGAGCAAGGAATGGGTTGCCTGAGCTAGCCAGGAAAACCAGTGACTTGGCAGAATTTAGTTCATTGGTTAATATGCATGACTGAATGCATGACGCATAGGACGTAATCATCTTCTTTTTTGAAGTAACGTCTGTATCATATATGTTAAACTGTGCTCACTTTGCTAAGCATTCATCATAATCTCAACAGGAGTTCAATTTATAATTTAAAGGGTACAGACAGTTGCGACCGCAACTTGGTTCTTATACAATGTCATAGATAAAAATAATTTAAGCATCCTAAAAGCTAATGAGCTACATTTCTGTTGAAATATTTTTTTTAAAAAATCGTTAATTGTTATTGTTTAAAAGGCAGGCATGCGATTTTTTTTTTTGTTGTTGTTGTTTTTGTTTGTGTTATCTGGTGGGGCATAGTGCGCCACTCGAAATCGTAAAGTGCTCTACTCATGGCTCGTACGTCTCAAGGTGGCCACCTCAGAACTTACAATTAAAATCTTCGTATTTGTTCTCTTATCGATTTTTTTTTTGGGAGAGGATGTGTTCTACATAGAGAAGAGTAATGAACGTGTGAAAGTAGAGGTTAGGGTTAGGAAGTTGCGGGGGTGTTATAACAGCTTTGTAAATCTTGAATTTTGTGCTATTATATGCATTCAGAAGGTGTATGTTATCATCAGTTACAACTTTTATTTTTCCAAGAAGACAGATATTTCCTAAAAAACTCCTCCTATTAACTTGCAAACTCTCTTTGGGATCTGGGACGATACTCACTAGACGGGTATTTCGGAAAAGGCTATTTAGATTTTCCCCAAAAATATTACAATTTATATATATTTTGGAGTAAAAAAATGAAACCTTATTGTCCATAAAGTGAGAACTCTGGTTTGACCATTTCTAATTTTCTAAAATATAATTTTCTTAAAACTAAATTTAGCTATCGTCTTTTATGTTGAACACGGAGGCATTAGACTTGAGGTGGAGGTGGATGGCTGCCTGGTCAGGCGGTATGAACGCTGGACTGTCCTTTGATCGTCGCGATGGTCCCTGGTGCATACCTTGCCCAGTCATCTCCCGTCGTCCTGCTGGGTTTGATTGACTAGTGTGTAGATTATATATCTAGAATTCTTAAGGAACATATAAAACATGTAAAATTATTTACAAAAAAAAAAAAAAAAAAGTGTGCGCCATTTTTATTGCAACGCTTACATCAACTTTGTCTGTCTAGTAAAAAGTTTGTACAAGTTATATGGGATTAAGTTGCACAACACAAGTATTTCTTTTAACTGACAACACAAGAATCAATAAAATAAATAGTTAGTAAAATTGGTTATTAATGTTATTAATTACTTTGGTATCTTGACCAAGGGAAAGCAATCGTACTTGACAGATGTGGTGGTATACGTTGAATTAGTCCCCTGTTCTGTGAGTAGGATAATATCCCCTTCTATTTAAAATCCGCAAAATGGGATTGGATTATTTCTAAACTTTAAAAACTAAAGATCATTACTTTTGACAAAAAATAGTGATTTTCCAACATTCAAGGCGACTTCCCCCCACAGCTGGAAGGAGACTTTCGTACATATCGATCAGATAAGCATTTGTTTCCGAATTCCAGCCCAAGTATAGGCCTAAGACCAATTAGACCATAGACATATATATCTATGTATAATATATATATATAGGTCTGTGTTTAAGAGTTGAATAAATTAATGTTCAGGCAAATTGTGCGCATCGTCTTCAAGTCTAGATTTAAAAGCCTATCATTGGAATATTATAAAGTGTAGATCTATATATTGACTTCACCAGGAGGGGAAGAGAGGGAGGTAAACCATCTTCGATTGTTTTTTAATCTAACATTCGTTCTATACGTTGTAGAAAGAAGATATCATTATTGAGTGTGTAGTGTGTTTGTTGCTTTTTGTTCGTTTTTCTTTTATTAACTTTTTTCATGTTACGTTTTAACTTTGTGTGTAAATGATTTTTTTTTTTGTTTTCTGGTTTAAAAATTTAAAAGATGTTCAGTCATTACTGGGTTGTTGGTTGGTTTTTTTTGTTTTTTTTTTTATCTTTTGATTTCACTATTGATCAAATGTGGTGTATTCGCATACTCGACACAAAAAGAATACTTTTTAAAAATGTTTAAACTATGTGTCATCACGCCTCCCTATGATCTACAGGAAATCAAAATTCTGAAAAGATAGGTTTAGCAACTATTACTGCCTGGTTGTAAGGTATGCGCTTTACACTGTCGTCACAATGAGTCTGAGTTTGAACCATGCCAAGTCCTTCCACAGCCTTCTCGCAGGAGGTTTGAACTAGGACATAATAATATTCCTTTTAAAGGAAAATTTGAAAAAAAAAAAGATTGAATAAAACAATAAAACAAAACAAGATGAGGTTTAGTTACAGCATCGCCAGAGCGTTGGTTAGAAGGGCATGGACTAAGGGTATTCCCAGATAAGAACCTCTTATCGACTTTACATAGAACGTCTTCACTAATATCTAATTGGTACAAATTTAAATCAAATTGGAGCATGTCTTTCCACCCAAAAAAATGTCAGTTATTAACAGTAACAAAAATACTAAAACAAATTAATTCCACTTATCTTAATCATGGTAAACCAGTAACACATAACACAGACTAAAAACGCAAAATACGTAGGTCTTGTAATAAATGAAAAACTGTCATGGAATCCACATATTGATGAGACTATCAAAAAATCAAACAAATCATTAGGGTTCATTAAAAGAAATTTCTATAAATCAAATAAGAACATAAAACAAAAATGTTATTTAACCTTGGTGGGAAGCGTGGTCGAGAGGCTAAGTGCGCTTGAGCTTGGCTTGGCTTGGCTACTTGAAGGGGGCTCGAAAAACCAACTCAGCAGCACGGAAAACCAAAGATACCACTGGACCAAAGCGCTCTGAGCATGCTATAGGCATGAAAGTAGCGCTATGTAAAATAATAATAATGTCAATAATAGAATATGCATCCTCCATTTTTTAGCTCCCTTTACACTGACCTTACATAGAGAACGTCTTCACTAATATCTAATTGGTACAAATGTGAGCAAACAAATAATAAAGTTTCAATAAACAAAGTAAAAATGTTGGAATGCATAGGATTTTCTTTTTTGTACTACTATAAACATAAGATGTTACACAAAATTTGGAACTATTGTTACACGAGTTAAAGAATGCATGTGATGTTTATGACAGAAGAATCATATTGTTTTGTTTTTTATTTATTTTCAATGATCACCTTCACAAATGTAAGTCAACTTGCTGTAACAGTCAAAGATTTGAGAAACCGCACGATGCGGTCTATTGAGTCCGGTGCCGACAGCAGAGGTTGGAAGTCCTCCACTTGGTTTCCATAAGTCCGGCAGATCTCTTGAAGGGCTAACAGATGACTGACAGAGACTTGTAACAGTATGTTCAACATAGGATAGGGCCGCTCAGGGTGGATGCTGCCTCCTATAGTCAGTTTGAACCCGATCGCAGGCAAGGTACCAAATGGGCAGTCTTTAAAGGCTGCGAGTGATGCCTTAAACGCGTCGAAATTAAACAATTCCAAGAAGTTGCTGTCTTGGTCCTCATACTTTCTCCTTGGCAAAGCGAAAGACTCAGATACACCGTCTGTCCAAAATACTTCCACATTGCAGCGTCTTTCTACGTAGATATTTCCACCACAATACTTCACGTGTACGCCCCGTCGTAATTTCTTTAACATTTTGTTAATTTTTTCCGACTTGCTGTACACTGACGGGTCTACCTCAGACGGAAGTGGCAAGACTACATGGTTAGCTCCTTCGAAGTTGTCCCCAATTAACTGGGTTTCTTGAGTTCCTGAAAAAATTCGGCAAATGGAGTTATTTTCAGAGACATATTTCTTATCTATTAACTGATTCGGTTGGCCACAGAAAGCTGCGATCATCATAACTGGTTGCTCGGTAATTAGGGGCCTGGCCACAACGTTTTGCTCTTCGGTGCTTGTCCAATCATCAGTCATCAGTGCTTCTGGGATTTCTATAAGCTGATGAATAGCAGCTTGAAAGGCAGCATTGTTACTGTCAAAACAAAGTCTCCCATCATTACTATCAGCGATGTCTAATCCTTCCAACAATAGATCAAGATGATCTTCATCAGACGTTTTGATTAGAGACGGCAGCTCGTTTTTAGAAATGAATGCGTTCAATTCACCGAAAGCTTTTATATGCGTAACAGTTACCCCAACGGGACTTAGCAAAAGTCTTCTATCGGACGATGATTTGTAAGGAAATGTAAACATAATATCATACTTTGGAGGCGTGTTGATCAAACCGTCTCTAAACTGAGACAAACTACTCTCAAAGTCATGATAATCAAACACCTTAACCTCCAGTGGTGAATGGTCTCTGGATTTTCTTCTTGGCAGCTCGTAGTTTTGACAGATGTGACTTGTGACTGAAATCTTGATGTCAGCTCTTCTCTCTACATAAACGTGCCCTGAATCATATCGAATGTTAAATCCACGATCCATTCTATGTAGAACGGTCATGATGGATGGCTTTTGCTTCGGGTTAATCTCGTGAAGATCGTCAAGGCCAGGCAACGCTAGAGGCGCAAGTCCCACATCATTGTTGAAGTAATTTTCCACGCCTTTGTTTTCACAGCTGGGATAATAAAGCCTGCAAGCGGGCCTGTCGATTTTTAAAATATAATTTTTAACATAGCTAGCTGGAATGCCGTACGATACTGATATATGTAAGACTGATTCGACATCAAGTAATGTGGAAATGGACATCGATTTGTTTTTCGCACTTGTAGAATCGATTTGGTTGGTAAAAACATTTTCATTTTCTTGTGAGATGCTTTCATTGTATTCGCTTGTCAAATTCAAATAGGATTCATCGGTCATTTCATCATTGGGAAAGATTTCCTGTAAGACTGGCTGAATGTTGGTGTGTTTCAAAATACAATCTTCTGTGGCAAGTGGGCGATGCAAATCTATGCCTGAAGTTGATTCAAACGTGTTGTTAACACATTTAATATCACTACTTGGTATAACAGTAAAGTTGTTTTTGAAAAACTCCTCATCAAACTGATACACTTTGTTGCCAAAAATAGACTTATCTTCTAGTTTGATGATTGTTTTTCTCTTTTTAATATAACTATTTAATGAGTTGCGAAATTTGCATTTCCATTCGCTCCGATTTTTTTCCCATGTAAGATAAGATCTTTCTTTATATTTCTTGTGCTTCGCCCAGGCTTCGATAAAGAGCGTGTCAGGCTGCCCTGGTTGCAGTCCTCCGCTCTTTTTATTAAGCCAAGGAATTGTAAATTTTCCAACATCTATTAATGTCAGTCCCGGGCAGACGTTACCAGTTAAGTTTGAGACTAACCAGTCCCCAAGGTCTAAGTCTTTATCCTCTCTAGCAGTGGCCATATTGGCAGCTCTGTAAATAAATGAACAAACGAACAATAAATCAAATCATTGATAAGTAGAATTAGAAGTGTCTTTTTTAAGGCCAGTAGTAGAAAAGCTGTCGCCATCGTACTGAACATTGATACTGACCATTGGGAAGACATAGCCCTAGACCGCACTAGTTGGAGAGAGACGGTCTCCAAGAAAGCTATGGACAGCGAGAAAACATGGCCCTCAGTTCTTGAAGACAAGCGTGCCACACGAAAAATGGTCAGCTCCTCTACCACCAAAGCGAATGCCACCTTAACCTGCGATATTTGTGGACGGGAGTGTCTCATAAAAAAAAAGGGCTCCACGGTCACATAAAAAAAGGGTTCGAGATGAACCAAAGTCGCTCTACGACTGAAGGAGGTCTACAACTGACCTATACTAGATTAAAACGGAGTAGAGATATTAGAGTTTTGCGATGAAAATCAGTTTGGATGTGTTAGGACAGTGACGTAGCCAGTTACAAATGGGTTCGGTTTAATAATATGCTGGTGGTATGCCACCATGTCTCAAAGTGACGCCCGAGTGGAAAACGTAAAAGGAAAAGGTTTGGCCCAACGAAACATGACTCCCGAGGTAGTGCTTATTGGGTCCGAGAGCCTACCTATTGCTCTGTGCAGGGTTGTAAGAGAGCTCACATGATCTTATCAACATTCCAAACGCCCTTCGTCAAAGTGCAGTTTCAAAAATGGTAAGTCTCTCACGGTTCACCTGGCACAGAGAAGGAAAATGGCGGAGATCCCCGGTGTGCTCGGCCTTCAGCCGCACTCTAGTCCGTGAGTTCGGAGCGTCCAAATCACAGGAAATGGCATACCAGACTCTTCCAGAAAAAGCACTCTGTTCAATCAGGTCGGTGAGAAGAAGCTTTTGTTGGCTTTTACCTGCCTAGAGTTATTTAAGAGCCTTCGGCTAAACTCTACCTATATGTTTTAAATTTGGTAGGCCCATCTTGAAATCTAGAAGGTTGAGTATTGTTCGCATCAGTGGCATTTTTCAATAGTTGTCTTTGTTGTGCACTTTTAGAAATAGCGGACAATTTTACCATCCTGGGTTGGTTGATAGGGAATTGTGCGAACACGTCAAAACTTGGTTTCTAACAGTGCTTCAGAGAAGAAGCAGCTGTTAGAGAAGGCGTGACAATGAAAGCTAAGTAGGCAAAGAGACTCTAGATCCTTTAAATTAAACCAAGCACGCGCGACTTGTCAGGTGCGCGAGATTTGTTGGGATGCGCGTCGTCGCTAGAACGGTGTATGTAGCGGCATCGGTAAATCTTCGCTTTATTGTATCTTATACAGGTTAAATCAAGTTGTGGTTAGTGTTGGATTCACGATTCGATTAGTAGTTGAGCCACGCTATGTCTAGTATGAGACTTCTAAGAGTTTGTTGAACAGTCATTTGACGTTAAGAGTTGGTATTCAGTAGTACTGTTCTTAACTTCCTTAGCCTGCCAAGGTGGGGAAATCCTGGGTATTAAATGTTTGCCATTCATTCCCTATCTTAATTTTGCTGAAACCCGTCCTGACAAGTGACAAACATGAAATTGAGTCATGCTGTAAGTATAAATACATGTGATTTTAATGTAGGGCCTATAAACCCTCGAACATATATCATTGCGCTGAATGTTTGGTCGTTTTGTAGGAAATAAAGGACTAGATAGTGTGGCGTATTTTTTTTTTAAAGTTTTATCTTGTAGTTCCACAAATTTAGAATTCGTAAACAATTATACATTAAATATTTGGAACAAGAAAGAAACAGCACAATATCCACTCATTACCTCTCAGTAGACATCTATTGTATCAATTGATATGATCACATAGTCTACTAATGGGCTACACCTGTGTTACACATTGGCTACACATGGGCTATACATGTGCTACACATACCCTACACATGGGCTACACGTCGGAGGCTAAATAATATTGTGTCAAAAGTTTATAAAATTTAAACGATTTTGTTTGGGTTATTTTTCTTCAAATGACCCCTGTAGTTCCCTGAGCACTGGTCGAGTGTCATATCATGGCATTTACGATGGGCAGACGGTGACCAAAGATTCTCTTTATTGCGGGGGCCCCTAGGGCCACCTCTGTTTAATGAAAGCCATGACATAAAGTAACTTCATAACATCTAAAGAAAAAAATGTAGCGCCTATCTTGTTATTATATATATAAACTTGATATGGAAAGGCCACTCCAGATGTTTGAACTTGAAGTTCTCTCCTCATGCACTGAACGGGGGGGGGGGGGGGTATAGAGTTTAACTCCTTGAAAGAAAGTTTCTTTTTGTTTTCAGTTCGTCTGTCTGTCTGTCTGTGTCACTATTTCAAATCAGTACATTTCATCTGCTGGCCACCTAATACCGTCATTAGTCTTAGCCATTAACAAACAAGTGATTTTTTATTGAAAACATGAATCTCTTGATGGGACAATTACTACAAATACAATCAGGGGCGGACTGGGTATCAAAATCGGCCGGGCATTACCATATAAACCGGCCCACATATGGCATGTCATATATTTTCGGTGTGGGGTAGGGGATTTTTACCCCACTAGCAATTTATATATATATATATATATATATATATATATATATATATATATATATATATTAGTGTGTGTGTATATGTAATTAATCTTCGTTACATTCTGATCTTTCATTCTTTCAAACATTTTTCTACCCTAGATTACTCTCTTCCTATAATTAGTGGAATCACAGTAAAAAAAGCAGTACACACCGCCAAAGGGCAGCTAGAGAGTCCGGGGGAACGCAGTGAGACCGCCCCAGTGGGGTCCAGGGCGAAGCCCCGGAACCAAACATTATTTCCGTTATTTTAAGCTTTAAAAATGCATACTCTGAGGTATCTACAGTGCAATTAGAAAATTAAAAAACCAAATCTGCTATTCAATGGAGTCCGGCGACTGGTAGAAAATGGTAAAATGCTTTAGTTTTTGTATTGGAGGGGTAAGGGAAACCACAAAACCCCCTTTGACTACGCTCATGAAGTTTGAAAACTGTGGTTTGCTTACGTTGGCTGCACTGGGGCAGTAAGTAAAGTTTCACTTTCAGACAATGATGTCTGAGGCAAGTGATGGTTTGAAGACCCTTCCCTTCCGGCTACGCCCATGTGTTATATTATAGGTGTAAGCCTAATTCTTTACAAAATATATAAAGTTTGATAACGCATCGAAAACTGGATGTAAGCATTCGTACGCTTACATAAGGTATTCTATTTATATATGTATGTTGTCTGAAAACTATAAACAATACAATAGCAGCCTAATGAGTTTGAAGCTTTTTGGTATTACATATAGATTACAGACTTTTCTTAAAAAAATAAGATTATTACGTCTTACGCATTTCATGTGTCAATCTAGTCATGCATGTTGATCTATGACTTATAATATGCTAAATTATTGTTTTTTCTGGCTGACTCAGGCAACCCATTCCATTAAAAGATAAAAGAAAGCAGAACGGTTAGAGAGGCATTTACTTAATGTGAAAAGCTCTTGCTTCCTCCAAGTACATTCTCAAAAAACGCGATTTATATATGAATATACGATGAACCATTATTAAAATATATTAAATCTCCTTTCATTAAATATCGGATGTGACAGCGCTATATAAATTATTATAATTATATTCATCATTAATGACTTCATACTAAGCATAAGTTTGCCATTTATTATAATAGTATAAAAATTGATTTAGATCTAGATTTATTTTTTAATTAAATAATATTTTTTAAGCCTTAAGTGTAGTATTTTTAGATCTATGTTATTAAAAATAAACAAAAAGAAACTTTCTTTTTCTTTTCAAATCGCAGAAAGTAGAGCTTTATACTCATATTGAGCTGTGAATAAGTTGGGTGGTTTGCAATTTCGCGGCTGTGTGTATGTGTTAAAGTTAATTTCTATTAAGTTTTGTTAAAGAGCTAATTGTCGCGCCGATCTTTTCTTTGCCGTTATATCAATGTTTTTGGTTAAATTTCATTGGAACCATTAAAAGAGGGGTGAGGAAAGGAGCAAAAAAAATGGGAGTGCCATCAAAGGCCTATGCCGACCAGCAAAATGATTAGGCCAAACACAACCTCGAAGACATCAAAGCAGTCCCTGGCGCTCGTGCAAAGCAGAAAGTACGGTCTAACGTTTTGCTTATGATAATGCGTACAGTTTATTGTATATTGTTTTGTTGTTGATATTCTTGTTGAATTTCAAACAAAATTAATTGTAATAAGAATAAAGTGTTCTGGCCTTTGTGTCTTGCTGCTGTCTTTTTTTTTTTTTGCATTGAAATTTTTTTTTCTTAGGTCGCCACCAGACCGGCCCATTTGGTACCGGCCCACCGGGCATTTGCCCGTTTGCCCATATAGCCAGTCCGCCCCTGCATGCAATAAACCAGTGGCGTGGAAGGATGTCAGTGCGTCTGAACTCATGAATATAATATGGTATGATATGTGACCAAAAAAAAAAGAGCCATTCTCTCTGTATTAAATGGATGATTGTGAATGAACCCACTGTATCAGCATTAATTATTAGCGCTGTGATAATTATGGTTTTAGTGAGCTGGATCAGCCAGGAAGACAAACGACTTGGCAAAGTTTAAATCATTGACTGACACGCTTGACTAGATGGACACATGAAATGTTTAGAAAGTAATTTTTTTTTTGAAGTAACGTCTGTAATATATAAGATAATTAAGATAATCTAATATTGGGTTAATTAAGACATTTTAGCAGGTATTAATTAGTCTCCGAATTATAATGATATTGTTATTACCTTTTGTTTCTGAATTAAATGTTTAGATTCCAGGCTAGGTGACGGTCGCAGACGTCCACATAAAAATCGCTAATCAGTTGCATCAATTAAGTTTATATTTATTCATGAAATTCATTCTACAGTTCTAAACATAAACAAAACTATTTTTATTTTTGGATGCTAGATAACATATGTAGATAACCAATCAGATTTCCACACGCGTTTATTTACAAATATGTCATCTCGTTCATGTCAAATGGGAAATTGCCCAAATGAGGTCACTCTAGCCTGTTTAGACTAAGGACAGTTCGGTCTTTTCCTTTTCTATTCGATATTCCTATTTCTAGAATCGGGTAACTCCATTCAGTTAAACTTACCCTACATATTATGGCTATATATCAGAAATGGCCAACTACATTACCATTTCGATAAAATGAATAAAGAAGTTTAAACCCACGGTTAACACCTTTAGAGGGATGGGGCTGTTTGGGAGTGCAGGAAGGAAATAGTAAACCTATAATCAGCCTTCTCCACCATAGTCGGCTATCTAGTTTCTTTATAAAACTCTTTTTGAGATTTTTGAGGGGAATATCCGTTTGACATATATATTTCTTAACTGCAATACAGTTTACATATTTATTTCTTAACTGCAATACAGAACTTTGTTGCTAAACAATGCCTCTAAATCTTCTTGAGATTTACAACACTTTATACAAAACCTATATCAACTCCCTCTGTCTGTCTGGTTAAAAAGTGTTTACACATTATTTCTCTCACACCCATTCTCGGATCAAGTTGAAACTTTGCACAATTATTCATTGGCGTGGACAAGATATGAACAAGTTTAAAAAATATAATCAATTATCAGTTAATTACTGGTAATTAATTTCTTTATACCACCAAGGGAAATTAATTCTCCAGTAATCACAGATATGGCTAAATTTGTATAGTTTAATCCCCCCTCCAAAAAAAAAAAACAAAGTTAACGCAATTATTAACCAATCAACCCCATTAATCAATTTTAAAAATTAACCAATTAATCAATTAATTATTGGTAACTTTTTTTTTTCCTTGATATCGAAGAAGGAAAATAACTTCTAAATTATTTATATATATATAGTTGTAAGGGCGGCGTTCTTCCCTTTAGATACGCTTTTTTTTTTTTAAAGGATTAAAAAATTTACTTGCTTTCCATTCTATCAAATAAAAATCATTGAATCGTCTTTTTAGTTTGATAGGTACAAAATCTCTCTTGTGACATTTTAAATCTCGAGAGACGATATAATCCTTTCACATGATTAAAGAGGCCAATCATCGATGCACAACTTCGGTCACAGGTTTGGCGTCTATAGTTACCAGATGCCACATCTTTTTCACCTTTCTTTCTACTTCAGTTGAGGGCGCCATCCGCAATCCAGAACCCTTCCGGTCGAGTTTCATGTCGAGCTTTGCATTCATCAGTAGACTTTGAAATTGGTTGTCTCTCAGCTCCCCTGGCTTCTATTAAATCACTATACAGAATGTCATGTGGAAATCGACCTTGTTGCATTCTGTGAACATGACCAAACCAGCCAAGGTGCCTGCTGCTGATAACAGCTCAGATACCCTGGCACCATGCTCTTCGCTGGACTTTCTGGTTGTTTACTTTATCTTTCCAATAGCTGTACGACGTGGCAAAGAAATATCGGTCTAAACTGCCCTCAGGTTGTGACGTTGCAGGTCAGTGTTTATGCCTTCTAGGACAATTGGTCTCGATTAGATTCAAGCTCATTACAAGGAGCTAAATGGAGGGGCGTGTTGTATGGTAATGCCAGGTCCAATCTCAACGCCCAGTCACACAAATTATGGAATTCTTCTAACTCCTAGAAATAATACTCTCTAATGTTCATTTCGGAGGCGCGGTGGCTGAGCGGTAAAGCGATTTGCTTCTGAACCGGAAATCCCGGTTTAGAATCCTGATGAAGACTGTGATTTATTATTTCGGGATCTTTGGGCGCCTCTGAGTCCACCCAGCTCTCAAGGGTACCTGACATTAGTAGGGGGAAAAAAGGCAGTTGGTCGTTGTGTTAGCCACATGATACCCTCATTAACCGTGGGGCACAGAAACAGATGACCTTTAAATCATCTGCCCCTATAGGTCGCAAGGTCTGAAAGGTGGGGAAAAAATTCATTTCAAAGAGTCCCATAGAGACCAATCGGTATAGAAGGCCTGAACACTGACTTGCAACGTCACAGCCTATGGGCAGTTTAGACCAATAGCGCGTTGTCACGTCACAGGTCTGCAGAGTGTTCAGGTCTTCTATAACGAGATGTCTCGGTGCCATAGAGCATTTAACACTTCTGGCACTTGCCTTTACAGAGCTATACCACTAACCAGTTTGAACGACGAGAAGGAGGGGAGAAAATCAAGCGTGAACCGAATTGTCTGCCTCGGTTGTCCTCTTATTGACATAGAGACTGTGACCTCCATTGTCAGTACACCCAGTCGTTGGACCGCGACGGTTCGAAGACTAATTGTAAAAAACCCGCTAGGTTCCTTTGACTCTATCGCTGTACAGTGTATTTCTTAGATTAGTGGTTCTCAAACTGTGGTCCGCGGATCCTCAGGGGTCCGTGAGACGACCTATGAAGCAGCAGAAATATTAAAGTTGTATACAATTAAAGTGACTTCTTCGTTAAAAACCATTTTATCCGATCGTATAATTTTAATAAATATCAACTCGCTCCTCGCTGCTGTTTTATATGTCTATTACGTACCATTCTTTGAAGACCTAATATATATCTATGCATTTATCTTATCTTATCTTATATAATACAGACGTTACTTCAAAAAAGAAGATGATTACGTCCTACGCGTCATGCATTTAGTCATGCATATGTAGCTTTTTCATTTAGGCATCCGTGTGCAGATTTCGATTGTTTAAAGGGTTCCCCTGGTCAAAAAGTTTAAGAATCTCTGTCCTAGATGAGCTCAAAGATACCTAGAACAATTAATAAAGAAGCGGTTTCGACCATAGAATAATAATGCTTTTAACGAAGTAAAAAGTATATTTCCATTTTATCTATGGCCTCCTTCAGTCGCGAAGCGACTATGGATCATCTCATGGATGATTTTATACAAAGTTATTTATAGAATAAAGGTGTAATGTAACTTTAAACAAGCAGAACAATTTAATTGATTTTTTTTTGTTTTTTAAAATCAAGTGCTTAGCATTCAAAAGTGTATACAAAAGACAAAATTGTGACGCTGACAGTAGGACTAGAAGGTGGTTAGTATGATTTCACTTCTGCAGACATTCTCGTAAGTCCGATAAAAAAAATTACCAGAAGTAACAGCGAACTATTTCCATCGGTTAAGAACAAACCAAAATCCGCTTCATTCAATAAGATAATCCAATATGTTTGTCCATCGTGGTTCGATGATGATCACTTTTTGTCATCTATGGGGTTGAGAGCTTTGCACTAGGGTTTTGTGCCTCCTCATGTTGCTGGTGAGACCTATGTGAGCCTGGAATGTTCGGCCGCACACTGGGCAGGTTATTCCAGCTGGAGCTAGTGTTATTGGCCTTGCTTTTCTTCTCTGGCGTTTTTCTCTTGTCCTCATCAGTTTGTGCGCCAGTTTTCACAGCGTGACGCCATAATGCTCGGTCATGTGTTAATGTCTCCCAATAATTCAAATGCAATCACAAAATGAATAAACCCAAACAATATTCTAAGTAGGCCTACGAATAGACAATACAAAACTAATTAAATAGCAACGCCACAGAATTAGATTCAATATCAAAGTTATGAACATTCCAATCAATTTTCTCCCCTTTTACTACTTACAATGATAAGGTTATAAATAAAAGTTTTCCTAAAATTATATGAGGGACATCAAATTAAAGTCTTGATTTAATTACCTCCCCTGAAAAATTTAGTCTTCTTCGTAGAAGTACAGAAATTGTTTTTGTTACTTTCACTGTCAACTTTGAGTGATTGTTGCAAAGACAAACTCTACTAGAAAATGGAATCTATATATATACTTGAATCAAGACTTCAATATTATCGGGATATTGTACCAAAAGGTTTGAGATCCACTTCGCTCCTCGGGAACACGGCACAGTCCATGAAAGACAATATTAGAGTTGTCGAGCTAAGTTCTAATCAAACCAATGACATCAACATAAAATATGCTCGCGCTTATTGCAGCGGGTCTCAAAGTAATATTTTCTTGACGCATGTCAAAGAAACTTCCTCGTTAATCTGGCATTATAAAATGTAGGGCCACTCTGTACAAATCAGCATGCAAGTCTGAACTGTTACATCGTTTAAACTTAATTGCAGTTTGAATTAGTTAAATATGCATCGCTTGAACCTGCATCTTCCGGGACCGTTTTCATTATATTTTCTTGCAAATTGTCCGATTCGTTGACCACTTTTTCTAAAGACATCTGCATTTCGTTTGTCGTTTGATGCACTAGACTTGAAATTACGTCCCGAAATTTTTATTAAAAGGTTTTTTAACATTGGAGCCTAACAAGTAAATCTAAACTTTCGGTAATAAACATTGAGTCATGGTAAACACTTGGAGCTAGTTTAGCTTAAAGCAATAGAGCTTGCCATATTTGAGATTTGATCCATGGTTCCATTTTTTTTCCTCTAAATATGTTTTTTAGTTCTATTTTGAGGTCACCACCAATAGGTGTCCCTAAGCGCCTGCCTAGTTTACCTTTATCTAAGGCCGGCCCTGAAGGCAGTCTTTCACCGTGATCCGTTGTTACCATTATCAAACCTTTTCAGACTTCCTTTCTCTAAACCCGCCTCTTGAGTTAGAAATATGACATCAAATATGTGTTGGTGGAAAACATTATTAACAATGATATCCCCCTCTATATAAATAGACAGCTACGCCTCTGCTAATCGGTGCAAGATTTAAATCTAAATAGCGTGTGACATAATTTCCCATCTCTCTGCTTGTTTGAGCCAGAGGCGAACTGGAAATCAAATAGAGCCCAAAGCATGACGGAATCAAGGGGAGTGCTTCAGAATACGTTTTAAAATACTAGCTTAGTCACTATCTTAGTTTTGCTGGCACCTGAGACGAAATTCATTTAGGGTTAAAATTATTTCTGTTATTCGATATCAAACAAAAATAAATTAATTACCAATAACTAATTGACCACTTAATTATTTTTTATTGATTCATGTTTTAATAGGTACAATAAATAGTTGTTAAAAATTTCAACTTGATCCGAGAATGGGTGTGGGAGAAATAACGTGTACAATTATCTAAGGGGACGAAATCCAATTTATTTAGCCGTATTCTGGAGGAATAATTTCCCTTGTTGGTATCTAACAAAATAATTAATTAGCAGTAATTAATTGACGATTTTTTTTTTATTCATGTCTTGTCTTTGCCAATAAATAGTTGAGCAAAGTTTTAGGGTTAGGGAGAATAGGCGTTTGAGAAACAATGTGAACACACATTTTATGAGACAGACAGATAGACAGATAGACAGACACTGTGAGCGGATATAAGCTTTTTCTTTTTTTTTTACGATATAAAAAATGTTTATAATGTAATGGCGTACTTTTTTATGAAAAAAAAAACGTATAGATTTTTTATTGTATAAAGGTTGTGTTTTTTTTGTTTTTTTTTTTTATTTAGCCTTTCGCCATTTAAATACAAAAAGCAAAATAATTGAGCTAAGACCAAAATTGTGCAATTAAGATAACCATTAGTAATTTGAGAACCACTTGCCTTATACACCCCCTCTTCCTTGTTCTCTTTTCTAATATCGTCTTCCTGTTTAGAAGAGCCAAAACAATGCTACCGACTGATCAACTTCACATTCAATTCGGCACTCCAGGACCCCCAAACAGAATCAGACGTAGTGCTTTATAATAGAGTCCAAAGATAAGAGTGGCACACTTTATTACCTAATACACATTGGAGAGTTACCTACAGAGGGAAAATTTATCAACCTTGTTCTCAGGTAAAAGACGTTTTTAAGTGTTCAATAACTCTTTACTTTGATATTATTTTACGCCATGGTTTTGAGTTATGTTTAGTCTAAAATTGTTTTGTTTGTTTATATAGTATATAATATTTTTATAAAGTCTTTAGTTTATTATATCACAATTGGTTGGAGATTAGGAAGAGACATACGGGCGTATCTGGCACCAAAAAAACATACTCTTAAAAGATCCACACTTAAAACTATCTCTCTTAATAATCTAGACGTTATTTCCCTCTTTTAGTGTCAAATAAAATGATTAAGTATCAACAGTTAAATGATTAAATGGTTAATTTTATTTTATTGATTCTTGCTTTGTTAGATGTTTCCATTTGATCCGAGAATGGGTGTAGCGTGTACAATTATCTAAGTGGACAGAACCCTACATATTTAGCCATATCTGGGAATATGTGAATATCTGTTCAAAATATTTACCTAACGAGTTAATTTAAGCTTTGTAAAAACCGGAAAATAGATAGATAGATAGATAGATAGATAGATAGATAGATAGACTGATTGATTAATTGACTGATTGATTGATTTTTTTTATCCGAGACATAGCGATAAAAAACAACTCATTCTTAACTCAACAATAATATTGGCCAGTTAACATAAATGACATAACTGTTTTCATGTGCACATAATTATAGTATTTATTATTATTAATTGAAGTCCTAAAATATGATTAATGTTTCCTTTCCTTGGAGGAGAAATCCTTGCCAGCTGTCTTTCAATGTAATACATTTTAAAATTTCTTTTGAACAAGAGTTAAGAGGAGTGTATTCATTTTATTAAATATAAGTAGGTCTTATGGAGTTGCGATTGGTGTTCATCATCATCATCAAACTCCATTTGAGTGAGGGCTTGAGAGGCTCAAATCCTAAAATCCCTGGAGTGTTTACTGCTGTCTGTGGTTGGTGGTAGCGCTCTATAAATAGCAAGTTAAACAAGTGCACCAGCTTACGAAGGCAGAGGGTATAAGAACTCTCTTAACCGTCGTCCAAGTTAAAACACTGGCACCAAAAATCTAAAAAAAAAAACGAACATAGTCTTAAAGAATGAACTGTATTCGCTTGGTATTTGGTTGAATAAAACTGCAAATATTTCAGGCCGTGTCTTTGGGTTTTGATGTTGCACTCTGGCCATATTAACATAGTGGCCGCTCATCAGCGATATAATCAAAACTAACTTGACCATGTGAGGAGCTCTTCAGAGATGACATGCCAAGTAAGGCAAGACTGCTGGCAGACAAGAGCTGGAACGTGAAGAAGAATGTCAGCACTGAGCATGATAAGCGTTCATCGCCAGCTTGTTCATTGCGACAAGAAGTGTTAGTTAAATTATTTAGTTTTGGCAGCGACAGTTAAAGTTTGTAGTTGTTTTGTTTTTTTTGTTTAATCGACCCTAGGGGACGAGCTGCACGGATAAACTTTACAATGGGTAAAACTGGCTGTTTGTTCACGTAAAGTATATAGATACTTGAATAAATTTACAGTGCATTTAATATCGTATATAGGTATGAAAGAGAGGAGCACATGTGTTGTTTTTTTCATTATTCTCCGTAACAAGAGAGTTGAAGCTACGTCTTTGGCCGTTGGTGGCAACTTTCACCCCCCTGCAAAAAATCCTGCGGACGCCCATGCTTGCGCCTAATATGACCAATAACCAAAGGGTAGAGTTCTACCCAGTGGCCTGAAATGAGAGGTTGGACTTTCCAGGGACACCTATGTCAGTACATCTCCCATCTACTAGATTATCTTTCATTCGCATCAATTTATAAAGAATAAACAGCTACAGGAATCACGCTTGTTGCCCCAATCTGACAAGACCTTAGACCTAGCCCAAGTGAGATTCCTTCTTATTTGTACAATGTACCACCACTAACCGGCTTTATTTTTTTATGACATGTTACAGTAGTTTCAAGGAGTCGTACAGTACGGCAACACTGTCCGGATATCGCCAGCGGGCCTTAAGTTGGTCATCTCTGCTTAACGGAAATGAAAGCTCTTCCTGTTTGCAGAGCCGGTCTTACATATTGCGGGGAGCAGCGTAATTGATGCTTGCGAGGCGTCTCTTCTCATTTTGATTTTACAATAACAAGTACTATTCAAATTAAATCAGTAGATCAACATTTGTGAAACAATATGAAGATGATGCAATTTAAACGCAATTAAAGTTACACCAGTCATAAGATACACTAAATATATTAATCCTACAAGAGAAGTCCTACATCTTTAAAAGTTCACAAAAAGAGCCAGGACTGATAATATTATGCTAAATGTAAAATGCAGAGATCCTGCCACGCACGGGGCCAATTTCGAGCAATCGGTCAAATCGGCATTGACTGTTTGTTTGTTTATTTATAAACTAATCGTTTGTCAACCATATTTTCTCTAGGTCTAATAGCTCTAGTGATCCAAGCAATAGTCTATAGATCATATACTTTCACACTTAGAGCAATCTAGCAGTCTATATTACATTTCATCATACTGAGTTATAAATTATTCCCCCTTTCTTGTAAGCTTCACGTTCTGTTAAGAGCTAAGGGGAAAGAATTCATTATTTTCTCATTCAGCAAAAAAATTTGTGATTATGCCCATGTTAAATTATCTCCACCTGTTGCTTTTTTTCAGACTTAAGTATGCGTCTAATAGATCAGCTCTTGTGATTTGGCCAAGTGCGAAATGTTCTCACGAGGCCAAGTTAATTTATTAGCAGCTAATCACAATTTTTTTTTTATATTATTGATTAGTCCAACATTTTTCTGTTCATGACAAATCATTCGAATGTTGCATTATAGACCAACCGATTCAATGTGTGCGTGATTGCAAATAATGATGTGTTTCGTCAGATAGACCTTACCCACAGGTGTGTTCTCTGCTCTCTGTTATGTATGTCATTGCATAGGCATGTGTGTGTATGCGCGCGCGTGTGTGTGTGTGTGTGGCTTTAACGAGGTTAATTAAAGCTTTATAAGTGCTACTTAACTAGCGACACGCGTAAATCAATAAAAATCGATCGGTAACCATTGTGATTTGATCCCCGGTGAACAGAGATTAGCCTCCTGTACAAATACCGACATATTCCCCCGTCCCTCGGCCCTCCTCTTTAACGTTGTCGTAGTCTGGGGAAACCTGAAATGTCGCACAAAACGAAGCTGCAAAGGTCAGGCCTTTGGATAGAACACTTGATTCCAGGTCTCATTCGACTGGATTAGCCGTTGGTTTATGTTAAGCTTAGAGTAATTTTGTGGCAGCAGTTGTGCAGTGTATTAACTGAATGGGCTTATGTAGTCAAACTGTCTTAAAGGGAGATTTGAGATGAAGGACATATCTCTATGGTATCAGTAAGATTTTTTAAATTAAATTTTGTTTACAGTTGATTTCGATATGTGATCAAGTTACAAAAGTTTTTAGACTGCCATTTAAACGAGATAAATCCTGTTACAAATTAGCTTTTAAGAATCCATAACTAAATAATCAAATCTTTTATCTAATATAAAATATACAAATAATTAGCCATGGGCTGATAAGATTGAAAGATTAATAGAACGATTGTTTGTATGATTGTAAACTCATATTAATTGCATCATATTCCTTTGTATTTACTTAAACATCTATTATGATTCTTCAATTTCAGTAGTGTTTATTATCTTATACATTTTAAACGTTCCTTGAAAGATAATTACGTCCGTGGGTTAACAAGCTTTGCATGTTTATTAGAATCTTAAACATTACTAAGACTTTGGTTTTTCCTAATTGATTCAGACAATCTGTTCCACGCTTTAAAGGCACAAGGGAAGACAAAATATTGTACGAATTCGTTCTAGTATATGGAATAAGAAAAGAGCCATTTTTCATAATTTGAGAGACGAGATTTGTTAACTTGAGAATCATTAAACATGCACAATTGTAATGGATTTTATCATGAGTAAAAATATTCAAGAGCAGTAAGACTGTAAATAATCATGCTGTTTAACTGTAATTGGCTGATGTTACCTTATAAGTTCTATGTTTTATTTTGAAATGTAATTAAGTGAACTGAACGTTAAATATTTTCTTACATATACATTTGTAGTTTGTATTTATTTTTGTTTACAGATGACTGAACACGTAGATACTCGGACCAAAAGGGCAAAGGCAGACTATGCGACACGTCAGTAATTCATTATGGTCTTACAGGGAGACAACCCTTACATTGTGGAAGTAAAATTATGCCACCTGTCTTTGTACAGGCACGACAAGAGTAGCCTGCTTCTAAAATCCAAACACAAAGTCGCCATGGAAGACAACCCAAACAAGCTGCCGCTGGTGGAGCCACATCCCTTTACCAAGCACTGCTGGAGACGGGAAAAAAGTCTGCCGGTATTTTACGAAAAGCAAGAGAACGCTGCCTTCAAATCATCCTCCTACGGGCTTTCAGAGTTGACCATGAAAGCGACAAGCCTGTTAAAATGTCTTGAGTCTGAATCTCCCAACACAGGAATAAACAACGAAGGAGTGTCTCCGAAGAAGACCAGCGCCCACCCGAAAGCTGAATTTCCATACAGTCAGGTACAGCCGTGGAGAAGTCATGACCTAATCCCCAGTTTTATCACCAGGTCGGAAAGGACCAAGACATCGCTCCACAAAAGGAGTGAAGAAGAGGAACGCCAGGAGCTTCTCAGCAGCTCCACGAACGATGCTCTCCAGCATCGCGTCAACAAAATGAAAATCATGGGCGGACGTTTGCACCATCGAATTCAGAAGCGACAACTTCTGTATCTAAACCCGATGGATGGTTATCGGTATCACGACGACAGGCCACCTGTCACATCACTCAGCGATCCCGGGACATGGAAATTCAAACCTGACAATTCGAGTCGTAAAACCGCCTCCAGCCTCTTTGACTCCCCCTTTGTGGAGACGCCTCAGAAGTTTCACTGGAAGTTAGGAGCTGCCAAAAACGCCCTTGAAATTATGAACAAATGTGGCACCCCGACTAAACTAGAGAGAAACCTGAAAAAGGAACTGACCATGAACTTGGAACGTCTAAGACATGACCACAGCTTGCTGCACAGCTATTTGGTCAGCCCGGCTCAACATTTCTCCCTCAGTGATAAAAGGTGCACCCCAGGAGAACGCCTCCTCAACATTGCACGCGAGGCCAATACTTCCAAGAAAGTAAAGCACAAAGCTAAAGGGATGCATTCAAATGCTTTGCTAATCAAAATTCCTGGAGACAGAGATGTCAATTCCTTGGTGACCATTACCAAATGTCAAACTGAAAGAAGTAATGTCGTTGAGCCTAAGAAGAAACTGGAAGTAGCCACAAAGGATAACAATGACACCGAACACTTACAAATCAATGCGCTTCTTGATCATGACACCAAACATTCCAATGAAGAGTTCAACAGCAAGGCTATCCAACTACCAAAAAGAGACGAACGTCCGGAAATACGCTCAGAGCGTACCCAAAAAGATTTCGTTCAAAGAGAAACAAATTCCGAAGAAGCTGAAATAATTCCTGACTTTGCTAACAGCGAAGATGTTGCTGAAGCAGATCCTTTAGAAAGAAAGAAAGAAACTTCTGCATTGCTGTCCAAACGGCGAAGTCAATCTGCTGATTTGCTGGACAGAAAGAAATTCTCTGATAAGACCTCTGATGATTCGACCTCAATTTCGCCCGAAGACGTGAACAGAAAGAATGACATGGACTCACACAATGACAAAAGTGTCTTACAGGAAACAGAAACTATCACAGAGTATTTAGAAAAGATTATGAGTACTCCAGACACGCCCACTCTGAAACTACTAGAAGGACTGACATCGGAAGAGTCTCACATCGACGGTGATGTCATTGTAGTGAAAGCACGTAGTGACAACCTGGGCATCACATCAGTTTCCTGAGTACTTTCCTTTGCACAATTTTTTCTATTTATGTTAATCTACAAAGCTGTTGCTGGACAATAATTACTGTTTAGTTTGACGAGCTTTGTATTATATTTATAAATTATTTCAATTTTATTGCGTTTATGTTGTATAAAGATTCTTCAAATCAACAATTCAATGCCCATATATAGAAGATAATATCACAAGGGGGGGGGGGGGGGAGTTTTATTATCGCTATAACACACGTAGAAGTTTTGAAATCCTGTTGGTCTTAAAATCAAAGAAAATTTTTTGACCTATTTCTAATGCTCTGTAACATCAACACTTGGTTGGTAAAATGATTTGATGATTGCTGGCAGTTCTTTTTTCTTGGCGCATTAATCCCCAAGGATCTACGTGGTCGACAGGTTTCACTAGAATGAGGGTCCGTAAACTTGAAATGATCTATCAGATGAGAAATAATCACTCACTAGCCAAAAAAAAAAGCCATATTATCATAATTATAATATATATATATATATATATATATATATATATATATATATATATATATATATATAAAGTAAAGCAAAGTTCCTCTTTTAGACCTATGCTAGACGATGTAAAGATCATCAGTTTTATATATATATATATACCAGAAAATTAAACTCTTTCCACCTACGTTTCCATGAGGTGCGTTGGTCCGACCACATACCAGACACAGAAATCTTAAAGTTGTCCAACATGAACAGTATCAATGCGACAGTAATAAGGTCCCAACATCGATGGGCGGGACATGTAGTCCGCATGCCAGACAATCGCCTTCCCAAACGACTTCTGTACGGGAAGCTGTGTGCAGGAAAGCGCTCCAAGGGATGTCAATACAAGCGCTACAAAGACACTCTCAGAGCTTTTTCAAGGAATGCGATATCGACATTCACGGCTGGGAAGCATTAGCTCTCGATCGCTCCTCATGGCGTGAAGCTGTGAGTCTCGGAGTCTCAAGATTTGAGTCAAGAAGAGTGGCCAGGGCGAAAGAGCGCCGAACCAACAAAAAGCTGAGAGAAGAAGCAGGCCCATCTGCAACTGACCTAACCCACTCATGCCATATATGCGGCCGGCTTTTTAAAGCGAGGATTGGACTTTGCAGTCATCTTCGAGTCCATAGGAAATGAGAAATGTGCTCATCTTCGATCACGAAGGAGGAGCTCTATATATATACACATGAATAAGCTGAATGTTTAATTTACTTTGTTAAATTTACTAGCAGTATTATTGTTGTTGATGTTTTTTTTTTCCTTTTATAAAATTGACATCATACTGTATATCTATTTGTAAATAAATTGAACTATCCATTCATTACTAATTCTTCTATGTCTAGATAATTGATTGAAAATTATTGAGCCTTCCCTTGTGAAACTGTCACTGTGTATTACTATCCAATATCTTTAGGATAATCAGTTTAATTAATGAAATCAAAATAACAGAGCCTACTAAGGAAAGATTTTTGTCTTCGAATGTGAAGATATTAATTAACCAACTTTGAAACTTTCGGACCACTGGCTATAATAAACATTTCAAAAACATTACTAAAAATGGGGCAATTGGACCCCTAGATTTTGCTTTTGATTCAAAAGATTTTTTTATGATCGAATACATTATTTGATTACATTAAAAAGATTTCAGAGTAGTTAAGCCCCTTTAGAGTCTATGCAGACCAATCTATAACCCAGACTGTGATTGAAACTGTTTATGTTTATTAACTTGTCTCATGGAGTATATATCGTATGTACACAGTATGGGTCATCGTAAGCCTACATGACGGGGTCATTGGCTGCAAATTCGATGTCTAGGATGATCGATTTGCTGGGTACAGACTCTTGTTGAAAGACAGCTTACAATAATCCATATTTGTATTTCACTTACTCAGAGGCGTAGTGAGGGGGCAAGGGGCCACGATGCCCCGGGCGCCATTCTCAGGGGGGGGGGCGCTACACGCAGCCTATATTTCTTTGTGATATTCATGGATATTCATGATATTCATATTCATGGAAAATGAGGTGTGTGCCAATAATGTACCTTTCCCCTAGTGCAAGTTTAGCTCACTACCTTTCTGCCCCTACTCCCACACTAAATAAGATAAGATAAGATAATTTCTATTGGTCCAATCAAATGGAAATAGAATTTAACTAGAAGTGACCACCTAAGCGTAACTACTTTAACACAACTAGTGCTTTATGAATTAGATTTCTATGTATTTCTCGATGACGACAGATGACTTATAACACTCTGATCGAAAGTGGGATAAAGGCGTTTTTAAATCTGTCTGTTTTAGTTCTAACGGAAAGTAGAAGACCACTTCGTTCAGATCTGATGTAACACTAAGTGACATATATATAAATTATTTCCGCTACATCCACACTACCCTCTAAAAAAATAATAGTTTATAACTAGAAAAACATTTAAAATACTTTTTAAAAAAATTTTTAAAAAAGACAATAACTCCTTTATACAACTTAAAGAGCGAATTTTTATCTCTTAAAAATTAATGACTTTTCTATTAAAAAGCAATGGAACATTTTTTTTTTGTACACTGTCCACTCCCTCCTTCTCTCCTGGTTAAGTGAATGTATAGATCTACTTCACTTTATAATATTCCAATGATAAGCATTGAACATTGATTTATTAAACTCTTCAGTTAGATAAGCCTTGCATTCGGAAATTCCAGAAAGCGATAGAACACGTCCCACATCCATGCGCTGTTCCTCAAAGGGACCGTTACATAAATGGCGGGTCCCGCACAGTTAGCTTGGTACAACTAAGGAAACTGGCGGAGGCTCCCGGTGTCCTCGGCCTTCGGCCATGTGCAGCCAAGCATGCGTCGGGGGCCAAAGGCATTGGAAATAGCAATGCTTTACATAGGCATTGACTCGGGTCTCTCTCAAACAGAACTGTGTTCACACAGGTTTTTTTTTTTTTTACTGTTTGGCGTCCAAACAGGTTTTTTTTCAAACTTATAGCTCGAAGAGCCTTCGGCTCAGCTCTTGGACATCAACAAGACCGATGTTGGACAAAGCCATGATGCAGGTCTCTAGCCAAATTTAAATTTCTTTTCTTTTTTAATTGAAAAATGATAACGGTCAAACTAGGGTTTTCGCCGTGTGGCCAGAGAACTAGTAATTATTTTCTCAACTGTTAAATTTCTAGAAAAATTGTTAGAAACGTTTTTGTGATCAGCGTGGTCGAGAGGCCAAGTACGCTACCTAGAAGGGGGCTCGAGGTTCGACACCCGACAGAGGCAGCACGGAAAACCAACTCCTAGATACCCCCTCCCCACACTGGTCCACAAATGATATTGGACCAAAAGCGCTCTGAGCATGCATAAGCATGAAAGTAGCGCTATATAAAAGCAATTATATTAATAATAATAATCAGCGTCCAGGTGTCGCCCCTCCATAGAGTTATAACTTGATTATAGGTATTGTAAAAAAGATTTTAAAAAAAAAAAATTAATTTTAAATAACACTTTTTATAATTTGAAAGAGACCGTTTTAATAACTTTAATATCCAGCTTAAAAGAATGTACACGTGACGTAACCTAATAGGTTAATAATGTGAAATACAGATGTTACTTTAAAAAAAAAGTATTACTATGTATTACTACCGATTACTACGTAGAGATCTCAATGATGTGCCATACTTTCTAATATCATCCAGCATACTTCACAGAACATTCTCATGTCAATTTTTCTTTTCAATCTGGAAACGCTACACAGTTAGCTTCACGCTTCAGTAGGCCCACTTGGATTCCCACACTGTCCATTGTAGCTGACCTGCACACGTCCACAGGTCCTTTTGATCAGCTCACAGCCGTTACTGTAGGTCACGCCGTCTGTACCACACACTGGCGCATAGACGTCAAGACATTCATAGTCCTGCGGGCAAGGTTGAGGGGCTACTTCGCCCGTGCTGTATCCTGAGTAGTCAGCTGATGTAAAGATATAACAAGTAATATTATTACAAATGTATTTTAGAAATCAATTTCTACTTTATCTTCAAACTAGCCGGATATGACCCCCAACCTGCGGGCCTGATCTTGTCATTAAGTTTAATTTTCGTTCTCAGACAGACATGACGAATGTTCCCTTAACATTTTGTTTTGTTTTTGCCATGAATATGAAAGTAGAGTGTGAAAATGGGCTTACAGATTTGTTTAAAAAGTTTTATTCTTTAATTGAGAATAATTATATTTTTTAAATTTTTAGTGCCTTTCGGTTGTGGTAGGGACATTAAATATACACTACGGTATCCAAAATGATCTAAGGAACTTTTATGTCAAGTTTTATCAAGATTGGTCGAACGGTTTTGATTTCTATGCGGGACATACATACTCCTTACATTCTACTTTATATATTAGATAATTAGGAATACTAAGTATTCATATTTTATTTGTTTAAATAAATATCATAAGACATACTTGTCATGATTACACAGTTATGATTTAACTATAAAAATGATTTTTAATAATTTTAATATTTTCATCTATTTTTTTTTTTAGAGCACAAGACGAATAGCCAGCTTTTTAAAAATATAATTAATAATGGCAAGCTAATAGGTGAGTATGCACCACTTAAAATTGGCTCTTTAGAAAAAAATATAAGCCTCTTGAATAAAGCTTTTACTAATAATTAATATATGTGTCAAATATGTTAAGATTATACAAGTATCAATATGTATTGTGTGGCAAAGAACAATGCAGCAGCCCATCGAAGTAGATATTCTTCAAATACGCTGGAGTTGGATAGGTCAAGCCTGCTTCCAACATAACAAGGCAAGCCCTAACCTGGAACCCCTAAGGAAAGAGGAAGAGGGGGACGGCCTAGGAATACATGGCGACGTGATTTGGAAACAGATGCCAAGCAGATTGGCAAGACGTGGGGACAGTGGGAGAAACTCGCCCAGAACCGAGACGCCAAGAGGAAGCTGGTTGGTGGCCTATGCCCCAGTAGGGACGACGGGCTGAGATGAGATAAATATGTATTGTATTGTTCGAAGAAAAATCTTTTACATTTAGGGAAACTGATTGAAATTAACTCCTTGCAGACGACTACTAAACACTTTTTACTAAGACATTGAACTCTAACAGAATGTAATTGAGTTGCGAAACTGTTAACAGCAGCCAAGCCAAGCAAATCTCCCTCTTGTGGACCAGAACAAGCCTGGTATTATGTCACTTAATAAAAAGGTCTGTCGCCTCATTGAAGAACTGTTCTATCGCATTTTAAAATAAACTTGTAGACTTTACCTAACTAAAACACGGCTATTGAGTATAATATGCTGGCATCTTAGTTAAGCCTGTAGATCTTGTTTACTGGATTTTTGGACTTGCATTAGTACATTAGTTTAATAGCTAATAAAAGTTAGGAAAATAATCTCAAAAAGCCTTATAACAAAGTGCTGCATTAAAATAAAGCCAACACGGTATAATACCTCCATTATATATTGAATCGCTGTCTCCTAAAAGGTGTTATATACGTTGTTACAGAGATCCAGTATGTTCTGAGCTATACTGATTGCAATTGAAAGTTTGAAAACGTTCCAGGAAAGACAACTCAAGATAAATTTAATCGCCAAAATGTTTATTAAAGAAGCGTTGTCTCCTCTTCTAGACCATCCTGGTCATAGGCCTGCAGTTTTGTTCTGAACTTATTGAGCTTTGTCGTGTTCTGGGCATGTCCGTATGTTATCCTGTTGTATAAATATGTAGGCCCGTTCATGTATTTAGTAGTTATTGTATTTTATTTGATCTTCAAAATGTGAATAAAGCGAGTTACAATAAAGATTTAACTTGCCATAGAACTGTAACAAGTAATGCTTCTACTTATAGACTACATAAGTAGCATGACGGTAGTTTAAGAATAACAGACCATGCGCTCTATTGGGCAGATGATGTAAAGGTTATTTGCTTCTGTTGCCCTAGGTTAATGATGGTGTCATGTGACCTGCACAACGACCAACGCCCTTACTTTTCCCAAGTAATACGTATCAATTAGAGTTGGGTGGAATCAGTCGCCCTAACGATTCCGAACTTAAATATCCCAGTCTTCACCACGGTTCGAACTCAAGATTCTACACTTTGGAAGACAAGAGCCCTACCACTCAACCACATTGCCTCCACGTTAACTATGAATCATTAATTGAATAATTTGAATAGAAAAGCCAAAAGTTTCCTAACTTACCCAGGGAGAGATAAATACAATAAGCTGCAATGACAATCGAGAGTCTGAGCATCTATAAAATTACAAGCAGTTCGTTTACCTTGTACTTCAGATGTATGCTATAAAATTCTGAATGGATTGACACTAGCCTAGATATTTATTAACAGCTCGTTCTTTTACAGGATATGTGTCTAATTAGGTGATAGGGAAATTCAACGTAAACAGAGACCCGCCTTGTTTTCTTGTGCATTTTTTTCAAACGATACATCATTCTGACATACGGATTAGGGCCCTGTGGGAAATGAGGTTTTTTTTACATTATGTAGGAATTTTAGCAGTCGATTGATCTCCCTTGTTTCACATACCTGGCGGTAATTATGATAATAATTATAATAATTTAATTTAATTTATAGAGCGCTGTTAATAAACATAATAAAGGTTCAAGGCGTTGTGATAACATAAAAAAATAAACATGAATGATAATTTGAAGATGGTCTTTGAAAATATTTTTACTTCAAAACGTTTGTTGAGAACGTGCACTTTTTAATTAGGCTCTCCTTCAACAAAAGGATAATGACCATAATATGATAAGCTGCCAATTTACTATCAGGATTCTTATTCTTCGTCTTCTTGAAACTGTCAGGTAGAGTTGAACCTTCGGCTCTTGGAACTCTAGGCCAGCAAAAGTGAACAAGAGCTCTCTTTCACCGGCCTGAATGAGAACAGTGTTCTGTCTGGCGGGTATGTCGAAGGCGCCGGTCAGACTCGTAGCAAGAGGCCGCGTACACTAAGACCCCCGTCATTTTCCTTTTCTATACCAGGCTAACAGTGAGAGACATGCCATTAATGTAACGGCCCCTTCAGGGACAGCGCCTGGATTGTGACAAGGTTGTGGGAGCTTTTTTACAACTCCGCGCAGTGCAATGAGGATGCTCTTGCACCCCCTTAGGCACCCCCACGGGAGTCTTGTTTTGCTACCCTTTAGCCTAATCGTTTCCTCCTACGATCGTTTCCACCAGGGCGCCACTAGGAGGCAGGGTAGCATGCCCGGGTTACTATCAGGATCAAAACAACAAACAAAACAACAAACAAAACACCAAACACATAGTTACCAATGAGTCACATTAGTGCCCTCAAAATGTTGTTTTTTCACTTTTGTCTAAATTGAACAGTGTTTTACTGAACAAATGCATTTTAAAACATCTTTTTATTTTAAGATTCAACTGTTGAAAAATAATACATAGATCAAGCTTTATGATCAAAAATATTCTTCAGATAAAGAATCAGCTTTTCCAAGCATCATATGTCTTTTGTTTTCACGTGAATTTAATTTAGTCTAGTTCAGTTGGTCAAGTTTAGACCACTGGCGGATCCAGAAAGTTGGAGTGTGGGCGGGGCGATATTTTTCCTAACACAAACCCTAACGCCCAGTAAATCGTAACCCTAGTGTGTCGGTGGTCTGTTCTGTGTTCTGGTATGAAGTAGGACTCTTAGAACTTAAGACGTATTACTCCCTGTGACTTTATAGCAGAAGTCCAAGCCCAACTAGTAACTATTACTATTTGTTGATGTTTATACTAAATAAATACATCGTTTACTGTTGCCGACCTGCCTTTCGTTGAGTGCCTGCCTTAGAGTTACAACAATGTATATATAATTAAAAAAGCAGTGTTTTTGTTCTTATACGCCCTCCGATTTCATAATTATGATATAAAAAGAAAAAGTATTGGTTTGTCCGATGGAGGAAAGGCGATAGTATGTAAGACCGCCCCCCCCCCACTCAGAGGGCTAGAGTGGGGAGGGCAGTACGTGCTATTGCCCCACCTCCATTAGCCCACCGAGTCGGCCAAAATACCAAAAGTGTAGCGACATAATATAAAATATATATATATGCGATTGAAGGATGTTGACATTTGAGAGGAGAGAACGATTTCCGCCCAAGTCTAGAGCCGATATAAAGATGCTGTGCTCAAGGCAGATGTCCTATGTGTTTGTCATATCACCATGTAAATAAACATCTATGTCTCGTTGAGTTGCCTCCCTTCATTTATTACAATACCGGTACGTAGAACTGCCTGGTCTGAAAACCACTGCGCGGTTCATCTCAGATATAGGAATACTGATCTGAACCCTCCGACATGGAAAATGAGAACGAAGAAGAAGAAGAACAAATGCGTAGGTTTCCAAATAAGAAAAATAGAAGAGGAAAGAGAGAAAATGAGAGGGAGCGAAGAAGGGGATAGAGAAAGGGGTTGATAAAAAATAAGATGAGAGAGAGAAAGAGAGAGAGAGAGGGAGTAGTGAGAGAAGCATTTTTCTATTTTTTTTCCATAAAATAATAGAAAAGGTCATCCAAATTTTTTAAACTTGTTTTATGTATTAAACTTTCATTGTTATGGGCCCTATTTTCTCACCCTCTTAATTCACCCTAGAAAACCACCTGTCAAAGAACCCTCACCCAACCCGCGACCGCCTTCAACCTCCCACCAGCTTACGGACGTTGTAATGTCTCAGCTCTTTTTTATGTGTTCTGATGTTTTGTAGGTTGCGTGTTTCTGTCTCTATCTAGATCTACGACTAGTGAGTGTAAGGCCCTACACTAATATTTTATCAGTATAGTGTTTAGCTGCTATGTGTAATCCTTAGGCTAAAATCGTGTATACCTAGTGTATTGCATTGTAAGCGTTCTATTCTAAGTATGTATCTATCTAGTGAGATTCTCCGTGTTTTTTTAAATACCCAATCTAAGTTTAATTCTATTTTACTAATTTACTTTTTACGATAGATTCTATATCTCCATCCATTTCTAGCGACTTAATCTAAGATAACGCTAATTAATTAAGTTTAATTCTATTTTACTAATTTACTTTTTACGATAGGTTCTACATCTCCATCCATTTCTAGCGACTTAATCTAAGATAGCGCTAATTAATTAAGTTTAATTCTATTCTACAAATTTACTTTTAACGATAGATTCTACATTTCGATCCATTTTTAGCGACTTAATCTAAGATAAACACTAATTAATTTTTCTTTAAGGCGCGCCTAAACTACGTTTAAATCTATCTTGTAAATTTAATTTTTAATCTAGTCAATCTATAAATCTGTATCTAGTGCCGGCCGTTTCTAAAGTGTTCCTATGGAAACTTCAGAATTTGCGCTATTCAATTTTAGCTTTATCATCATAGGAATCCTTGGTGTTAGATTTTGAAACAAACTTTTTCAATCGGATCTGAATCACATTGCTTCGTATCGGGTGGGAAATAATCTAGATCCCAATCAGGACAGATTAAATCAATTCATACAGAATAAAATTGGCAAAATAAAAAAAATTATCCTATCCAAAATATAAAACAATTCCTTATTTTCATTCATATAAAATCTGGAACGAAGACTTTGTTGAAACCTTGCCATGCACGCCGCCATCCAAGCTAGTGCAGAAGGCGCGCACTGCTAGAGACTAAATTGAGAAGGATGTTGTGGCGGAATTTATCAAGTTATTTCCCTTTTTTTCTATCCTAAAGATGTTATAAAGCATGTTTATAAATAAACAAC
Source organism: Biomphalaria pfeifferi (assembly GCA_030265305.1). Lineage (NCBI taxonomy): Eukaryota > Metazoa > Mollusca > Gastropoda > Planorbidae > Biomphalaria > Biomphalaria pfeifferi. Next base: position 1,710,913 of record JASAOG010000117.1, read on the forward strand.
AGAACAAAACTTTTTCAGGATTTAGTTTGTTTATACATAAACCATTGGGACAACTGCTCTCTCTCTCTCCATCTATTTTTCTTTGTTTCACTCTTCCTTTCTCTCTCTCTCTCTCTCTCTCTCCATCTATTTTTCTTAGTTTCACTCTTGCTTTCTCTCTCTCTCTCTCTCTCTCTCTCTCTAACGCTGTTCCTTTCTTTCCAACTCTTTCCTTTTCCCTCTCTCAAACTATCAGTCTCTATCTGTCCCACTCTCTTTCTCTCGCTCTTTTTGTGGGCTTTCAGAGAATAAGGAAAGAGTAGAGGTACAATGAAATAGAACGAAAATAACCTTAAATAATAGGGCAAGTATTCTCCAGCTGGTTTGGTGTTTACATTATTCCTTAAATACATTACGAGACAAGCTTTTTTTTTTCTATACAAGAGCATTTAAAACCATGTCACAAAGACAGTTTGTGTGGAAAGACAAACTCAAAATCGACCCCCGAAGTGGTCCACCAAGGCAGGTAAAAAGGTAAAAGTTTCGATATTTTCAGAAAGAACATCAGAATGAAATTCTATCAAGACAAATGACAGAGTAATCATGGAGAAACAAGATTACAGATCTTGTATGGTGCCCCAGCGGTCCAGCAGACAAAAGGATAGGTGAAAGTGAATGTCAAGTTAAATGTAAACCTGGCCTAATTGATGTCTTATAATGAATATTTAATTGATCTAATTGTTTTGTAAAGGGTCACACTTTTATTCAAATCCTCAAGAAAAAAAACATTTTGTAAAAAAAAAATTTTTAGGATAGGATTTTGTAAAAATGAAATAGTTAAGTGCATCGTTATGGTTCCGACTACGTTCACGCGATAATATGAAAAACTACTAATTAATTGTTGTTTTAAATTATGTCCAACGTATATGCATACTAAATAGATTTTTTCTCTTTAAAAAAAACTTTTTTTGTGTGTGTAAATGTAGTAATTAGTATGACAGAACTTACATAACTTAGCAATAAATATGTAAAACAAAAAAAAGATTTTGACAAAAACCATTTGTATCAAATATGTTAAATATGTTTAAAATACGGTATAGTGTATTCTCCCCTTCTAAATAGTCTGCCGTGTTTGTTACTATTAATAGTGAAAAGTTGTAAAAGTGGTGTATTTTTATGAAAAAACTGCTTGCAAAAGTGATTTAAAAATTAGATTTTTCGCTTTCAGAAAAGAAAAAAATTAGCCGTTGCATCAGAACTTTGAATGGTCTAAAATATTATGGTGTCAGATTTTCACTATCTTTTCTACTTTCGGAGATCTAAACGGGACGGACAGACATTCCACAAAAAAAATAATAGCGTCTTTTCCACTTTCGGGGGCCGCTAAAAAAAGCGCATGCCTATAAATTGTTTAAATAAATACGGATTTATTTCTTTAGGTCTATTAAAAATAAACAGCAAAATATAAAACATACTTTTAAAAAAAGAAGTATATATATAAGGAGAAGAACTCCACATGATATTTCTCAATACTATAAAGTTTATTTCCCCTTTTTGTTCTATAAAAAAATATTTAATTACAATTATTTAATTGTATAATAAGTTAATTTATTTTTATTGATTTGTGTTATGTTGGGAGCAATGAATAATTGTGCTAAGTTTCAATTTGATATGAGTATGAGAAGTGGAAGAAATAACTTGTTAAAAATATTTACCAGACAAAAGACAATGTTTTTGTAGAAAAAAAAAGTTTATAAAAATAATAATAATAATTTTATTTATAAAGCGCTGTTAACAAACAAAATGTAGGCTGAAGGCACTGTTTGTACATTACATGACAAACTAATCTAAAAAGTTTTAAACAGGTAGGAATAATGTTCTTCTTAAAAGTAGTGTAGCGAGTTGTCTGTATGAGAATGGTGGGGAGTGAGTTCGAAACCTTTGGTCCTTGCCCTGAAAAAGACCGAAGACCGTAGCTTTTGAGGGAGAAACGTGGTACCACTAGAAGCGTTGAGTTCATTGAGCGCAGGGCTCTCTGGGGGACATATGGAGTAATCAGTTCGCTAAGGTACAAGGGCATCTCATTGTTATATATACACTGATGACAAAGTGTGGCCACCTTGTATGCGATTCTCGCTTTCACGGAAAGCCAATGGAGCGAGCGCAAGAGCGTAGCAGCAGAATCTCGTGGCTATTTTGTCATCGGGTATACTTGCTAGCACAGCGTTGCAGCAGTCAAGGCGGGAGAGTATGAATGCCACAGCTAGCTTTTTTGTTGACTCCGTTGTTAAATATTGTCGGATCTGGCCTAATCTGCGCAGCTGCAGATAAAGACCCTTGCAGAGCTGATTTATGTGTGAGTCGAAAGACGTGTTGAGTTGAAGAAAACTCCAAGATTCCGCACTACATGGACATAAGGAACATGGCAGTTCGAGATAAAAAGAGAATCTGTCCTTTCGTCTTTTGACATGTTTTTCCGAGTGCCAATCTTAATTATTTCTGTCTTGTCTTCCTTCATCTTGAGCTTATTCTCAACCATCTAATCGCTCACCCTTACAACGGTACCACTGATTTTCTCTACCAGATGCGACACCTCTGAGGGTACTGAGGAATCGTATAGCTGTGAGTCATCGGCAAAGAAATGCTATAAGATGCCGATTGGCTGTATGACACCGCGAGTGGATATGTAAACATAGTGAACAGTACTGGGCCTAGAACTGATCCTTGGGGTACTCCGTACTTCAATAGTAAGCTTTTTGATTCTTTCCCTTTTATACCCTTTTATAACTTTGTTATAGTTTATAGCCTTTCTGTAATACGACTCTGTAAGTAACCTCTGACTGTGCCTTGAATGATGCCCCTACACACTGGACATTTCCTCAGCTCATAAGAACATTCCAGGCAGGTAACGAAATGACCGCAGGGCAGAAACACTATAGCCACAGGCTGATCCAGACATATCTTACAGGTGGATATCTGACGAAGTTCCATGTTCTGACTTTGAAGTACTTCAAGGGAATCTGGAAAATGGGGGATTTGACTCATTATATGACTCTCTATATTAAAATACGCTATTAATGTCCAAGCTTTAAGATACGTGGAGATGTACGATTTAATCATTACATTTTGAGATATTTCCTAATAAGCTTAATTATTTCGAATCTAGGAACACTGATCTAGAGAATAATGTCAATTAGTGTCCTATGCTTGACACATAGCATCTTTGAACACTTTAATCCACATAAACAGATAAACTCAGCATCCATTAGCTTAAAAAAGGTTTGCTCTTAAAGGAAAGTTTTTAAAGGTATTATCAATTATCTTAACTCTACTATGCCCTAAAGCTCTTCAAAAAATCAACACTAACAGCTGGGGAGAAGTGGCGCTGGACAGATCCACATGGAGTGCGAGCATAAACGAAGGGTCCCGGTTTGCAGATGCCATACACGACAGTAGTAGACAGAAGGTTGAACGTGCACCAGCCCCTGGTGATAACAGATACCAAACCTGTGACTGCTGCTGTGTATCAAGAACTGGCCTCTTTAGTCAGACAAGAAGTTGCAAAAGGAAAAGATATGCTCTCGTGGTGTAAAATTCCACAGAGACAACGCCATTATGTCCATACAAGGATTGAACCGAGACATGGAATAACTAATTATTAAATAATTCTGATCTGAAAATTCTGAAACTTTAGACCAAATAAAGCTCTCTGCACCGACATATTTAAACTAGGGATTCTCTCTGAGAGAGGCCCAAGATGTAAATACATAACAAACATATTGACAATGGCTCGAATGTCCATAGTCTCGGGACTAGAGGCGTGTCGCAGTCCACAAACCAGGGAAGCTACTCCATCTTTCTATATGAACCACACCAGCCGTGAGAGTGCCGCCATAAAACATCCTCTGTGGATCGTGACATGACCTTTAATGTTCTCTTACAGCCTCGCCAGTTCCTTGAGCAAAGTTCTCAGTCACCCCCTAAGTCACTTTTCTAAGCCTAATTAATGACCACATGGCCCAAAATCTGCCGATGTTATAAATAATAATACCACTACCAATGATGATGGTATATTCAACTATTTCAAAAGTATAGCTTGGCTTATTAAAATATAAAATATTTACCTGTACAGTGTGTAATGTTATTGGAGGTCAGAGATTTAAGGTCCGATGATGAGCTGGGAGTTGATTCGTCGTAAAGCTGGTCAATCAACTGGTCCGATGTAAGAGTACAGCTATCTACATCAGATATAAAAAGAAAGAAATTAAAAGTTTCCCTTTCAGACCTAGCAATTTATAGGGCAGATGACGAGGGTGTCATGTGGCCAGCATAACGACCGACCGGCTTTTCTTTCTCAACTAATGTCCCAAATAAGGTGCGTATGTTCCGGGGCTTCCTAAAAATCCCGAATTTCAAAAATCCCTGCCTTCTTCGACTCGGTTCGGAAGCCAAGCGCTTTAACAAATGATGGTTAGGAGTTTTAAAAAAAAAATAAATGAAGCGTTTTTATTTCGACATTTATTTTTAACTGGCGTCTCGATTGTCCTGGGTTCAAACCCTGCCATCCCCCGCCGTCCTGTGGGAGATTTGGGCAGCGATGTAATAAATGTTCAAGTCAGAAGGAAAAAGATAGACAGCTGAAGATCTCTTACAAAGGCTGAAGGATGCAAAATCCAGCATTAATCAAACGTTACAATGTATTTATGCACAATATGTTAAAAGCATTAGTCTCAACGTTGTATCGTTAGCCGTAGTAACATTTTGTACTCACCTGTTTTCAAGGATAAAGCCAATTTCGCGACAGTGTCAAGGTCAAATCCAAGGTCAACAACAGCCTGAACAGCAGGGTCGCTCTGATGTTTTGTTTGGCTGTCTGTAAATATGCCAGAACATTTGTGATTTCGTGGTGGAAACTTTTTTTTTTCAAAGTTGGAGTTAATATTGATATCAATAAGCTACATGTTTGTATACAGAATGAGGAAGATGTTGTAGCTCACAGCTATGTCCATAGTCCATTGAAACATCTAATTGATGTAGGCCTAATCTTTTATTAATCCTTGAAATCAACAGAACGATTATCTTAAAATGTTAATATCTCTTATCTTAACCATCTGTTCACGTGCCAAGTCTATATTTGTAATCTTTTTTTTTCCCCTCAAATAAGAAAACACTTAGTGCGTTGAATTTACGGATGTATTCTTATTGTGTGTATTGATTCCTAATACGTTTATAATCTATAGAGTAAAATCTCTAAACAAAAACGCGTTGTTCTCTTCTTATTCAAGCACCACAAAGCATTTTTTTTTTGTTTTCTTAAAGAAACAGATAAGCTAGAAGATAAATTATTGCAGTTGGCAACATGAGGACTGCCGCCACCAAAGATAAATCCAATGAGGCTAATTTTAGGTATGTATGAGCCAGTGCTGCGATCGCACCGCAAATAATGAATTTACCAATAACACAACGGAAGACATCACTACTTTCTCTAGTACAATGATATTAAAAACAACTATATTTCTGTACCATATTAATTTTACTATTACATTGTTCTGTCAGCGCGTGGCGGTAGAGGATAAAAAAAAAGGGAAAGTAAATAGAAGTATATTGCATGTTTTAAAAAAAAGTCAACAATTATTTGTATACGGTTTAAGAATGAAGAAAGAAAGTGGTTGCTGGAGGGGAGGTGGGTGATATACTTAGTATATTGCTTAAGCCCATTCTTTATACTTAAAATATATTTTAACAAAATAAAAAAAAAGTAGCAAAAAGTAATATAATCATTAAAGAAAAGATTAGCCAACAAGGGCTCATTGCGTCCCAATTCATCACCCAAAGGAACCCACTGGAACAAAAGAAAGTAAACAAGTTTTCAGGACTCGATTCTTTGTAACATTTGTAGCCTTCGAGATTTGTTTTTTAAAAGCGGGAGGGAGACAATGTGGTAGTATTGAGCCCAGGTGTCCCCTCGCTATGTCAAGGAATATTATTGTTATAGCTTTTATATAGCGCTACTTTCATGCTTATAGCATGCTCAGAGCGCTTTTGGTCCAATCTTATTTGTCGACCAGTGGGGGGGAGGGGATATCTAGGAGTTGGTTTTCCGTGCTGCCTTTATGCGCTCAGTTAACACAACTCTGCCCGAGTCGTGTGTCGAACCTCGAGCCCCCTTCTAGGTAGCCAAGCCAAGCCAAGTTCAAGAGCACTTGGCCTCTCGACCATATATCTTTCGTTTGAACCATTCTTGAAGATAAATTTTGTACCATTTGTAAGAAGTCCACAATCTGATTGCTTCGTGAGTATGACCCTCGTGTTGGAAATCTGCGAATATAGTACAATAAATTATACCCTGTTGTACCGACATGCATTATTACATGGCAATATTGTTTTCAATATCATGAGACATTTTTCTTTTAAAAAAGTAATTTTATAGCTTTAAATCTATAGATAGATAGATAGATAGATAGATAGATAGATAGATAGATAGATAGATAGATAGATAGATAGATAGATAGATAGATAGATAGATAGATAGATAGATAGATAGATAGATAGATAGATAGATAGATAGATAGATAGATAGATAGATAGATAGATAGATAGATAGATAGATAGATAGATAGATAGATAGATAGATAGATAGATAGATAGATAGATAGATAGATAGATAGATAGATAGATAGATAGATAGATAGATAGATAGATGATAGATAGATAGATAGATAGATAGATAGATAGATAGATAGATAGATAGATAGATAGATAGATAGATAGATGATAGATAGATAGATAGATAGATAGATAGATAGATAGATAGATAGATAGATAGATAGATAGATAGATAGATAGATAGATAGATAGATAGATAGACAGACAGACAGACAGACAGACAGATAGACAGACAGACACAGACAGAGAAAAAAAGAGGGATAGCTAAATAGATAGATTCACAGACAGACAAACAGATTGATTGATTGATTGATGAGAGAGACTGATTGATTGATTCATTGATAAGGATGTTTCGTTAACAAGTTATTACATCTTTTTCACTCAATACTTTGACTGTGTCAATAAAATCTTGTCCCATGGCTTGTCTGACAAAGAAACATAAAGGAAAATGCCGTGCATGCTCCACCATTGCGTCGTCCGTGGCTTCCCAGTCCTTTACAATACCCCCGCATGCAAAACATCTGGTGGAGTCGTCGTCGTGGTGGCCTGTAAAGTAGAAACCCGCTGACACCAAATCTTCTATCTTAACCTCCTGTTTGCCGGACCACTTCTGAAAGCTCTGAAGTCTGGCTTTCTTGGAGACCATGGTCCTATTTTTGGGTCTCTCTGTGGCGACGGCCAGCTCCGAGTAAGATGGTCTTTTATTGCCTTCAGTGGAAACACCCGCTGGTGCTATGGTGCTCTGAATTAAGGACATTTCTGAGATTGGTTGCTGTAATGAGAAAAAAAACAACAGAATAGTTATTGGGAAGATTCTGTGACACCCAAGAATCGCAAAATACCTAGGTGTTATAATAGATGTGAAGCTGTCATGGAATCCCCATATTGATGAAATTATCAAAAAAAATCAAACAAAGCATTAGGGTTTATTAAAAGAAATTTCTATAAATCAAATAAGAACATAAAACTAAAATGTTATTTAACCTTGGTCAGGCCAATAATAAAATATGCATCCTCTGTTTGGGACTCCTCAACTCAAGAAAACATTAAGAAACTGGAACAGACACAAAATAGAGCAGTAAGATTCATAACTAACGAATCTTCACATTTGACTAGAGTAACACCTTTAGTAAAATCACTTAAGTTAGAAAGAAGACTTAAAAGTAAAGTAGCAATTATACATAAAACACTGAACCATAATCTTCAAATACAAAAACAAAATTTAAATAAAATACTATGAAAGACACAGAGATATAAATACGTTTGTCATCCCATATGCTAGGACAAATTTGTACAAATGCTCCTTCTTCCCTAGTGCTATTAAAGCAGTGTTTCTCAAACTGTGTGCCGCGGCACACTAGTGTGCCGCCGAAGATTTGCAGGTGTGCCGCGGGAGTTTTCAGAACGCCACACCTGCAGCGTTACACGACAGGTCTGCCTACTATTAAATTTTATTTTACGTTGCGATGACATTCCCACTTGCAACGACCAGCTATAATAGTGGATCGCTCCATAGTGACGGAAAGGGGTGTTAGCTCTTCAGGTTATGGAATTGTCCACTATATATATATATATTATTATAATGACAAAAGTGTTAGCCGCCTTAGTAGAAGCACAGCAGTTCTTGAATTGGTAACTATAATAATAAGCGATGCGTTTCATGTAAATTGGTTAGGTGTATGCTAATAATAACAAATTATCAATAAGCCTAATTTATTGTTATCCATGGAGAAATACGTTAGCAAGAATGAAACTGTGAAAGCGTTAAATGAAAAGCAAGGAACCAAACGAAAGTACAAAGAAGATTGCATCGGATATGGTTTCATATCTTCTGAACCATTGCCATTCTATCTGATCTGCAATGCAACTCTGTGGAATGAGGCGCTTGTTTCTAGCAAATTGAAGAGACACTTGGAAACTAAATATCCAGCTGTAAAAGCGCAACCGAAGAAATACTTTGAAAACATCAGGGCTCAACAAAATAAACAAGCTAAGGAACTTACGAAGTACCTAAAGCTGCCAGAAAAGGGATTGATTGCAAGTTATAAGGTTGCTCAGTTATTAGCAAAACGCAAGAAAGCACACACAAAGACTGAATCAGTCATTGCATCAGCAATAGTTGTTGAAACTATCCTTGGACCCGATGCTGCCGAAAAAGTTAAAAAAGTTCCTTTGTCAAATGATAGTATCTCGCGCAGAATTGAAGACTCATCGTCAGATTTACAAGATCAAATCTGCGAACACTTCGACGGGACTGACGATGAAGTGTCTCTGCTGTGGTCTCTTCAAGTTGATGAGTCCACAGACATTAGTGTCAAAGCCCAGCTAGTAGCTTTATTCAGTTCATAAAGGATGAAAAATGTGTCAACGAATTCTTATTTTGCAAAGACTTACAGACTACGACCAAAGGCGAAGATATTTTCAAAGTGGTGTATTAGTTGTTCATTGCTTGATCCACAGAGAAGCTCTTGCCTTCAAATCTTGACCGAAAGATTTGATGTCTGCTCTGGATCAAGTGATTGAAGTTGTAAACTTCATCAACTCTCGACCGCTTGCATCCCGACTTTTCTCTCTGCTCTATGAAGCAATGGATTCAGACTACAAATGTCTCCTGTATCACACCAACGTTCGTTGTCTCTTCAGGGGAAAACTGTAAAAGCGTGCCTTCCAACTCAAGGCTGAGCTGATTTCATTCTTGGAGGCTGAAAAAAAAGACTTTGGATTTTCTATTCTTGACGAGATCTGGTGGGTTAAGGTGACATTTCTCTCTGATTTATCTGACAAATTAAATTAATTGAATTTAAGTCTTCAAGGACCATCGGAAACCATCATCACTGCATCCTCAAAACTGAAGTCATTTGGTGAAAAATTGTCTTTGTGGCAAAGTAAGATCTCGAAAGGAGTCTTCGACTGCTTTCCTACTTACAATGAATGTGCTTCAACTAAAGAAATCAACCCCGAAATTCTGGACACTTTGACACACTTGCAGTCAGCATTGTGTCATTACTTTCCAACAGTTGGAAGTAATGAGTATGAATGGGTCAGCTATCCATTTGAAAACGAAGCTACAAATCTGACAACTGAAGGAGCAGAGCAGCTCATTGAGTTAAAAAACGATGTAGTTCTTAAGTCAAGTTTTGCCGAGAAAAGCCTGGATGTGTTTTGCATTTCAATCAACACGTTATATCCTGCAATCAGTTTAAAAGCAATTAAAATAATTCTTCCATTTGCATCTTCATGGTTTTGTGAGTTTGGATTTTGAGCACTGACTGAAATCAAGTCTAAGAAAAGAAAGAGACTTCTTACAATAAAGTGAATAGACGATGACATGCGAGTTTGTTTGTCGACTTTGGAGCCTCGATCAGATCGCATTTTCTCTCAAAAACAGGCACACCCTTCACATTAAATGTAATACTTAAAAACAGGTCAAATCTTTTTTTTTTCTTTTTATTTTAAAACAACTGTTGCTCTTCGTGGTGTGCCGCGAAATTTTTGTAGTTTTTTTAGTGTGTCGCCAGACAAAAAAGTTTGAGAAACACTGTATTAGAGTATGGCATGTGCCAGCAAGGAAAACCAGTGACTTGACAGAATTGAAGTCATTGATTAACATGCATGACTAGTCAGACTAGATGCATGCCGCGTAGAACGTAATCATCTTCTTTGTTGAAGTAATATCTATATAATATAAGATAAGATACGTCCACTACATAATCAATGAATTTTAGAAGTGGTCTAGCTTTTTAGGTTTCTGTCTACCCCACGTATACTGTTGAGAAGGTAATAGCCATAGACATAAATAAATATAGACTGGCCGAAGGAAGTAACTTCATGTAACTTGAAAACATGTATATCTATTGTATTCGGATTTCCGAATTATGAAAAAATTGCATGATCTTCATTCTTAGAGATGAAACAAAACTACACTGCCTCCTTATTTACAATATATATATAGGTGTGTGGCTGAAATAGATATGAATACTTAACTTTTATACTGCTCATAAATGTTGTATAATAAAGTACACAAAATTGCAAGTCACAAATTTTCGTTTCATAAAACTCTTTAATCGGCCAGTCTATATTTATTTATGTCTATGGTAATAACTCTCATTTGACAACTATGTTCTTATGTTCTTATGTCTATATTTATACATAGCTCTCCTCTGTTCTCTAGGTTTTCATCACGATATTTGGATTATGTAACTTTTTATTTTACAACTATTCCCGACAGCAGGTATCTACATAGTCATCACATAATGTAACTTATGAATAATAAGCAAATCAAGGAAAGGAAAAAGGTCTATGTATTATTTTATTACCAAACCGACCAGAACTTTGTCTGTCTGCCAGTTACAATTCTTTGTACACGTTATCTCTCCCACACCAAGTCTCGGGTCAAGTTGAAACTTGACACAATTATTTGTTGTACCTAACAAAAACATGGATCAATGAATCTTTTGAAACAATTTCTTATAAATCTATTTATGAAATGTACGCATTTTTATTAGCCACTAGCTTTGAAATAACACCTCTTGAGAGTGATATAAAACTATCGACTCAATAATATATTGATACTAATTTTTAAAAAAACATCTTTTTTTTTTTAATTTTATAAAAGTGACAAAGTACAGTTGACTCTTGAAAGCCTGATGGTTATGGAACCAGGAACAGGGTTTGTCGGACTACCAAAACCGTCGGACTACCAAAGATAAGCTGTGCTTTAAAGAGTTTAACCTTATCCGTCAAGATTTTTTTCCTCTCATAGACTTTCAAGTGTATAAAATAAATAATAGACGAGAAAGTACAATGTATTAACCTAAAAAAATACAAAACATATGATTTCAACTTTCATGTACACATTTTAACGTAAAATCTACCTCCATTCTAAAAATATATGTACTACAATATACCTGTACATTTATTACATGGAATTACGTAGTCCGTCGGCGTCGTGTCGGATTACTGAGTGTGTCAGATTATAGGGTACAGTGTTTAGTACTTTATAAATCTTCTCTCAGTGTTCCTCTCATTACTTTATTAAATTAAATTAAACGAATATATAATAATATGCATAATTAGCTTACCTTTACTTGAGAGCCCTTGATGCGAGAAATGTATTTGAAAGTATTAAACTGTCTTGAAATATCTCTTAGATTTTTTTTTACTTTTCAAATAACATAAAATGTAATGCTCAACAAATAGTTTCTACACATATACCATGCATAGCATGTGCAAGGAATGCCGTCAGCAACACGTTCAGACGGATTTCTCCGAAACACATATTACTATTATTGCGTGTCTGCATAGTGTTTAGTCTAGTTGTTTTGTTTTTTTTTCTTGATATTTACAAACAATATTCAATAATATTTTGCAAGATCTTATTTCAAAATACATCAATACTTCTGAAATTAAATGTTTCTTGTACACAGCTGACATTTTTTAAACCCAGATCCATATTTTAGTTTTATAAGTTACTTCCCTTTTAACATTAGTCTATTAAAAATCATGAAAGCTGAGTTACTTTCCTTGTTGAAGCTACTTATTGATTTGGGATTCACCGTCTTCCGACTAGACTGATGTAAGGGTTATTTATAGCTCCACGTCACCTGTCTTGTGTGCATGACATGTAACATAATGAGGAAAAAAAGGCATCGCTTAATCAACATATTGCTATGTTTATTTTAAAATGTAGCGAATAGAATTAGACTTTGACAGTTATATTTATACTTTATTTTATTTTCAACCTTTTTATGCTTGTTTGTGTTATTTCTATTTCAGTTCTTGATTATTGGCCAGAATACAACGAGATACGTGCCACCCACACAAATATTTACTTGAAGTGGAGGTGAAGACCCCTACTTCTTTTAATGTAACTTATATATATATAGCACGATAGCGCCCGCTCATATAGCCTAGATATAAAGATTGAAAGATCAAAGTAGTTTAGTTCGTTTTAACTCGCCATCCCTTGGTTCATTTAGAAATCAACTTTTATCAAGATTAATTAATCGTGAAAAAAAATGTTTTTGATTGCAATGTGTGCAACACAAATTCTGAATTCATTTTACTTCAGTGTTGTAGTGTATCAAATGACGAAGTGTGAACTCATGGATAACACCATTGGTTACAGTCATTGATTGATGGTAAAACGTCAATACAGACGTCTATACAGGATAATCGTGGATAATGGTTGGATGTAATAATCTTCTTTTAAAAAGAGAATGTCTTAAATTTAGCTAATACATTAAGTAAATGAAAAAAGAATGAATCGTTGATAGTTATATCCAGGGCCGGATTTAAGGAAGGCAGTTTTAAACTCAATCTCCATGTTAGTTAAGGTTCGTACCTTCGGTCATAAAAACAGAGAAGACATTCATCATCTCCCTTGATAACTCGCAAGGTCTGAAAGGTGGTCTCCCTTCCCCAAAATGAAACAAATCTTGCATTAATAAATAAGACTTTGTTTAAGATATCCCCGCCAAACTGTTTGTGTACCAAAAACACCAAGTTTCTTTTTTGTTTTTGTTTTTACTTTGCAAACTCAATCAGATGCTACACGAAAATAAACCAGCGAAAATAGAAAAATACTTTTTAGAAAAAAGCTTTTCTAGGGGAAAGATCACCTGATTGACATATTTCAACACTATACGATTAATTTCCCCTTTTCGATATCAAACTATATGAATTGATTACCACTATTTAATTAATTAATTGGCTCATTTGTTGAATGATTCATGTTATGTTATGGACAATGAATAATTGCGCAAAATTGATCCGAGAATGAGCAGTGGAAGATTTGTTCTAGACAGTGTGTTGATATAAGTTTTGTCAAAGAAAAGAGTGTTTGTTTTCTCACATAACAAATATCCGGTTCTAGATCTAAGTTTTAAAAACCCAGGTATCACCTTACACTTCAAACCATTGCATTTGGATAGACAGTCAATGATTCCAACCAGCAAAAAAAGACTTGCTTATAATGCCTCCACGCAAGCGTTTTAAAAGGGGAATTCCCAACTGTGGACGTATAAAATAAAAAAAGTTCCCCTTTTAGACCTTGTGATCTATGAGGTAGATGATTTTAAGACCATCTGTTTCTGTGGCGTACGTTAGACGAGGGAATCACGTGGCCAGCACAACAACCAACCGCCTTTACTTTTCCCCAACTAATGTCAGGTACCCATTAGAGTTGGACGGACTCAGAGGCGCCCAATGAAACCGAACTAAAAAATCCCAGTCTACACCTTCGATGACGTCCAGTAGGGAATCGGCGCTTGTTGGGCCATTATCCCTTTGATTGTTAGAAAGGCTTTTATCCAACAACCAGGCCTGGACATGGGGCTCTTCACCCCTGTCCTCTCTGAGAGCTCCAGCAGTGACGGCCATAATGACTGGGCATGAGGGGCTGTACCACTTACACAATGTGCACCGCCCCCGCTTCTGGGCCCCACTCGCTATAAGTGGCCGAGGCCAGCACTAATCATGGGGAGGTTACCTCATATTCCTATACTGTAACCGCCCACTGTTCCGTGTAAGGACCGCCACTTCAGTTAATCCGATCACTGATGCCAGCCCCCTGCTTGGAACGTGAGGCGAACTTTTTGGACTGGGGTGCGGGCTATTTGTTACATCCCTACCCAGAGTGAGATAAAAAAAAAAAAAAAAAAAAAGCTCACCCAGGGAATCCCGCAAGGGCCTGGTTCGCTACTCGTACTTTACCTATCTAGTTCCACAATTAGATTTTTCCACGGAGGCGCCACGCTGAGGTGACGGGTAGCTAGAATCCTTCGCCCAGTCTTCACCAGAATTGGAGCCCGGTTTCAGATGCGAAGTGCTTTAACGCTCAGCCACCACGCCTGCTGGACGTGCTTGAAGACGTACTAAAGTAGTCCGTAACAAGTAGTCCCACACAGCGGCGTCCCGGAGGGGGGGGGGGGATTTGGGAGACCGCTCCAGATGACACCCACCAGGAGGGGGGGGGGGGGGGAGGGTAAGCTATATCTTTTAAAATTATAGCATACAACATCTCGTTTCATATTTACTCGCGATGTAGGCCTAAAACTTGAAGGAAATCTCTTGAAGAGAAAATAAACAAATTGAAGGAGAACAATTCGTAAGTTGAAATTTTCTTTCAAAGAATCATTTTATAATTAGGTCGCGTGTGGGCTAAGTGGGTGAAGCGCTGGCGTGATGAGTCGAAAGGGTCTCGGGTTTAAATAAGGTTAAAGATGCTAATGAGCAAAAGGATCACCGCAGACCAGAAATAGAAAAAGATGCCCTTTACATCTCTAGCCCACGGATCGCAAGGTCTGAAGATAAACAAACAAATTAGAAAAGAGAAGAATATTTGTAAAAGTAAATTTTTTTTTTACCAAATAGAAAGAGTTAATGAAAGAAAAAAATACTTAAAAATCAATCAAATCATTAGCTTTATGTTCAAACAAAATATTTAATTAAACATTCATATTTAATTATTATAATTCTTAATGATAAGTAAAAAGACAATTACAAAATTACTATTAGTTCTCATAATTCACTAAGCCTTTAACGGTATATTTTTTTTTTGTTGATTCGATAATCGATGAAATGATCTAACTGAAATGTTAACAAAATGCTTTGTCACACATTCAGTTTTTTTATTTATTTTTACTTTGGCGAAATTGTGAGTGAAAAAGAGGATAGAAGACTTCAAAAGAATATTTTAAAAGAATATGCATCTAGATGTTGACCATGTTAAACATCAGCAGGTAATTTTTCATAGAACTCATTTAGCGCTCTCTCGAAGGTCGTATCCACTATAAACAATGTCAGAGATTCTAATCGAGTTATCTCCTTTAAAAGTCAAAAGTTCGGTATTATCAAGATTAAAAAGAGGGACATAAATGTACCTTCATCTCTTCATACTGATATACATGTATTGTATCACTTTTCCGTTAGTGTTTTGTTCAGAGGGGCTACAAATAACCAAGGCCTGCCCTATTTAACAAGTGCTACCACTCAACCATTATAGCTGTTGTAAAATTAGCATATAATTATCATATAATTAAGCTGGATCTGCATCGATTGAATAGGTAAAGGATCTACTTTATAATACCATTTTAGAAATATTAATTGTAATTACAAGAGCTAAAATTAAATAGAACAAAGCCATATCTTTTGGGGCAGTTGTAGTGAAGAAATTGCTTTTTTCTTCCAAATAAAAACAATGAATAGAAAAAAAAAATACTTTTTAAAAACAAAGCGTATCTAATGGGAAGAACCGCTAATTACTGCCATTTACTGAAAATTACAGGGCTTAGCTCCCTTTCTTAACTTGTTCTAAATGCTTAACTCTTTGTTTAATTGTTGGATTGATTCGTGTATTGTCATGGACTATGAATACTTGTGCAAAATTTCAACTTGATCCGATGGGAAGAAAAACGTGTTTAACCTTTTTACTTGAAACTAGACAGACAGCTTTGTAAAAAGTTAGCTCTGTTGTCGTCTGGGGCAAACGGCGGTCCTAGACTTACTTTAACGTTCCCTACTCCGAGGTAATCTAAGGGAGCCTGGATGACTGAGTCTCCCCCACCGGGGAGTCGGTATTCGAATCCAGGTCAACTTTGCGGTTTTATGACGTATGGTGTGTCCACCATACTTGAACGGCATACGTTGAAGAAGTAAAGGCGATTGGTTGTTGTGGTGGCCACGTGACACCCTCGTTAGTCGTCGGCCATAGATCGCAAGGTCTGAAAGAGTTACATTTACCCCTACCCTGCCAAGGCAAGCACACTTAGCACTGTACAGATAAAAGCTTCTATTTGTTGACTATGTTTAAATGTACATGTTATTTGGTAGTTTGTGTTACGTACTTTTATTGAACTCCTGTCCACAGACTTTATAAACAACGCCTAGATCTATCAAAGAATAAAAGACGCGGAGAATCGGGAAACCAATAAAGGAACGAAAATATAATTATCACTACAGTAAAAAAAAACGATCTAGATTATTAGTAAAATCTAAAACAATCGCATTTATTCATAGATCCTTAGATAAGTTCAAGTCTCTTAGCATAAAAATAGAACATTCTAATCAGAACACTACTTTGTCAATTTGTCAGAATTACCATAGAAAAAAAAAAGGCTGCCATTGATTTGTCTGAATAGAGAGACTAACAGTGAATATACAGTTAGTTGTGGATGAAGTCAAGCAATTTCCCGGATTGAATTACGAACTTGTAAAAATTTTTAGAGATAAACGAATCTGTATTTTAACTGTTCATGTCAAGAGGAAAACAAATATGTAGTAGGCAGTTTATAGAACCATCTGTGAGTAATACGAAAGTCATTTGAAAATACGAGATATGGGTAGAGATAGCTAGATTGGTAAATACATAAACAGACAGACGGGAGGACGAACAAGGCAGACAGACAGATAGATAGTTAGATAGATAGATAGAGAGATAGATAGATAGATAGATAGATAGATAGATAGATAGATAGATAGATAGATAGATAGATAGATAGATAGATAGATAGATAGGTAGATAGAAAGATAGATAGATAGATAGATAGATAGATAGATAGATAGATAGATAGATAGATAGATAGATAGATAGATAGATAGATAGATAGATAGATAGATAGATAGATAGATAGATAGATAGATAGATAGATAGATAGATAGATAGATAGATAGATTTAAAAAAGAGAGAGGGGTAGTTTAATAGCACTTGTAGCAAAAAGTCTAAATGACCAAATCCTACACAAACTAACGGCTTTGTTTCAAGTATTTTGCATTTGATTCTTTATTAATAATTAACATATAACCAAACAGTCGCCCAGTCGGTTTCTGTGGTAAAGCAATAGGAACAGAAAACCGTGAGTATTATGTCAGAATTAGCCACGCCCCATGTGGTTCGTCGTTTTCCATAATCATAGGCTAATCCATATCTTTCTAACATTCGCCGACCTAGCAATCCATATTAATGTCTACAACATGTTTCAGCGACATTATAGTGGATGTACACACTTTATTTTTAAACAAATTAATTTAGTGTAGTGAGAGCTGTAAAGAGAACAAGATTTAATGGTATTAAAGTCTCTGCTCTTTTCTCTCTTATCATACATAAGCGTCACACTATCGCTCATTCCCATATTTATCCACACACAATAATCAGTTTGATCAATACTATCTCTATCAATCTATTGTTTCAATATGTTGACATTTATAACTCTATCAGGTGTGTCCTAAGCTAATCAATTGCATCAATAGTAACTCTAATAATAAATAATTGCTAAAGAGTGATTATTAAAAGGAGAATAACAGCCATCGATCTTTTATTTGTAAGTTATTTCCCTTTAGTTAAAGCAAAAGCTTCCTTTTTTTTCATTAATATTTGAAAAGACAAAAGATTTCCTCTCACGTATTATATCTGTATATTTTAATGTGATTTTATTTCCTCGAGAGGTCTATTCTTTTAAGTTGTAACAAAATGTATTCCCAGTTTTTATTTCACAAGGATTATAGCGACAAACTATGTTTTGTGTCGAATGTACTGGGAGAGACATTACTTAGTATGGCTTGTGCCTAATGTACAGTGAGAGACATTACTTTGTAAGGCCTTGTGTCGAATGTACTTTGAGAGACATTACTTTGTATGGCCTTGTGTCTAAATTACTGTGAGAGACATTAGTTTGTATGACCTTGTGTCGAATGTACTGTGAGAGACATTACTTTGTATGACCTTGTGTTGAATGTACTGTGAGAGACATTACTTTGTATGGCCGTGTGTCGAATGTACTGTGAGAGACATTACTTTGTATGATCTTGTTTCAAATGTACTGTGAGAGACATTACTTTGTATGGCCTTGTGTCGAATGTACTGGGAGAGACATTACTTTGTATGGCCGTGTGTCGAATGTACTGTGAGAGACATTACTTTGTATGATCTTGTTTCAAATGTACTGTGAGAGACATTACTTTGTATGGCCTTGTGTCGAATGTACTGGGAGAGACATTACTTTGTGTAGTTTAAATGAAAGAAGAAAACACGTTGTTTTAAGTTTAAATATTTAATCACGTGATATTTGTTCCAAAAGTATTAAAAAAATATACATTCTGTATATTTCAATCGATTGTATTGAAAGCAGCATTTTTTTTTTAGGTTCAACAGATGAATTATAAAGTGATGAGACTAAAGATGTAATATTATTATGTAATGAGTTGCAGTAAATAGTAATAGTGTGTTGTTTTTGTTTTTTTTGGGGGGGGGGCGGGAGGATAAGACTCCAGTTTGTCGTTTAGATCAGTGAATAACTTTATTTTTTATAAATATTAAGTTCACAAAAACAAAAGTGTTTTGAACCTGGACAACAAAAAAAAAAAAAGGGGTGAGATATACATGCCTTTGTATTTGTAACGCTTTAGTCTTAGCTGTATTGAAAATCTTTGTAACAATTGAGTATATTTTTTGTATCATTCATAATCAAATCTGATAGTCAAATGATAACAGAGAATATATGGGTACGAAAAAGGTCTGCTGCTTTATTAAAATAAAATCACTTGATATTGTTCATGTAGACCTCATCGATGTACTATCATTTTTTTCTTAATGGACGGCTGATCAGATTACATGAATATGTTCCATATTCGACGGAATTTTCGGTACTTTTAATATTTGTTCCAAAGCAATTTTTAGTCCGTAGTCGATGAATTAGAATCTACTTATCATAGATAACAAAGTCGTATTATATTTCTCTGTCTAATTGCACTCATCGCCTGTCGTTGTCAGTAATTTTCTTTTGGGGTCTCTAACGTGGCTTTGTCTGGGTTGAATGTGGCAAAATAAGTAGGTCAAAACTAGGTCTATTTAGCCATATGAAATACTGCAATCTTCTTATTCTACGCACACAAAGGCTTTAAATTCGTATTTTAGTATTAACTTTTACAAAAGTCTTTTTTTTTCCAACAGCATTTTAAATGAACATAATAGCTTGGGATTGAATGGATGACTTGAACACCTAACGACTAATATCACCAGAGAACTTCAGACTGAATGCTTAAGTTTAAATTATGTGCATCCTCATTATAGTGCAATTTAAACTTTCTCATTGAAACTAATAACTGTTTCCTCTAATGTTGTTAGTAGCTTACATTATTATTCATTCTATCCAATGCATGTGACTCATTCTATCTGCCTAATTTAGATCTATCTGTCCAATGAATGTGACTCCTTCTTTTTATTTAGATTTGTCTGTCCAATATATTTGAATCAGGGCGGGATTTAATTGAGGGCAGGTGAGGCTACAGCCCCGAAGACTCCACATGAACGGGGCCTCCACAAAAGAGATAAAAATATATTCGAATTTCAACGGGTCAGAAACTAGTATCTTTTTTTTTTCCGCATTATTACGGCTAGAAAAAAATGTCGTTCTTAAGAAGTGTACGCTTGTGGCATGCTCGGAATAAATAAATACAGCTCCAGATTTATGACAGTGCGTCTACTAAGAGCCTTCCTTCCACTCTCACACACACACAAACTAAAAAATATACATTTTATTAAACTAAAATATGCATATTAAATATTTTTTTTAAAAAGGAAATTGATATTAAATTTACAAATTCTCTGTTTCTTTCTTCTAAAATATAGTATGCTTTTAGATATAAGTATCTTCATCCATCATCGAAAGATTTTAGCCTCCACAAAAATCATGCCCCTGGGCTTCCATACAGGGCCGGCTTTACGCCACTGTAACCTATGCGACAACAGTGAGCCCCGCACTTCCATAGGCCTCGCGCTAATTCTAGGTGTAAATTATTGAATTAAACCACTATAATTAAAATATAATAAAAGGGTTTCTGCGGCCTCCTGATTTTCCAAAGCCTCCTTAAAATCTCCTGAAATTGCAAAATATACACGAAAAAGTCCTTGAAATCTCCTGAAATTATTAAAGTCTCATGAAAACTCATAAAAATCTCCTGAAAAATAGACAAAATTGTTATTTTGGGGTGCCAATCATACAAGCGATTAAAAATAAGCGGTATTGTCAGCTTTCATTTAATACTAATGTATTGCAAAGACGAATGTGTTTTCTAATACAAAATCTAAATTTTTAAAATTAACCTTATCCCTACCCAGACCGGGCCCCGCGCAATCCGTTTCGCATAGGGCCCCGCAATAGTTAGGACCGGCCCTGCTTCCACATACTTAAATCCGGCCCTGTGTCTAATCAAGGTCTGTCTGTCCAATGTATGTGACTCACTTTATTCTTTCCTAGTTTTTACTGATGATCTATTAGCATCAAAATGATATTTGATAATATCCAAGATATGTACAGACCCCAGATACTTGTGTAATTTAAACAGACTTTGTAAAAAAAAAAATGCTAAATAAATATAGAGTATAAAAGATCTGTGACAAACGTCGAGTATCTGGCGAAGATTCTGGAAGTTATTCTGTTTTGTCTAGAAGTCACATTTAGTAAGTGTCTTGGTTGTCTGCTGTTCAGTCTTTAGTAAACGAAATACATTCAAAGTCAAACACCATGTTATATAGAACTGAACTATCAATGTTATTATTATATGTTATATTCTCAATCTCTCTCTCTCTATCCCTTTCTTTCTCTCTCTCTCCAGATTCATGACGAAACCAATGCCCGTGACACATATGGGCGCATCCATTGTATTCCGAGACATAAGGAGACATATATATATATATATATATATATATATATATATATATATATATATATATTGCTAAATTTATTTATTTATTTATAAAGAAAGAGAGAGAGAAACCTACAAATCAACACAAGAAACCTTGCTTGTTGCAATATCTTAGGAGATGTTGTTATCATCTTGTTCAGTGGACTAGATTCTAAATTTGCATAGAAAATTTTTAATTATTTTTTTAGTTAAAATAGCGATATTTTTGTCTCTTCGGGATTTACAAGCATATTAAATGCTATATTTTATCATCCAGCTATTTGCCCGTTTATGTTTAAATAACTCTAAAAACTCTTTTGTTGGTGACTCTATTATTATCAAGGTCACAAATGTCTCGTGCTCTGACGAAATATTGACGTCAATACCCCACGCTCTAAAGAGTCACCCATACACTTATGACGCACTTATCGGGCTTCTACGCTAAGGTTGAGTGACTCACTTATGTGTCTTGTCTACACCCACAGCCTATACGCTAGCGCCGGTTTATTCAGGTCTATCTGGTCTGCAGGAATGGTTCTCAACTTGTTGTTGTAAGAGCTCAATAATTATTCTAGTTGTTATATCTAGGTCTTATCATAAGTTATAATAGAGTCCTCACAATGGCGAAAAAAAAATAATGAATCAAACAAAGCATTGTCGATATTATCTTGTAATAAAAGACAGACTTAAGTTCAAAAAAAGGAAGATAATTACGTTTGGAGAATATTAAAAGAATGTCTTACAAACCAAGCTTGAATAACAAAAATATATTCTCCACATTCATTGTCGGATCAAGTTGAAACTTTACACAATAGTGCATTGAACTTAACAAAATATGAATATTTTTTTTAATTAACCAATTAGTCAATTAAATATTGGTAATTAATTATTTTGTTTGATATCGAACAATGTAAATAGAATGTACATTATGGATTGATATAGTAGTGACTATGGAGCGCTTGTCCTTTGATAAGCCGTTTATTTTCAGGCATTTTTATATTTTGCTCGTTCGCCTTATGCTATTAGAGTATGGAACGAATGAAATCAAGCTCATTCTTCAAAAGAAAATTACTTCATTAGATTACATAAAGATTAATTCTGTTATTACTGGCTGGATGTGTTATCCCCCTGTGGCAAACAATAAAGCTTTATAACATGCATTCATTTATTTCCCCCCCAAAAATATGTTCTAAGTGGCCATGGACCACAGGCTGAGAAACTTAATGGAGTTTTAAATAGGTGGAAGGGAATTCAGAAAAGAAGCCCATGGAACGTCAAGGGGAATCCCCTGGTTAACTCGAACGTGGATATTAAGTGTTTTATCTCGGTGCAGAAAAAAAGGGCGGGCGTAGGAAATAGTTTGGACTTTGAACGTTTCTGTAATTTAACAGATTTCACAATACTGGAGGGAGAGCCCTTGAATTCGCAAATTGTATTGTCTGCCTCAAAGATTCTTTTAAAAAACACAGTGAAACTATAGGAGGTGACAAATCTAGAACTTGCTAAAAGTGTCACTGAAACCGTTACAGATAATGACACAATGAAAGTAAAGGAGGATTAGGGGGGGGGGGGAGGATAATTAGTATCTATTTGTTATCACAGAAGTTAATACGTTTTTTATTTTAAGTTTAATTTTTGTAATGGAAAAATCCTGATTTTTATCCCATGAATTACATTAAATGTTAGAAATTATTAAAATGTTCAATTTTAGTAATTTGTCCCCAATAAGATGAGATTTGATAGCAGACTCTCAAAAGTGGGGAATTTTGGTTAATATGTTCTCAGAAGGGACACATTTAGGTAAAAGAACAACAGAGTTGGCAAAATGCTTGACAAATGAAACAAATCGTGGTGGGAAGGAACAAATGATTGGAAAATGCATATTATAAAAGTAATTAAAATTTTAACGAGGCATTTCCATTTCTTATAGATTTCGGAAACAAAGAACAAAATAGAAACAATCAGCTTAACGAATATAGAAGTAAGTCTAAAATGTTATTGGATATTTGTGGATAGCTGTATGGTCAAGTGGAATGCACCATGGGCTGTCGTTACGATGGGCCTGGCTTCGAAACTTTGTCGACGTCATCCCATGCCTTTTTGCACGAGATTTGAACTAGGACGTTGTGATATCCAATTCAGAAGAAATGTCTGCAACTGAAACAGAATAAAATAAATTTACAAGTACCGGAAACATACATACTCTTCGTAGTCGAAGATGAGCACATTTCTCATTTTCTATTAACTCGAAGGTGGCTATGGAGTCCAATCCTCGCCTTAAAAAGACGGCCACATACATGACATTGGTAGCAGTGGCGTAGCTAAGGGGGGGGGGGGGGGAGGAGGAAGTTCAAATTTGAAAATTCCCCCAGGCCCCCACTGAATGGGGTCCCCCAAATAAGTATCCGGAATTTGTTTTTACATTAAATATTACGCCATTATCTCATGTCATAATGTCGAATGTCAAAATGCGGGGGCCCCTAAAGAGATCAAGCCCAACCTCCGGGCCCACAAATCCCTAGCTACGCCATTGATTGGTAGGTTTGGTCATTTGCAGCTAGGCCTGATTCTTTTCTCCGCTTTTTTGTTTAGACCTGCGTTGTTTGCAGATTCGATTTCCTTGCCTCCTATCTTGAAACTCTGACACTCACGGCTTCATTCCATGAGGAGCTATCGAGAGCTAGTGTTTCATACTGCTTGAGGGAGCTCTTAAGAAAGTCTTTGTATTAGAAAAAAAAAGCACATATCTGTACAAATAAATTCTCAAAAAAAAAAGGCCTAATCTTTACGTACTAATTCTTGAAAGAGTATATCTTATGAAATATTTCTTTTTAAAAAACAATCAATCAATGATTATATCAGCTCGTGGCATTGATCATGTCTAGAGAGACATTGAGTTAGAAAAATTGAGAGTAAAAAGTGAGAGAGTGAGAAATGTTTGAGGAAGAGACAGCGATAGTCCGAACAGTAGATTCTACTTCTTACAGCTACTGAATGCTCATACTTAGTTCTCCTCTTTTTGGATTGCGAACTCATGTGGTATTGATTTCTAATGACGTCATGCTAACGCTGAGTCAGAGAATGAATGATAACATACACAACTCTATTTAAGACTAAGACTATATAGATATGTCAATATCACGTGAAACCTACTTATATATTTATATTTAGACACACTAGGGAACACCCTGGTCGCTTATTAGTCAACGCGTGTTCTGTCAATAGGATTCCAACCTAGCAGCAGCTGTGGATCATATCTATGTCCAACATGAACTCAATGACTAAATGTGCATACCTTTATGTAATCATTGATCTAGGTCTCTGAACAAGTCACTTCCAAACTATGTCGTAAACATGCATTTTAAGAATATAATAGTGTACGTTATATATACACACACACATGCATATATATGCGTAGCCAGGGGGGTTGGGGTTCAACCCCCCACCCGAAATTTTTGCTATGACTCTTTTAGGAGAGATTTAAATACTAAACCATCACTTGTCACAGCGCAGCCAAGGAAGTTTTGAGTTTAAAACCCCAGATTCGATGAGCGTAGCTAAGACCCCCTTCCAGCGGGGTTTGCAGCTAAAAAACACCTCTTCGATATAAAAAAAGCAAATTACACACTCAAAATTCAGTGAGCGTTGCGACTACGATAAGTGTAGCATTTCATTTTGATGCACTAAGTCACTAATCCAGTTGTGACCTACATAATTTGTCAAATCAAACACAAATATGTCACCAGCCATAGGTCTTTTTATTTATTTTTATATTTCTAATGTCTTTGCCTGTCTTCGGCAAGTCTTCTGTATGGATCTTAAATGTGTGTCCCATGACTATCATGAAAGCTCAGCACTAAAGGACATAGCTTGTGGGCTGTGGGGAAAGTGAATGATGTAGCCAGGACCGGTTAAAAACTTGATTAGGCCCTAATCTATTTAATAATTTATTTTTTTTTGCTTTTATTCGAAACAATCTTTATACCTGGGTGCCCTAAGCTGTAGCTTCTATCATCTGTAGACTAATCGGGCACTGAATGTAGCGAAACAAATTTAAATTGGTTTTGATAACACGAATGCTTCTATTTATAGCATCAGTAAATTACTTATTTGAAGTAAATGGATAGAAGACCAGGTCCTGAAAATTTTCAAAAAGATTCAAGAAATGCTGCGTAGGCGTTGAAAAAAAAAAGGCGCTGATTTCTCTCCTGTTTGTCGTAAAACTCTGCGCTGGGTCTTGTATAAGCGAAGGTAATAACTAAACTTCCAACTAACATTTGAACACAGGCGAAGGTCAACAATCAAATAAAATAAAGTGCCTGACAGTTTAAAACATACAATTCGACAATGAAGGGAATCCGTCGATCTCGTCGTCAAGCAATCCTGAAGACTTCTCTGTGACTTCTCCGAGGGGATTTTCAAATTTGGGCCCCCCCTACTCCCTCCCCTAGCTAAGCCACTGGGTATTAAACATGAAGCCAATTTTTTTTTTAAATCCTAACTTTTACTTATATATATATTGATTTTTTTTTTATCGAAAGCCATTTGCTCCATACTCCATGAAAAAAAAAACACAATGCAAGATGTTTTGTTCACATATAAAATGTGTCATTTTCTCTAGGAGTCTAAATATTGCACATCAGAAGTACAGTTTGCAACAGATAAACCAAAGGTTTTACTTAAATATATTTTCAGTAATGTATATATGTATATATGCAAAAAATCAATCACTTTCAAAGAGAAAATTGAGATGACCTTAAAAATATATATGAGATCATGTTCAGAATAACAAACCATGTAATGTAACAACCGAAGCAGGTCTCAACTTCCGAAAGACATTAGAGATAGAAGCACATCCAAAATAGCAACATACAAGCAATAGCTTATACATGGGGTAAAATATCATTCATTCGATTGGAATTTCAAAAGATAGAGTATAGCAACAATGATAATAATCTATATATTATTAAGTGGAAGCTTTCAAATTTCATTGAATTTTTTTAAAAAATCATATGATTTCCCACATATAAAGATCATAGATACAATTATAAATAAATAACATTTGCATTGATAGCAGTTGTAAATAAAACAAATAAACAAATAGACTTTCAGCTTGTAAGCCAACATAGCATCCAATAAAGCATGGTACTTTGAGATGCTTGATTGATTGTGTCTCTTTTATGTACATGATATCACACTGTTGCATAGCTAACGTAGCTGACAACGTTTGGGAATTAGCAATACACTTTATGTCAACATGATGAAATCTTTATTGAACTCTTTTGTTGTTGTTGTTTTTTTTTATAAAAGTTTTTTTTTTTTTAAAAGTCAATATATAATAATAATTTGATCCCAAGGACAAAATGTGTTTGGAGCATCTTTGATGAACAAGTTCAGTAAGTCTTTGAAGGACTGGGTCGATTTGATGTTGATGGAGTGGGTCGATTTAATGTTGATGGACTGGGTCGATTTGACTTTGATGGGCTGGGTTGATATGACTTTGATGGGCTGGGTTAATTTGACTTTGATGGACTGGTTCAATTTGACTTTGATGGACTGTGTCGATTTGACTTTGATAGACTGGATCAGTTGGTGTGCTAGGTCTGGTTGTTCTTGGTCGGTTGGATGAGGTTATCATCAAGTTCATTGGTCAGTTTAAAATAAAACAGACGTTCCTGTTTGACCACCAGATTTTAATGCGTTGACAGTTACATTAATCAATTTGGAATGTTTTTATCTGTCTTGACCTATTCTTTGCATACTGGTCAACGTGTAAATTACTATAGAGATCGTTGTTAATCAGCTCATGAACGCTCGGACTGTCCCTTTAATGGTCGATCTACAGACCGGACATTGTCTTAACGCCATGGCACAGTCTAAACAGGACACGAAGTGACTACAGGGTAGGAAGACTGCGGCTATTCTGTTGTCCAAGCAAATCTTACAAGTAGCCAGTTGTCTCATTTCTTTATTATTTTTTTTGACATCTTGTATGGATTCTGTAAATATAGGATGAAAATGTCGAATGTTTAGGTCTGCTTGTAACTAACATTTAATACTTAGGTAAGTCAAATGAAAAAAGTATAACAAACATAACAAGTAGTGTTAATACTGGGACAGGGAGGGGAGGAGGGGGCTGTCCTTGTGGAAAGTTGCGGAAAAGCCATTCTATCAACTGAACCATTAATTAGAATTATTTAAATTCATTATGCGTTAAGTAAAGTAAAGTTCCTCCTTCATACCCTGCGATGTATAGGCCAGATGATGTAAAGGTCATCTGTAGCCCACGGTTAGCCCAGGGTGTCATGTCGCCAGCACAACGACCAACCGCTTTTACCTTTCCTCAACTAATGTCAGGTATCCATTAGAGCTGGATGGACTCATAGGCGCCCTCAAGATCCTGAAATTCGGGAAAATTCTTCTCCAAGAGTTTTAACACTCAGCCAATGCGCCTCCTCATTGTGCTTAGAAAAAACATTTTGTTTTACATTCACACTACACCTTAACTCCAAACCCACAAGAGCACACACACATATATATTATATATATATTTTATAACTCGTGATAAAAAAAGAGAATCTATTAATAGAATGTGACACAAGACAACGAAAGCATTGTTTTTACATACTATAAAATAGTATCAAGATTGTAGCCTACCTTCTGTATTTGACTTATAATTATCTGGTAGGCCTACTTGAGATATTTGGCGTTTATTGCAACAATGGTGTTGTATCCTGTCCAATATTATATCTGATGATAACGCTGAGTCATCTAAAAATAGAATATAAAATAATTTTAAAACATGTATATATTTTATTCACATTTACCCATTTCTTTCATAATAATACATTTAGACATTTGCAAAAGATCAACTGCTCTACGATTATATACAAATAATATAAGGCTAAAGGTTTGGAAGTTTTGAAATGAGTGTGATGACAGTGATAATGAATAATAAAAGACTGTCTAGCAATTACTTACTTTCAGTAATGAGCTCCTCCGCGGCTTGGAGAACAGACCTGGCATCATATCCCAGCTCGATAAGAGCTTTAATGGCGGGGTCACAGTCTTTTCGATCGTCTGGAAATGAAAAAAAAAAAAATAAACACACTTAATCTTTATGAAATAACCGTAATACATTGTGCTGCTGTCAGTTAAAATGTATGGACTTTACCATAGTAATACTTATAATAGTCACAATAAAAACGGAATTTTATTGTCTATCAATATTTTGTGCTACTGGAAAACAAATGCGCCACTAAGGTACCTATACTACCCACGCTAAGAAAACAAAACGGGGAAGATAACTCACATTAGCGACTGGCATTTTTTTTTTTTTTTTAGTTTTTTGTAAATGTTTTACGTTTCGGATATTCCTTCAGATTTTTGAAGATAGTGACACCCTAGCCCAAACCTACCTAAGGCCAAGGGAATGGCAGTAGACAGGGGTTCGAACCAGGGCCCATCGAGAAAACCGAACGACAATCCAGAGCGATTACCACACGATCAGGCAGCCTTTTTTATTTTGATGATTATCTAGATTACATATGTATGTGGCTACCGTATTCACGCTTAGCAAAAAAAAAAAAATATGTGTAGTTTGAGTATAATATATTTCAAAAAGGGTTCCCATCCCTTTGCATATCCGAAATGGATACAACTTTCAGTCAGAGGCCTCTTGTCCTATTCATCGATTGGAATTAAGTATTTGTTATTGTATTGTTTCAATAATGTGAACTCTTCTGTTCATAGCAGTATTGTTTAAGAAATCACATTAAGCACTTACTGAGTTGAAAGGCTGGTGCTAACATGCCCATAAAGTCTGTCACCATCTTGTATGTGATCTGTATGTGGAAAAGAAACGCATTCAAGTAAGCCTATAATTGCCTTTTTTTTTCCTAATTACTCTAAACTAAATGTAAAGACTTATATATGTGCTTTTAATTTGGGTTCAATTGCTCATTTCATGATATAACGCTTGGCCCATTTCTGTTCCCTTATTAGACTATTAAGCCATGACAGGAAATGAACCTATTCTACTGATTCATTTCACATTTGTAATTTTTAGAGGCCCCTGTAGGGAAAAAATCGCTACAGGTTTTGTTTCATTCTTTCATGTTTTATACATTAAAAAAACAACAAACAAAAGGGCTCTTCAGAACTCTATTCCCCATCCATCGTCTCTTTGTTAAAGAAGACGCTAATTGTTTTCTTGTTAAATCAAATTCTGCGAATCCTATTCCTTTTTAAATTGAATATGGGAACTTTTTTGTTTTATATTTATTTTTAATAAAACAAAAAATAGACTTTATGGTTGTAGAAAGCGATACTAGTATACTTGCATAGTAATACTGGTTAAAGATTTCTGATGGTTACCTTATCATATCTGGTGCTCAATGCTTGGACAGCGTCCACAAAGTCTTGGCCTTTGAATTGACGGATATAACCACACTTAGGGAACCACCTGGCATGCTCTACTGTCGGGTTGTCCGTCTGGTCCCAGTTCTTTAGACCTCCCCCGCAAAAGAAGCACCGGGTGCAGTCTTCGTTGCCAGCGTAGTAAAACCCTGCCTCGGACAGATCGTCTGCCGTAAGAGGGTGGCCAGCGGGGAATCGGGCGAATGTCCTCAGCCTGGCGCCTCTGATGGCCATATCGAGCTTCTTTGGTTTTTCCAGCGAGATGCCTAGCTCGTTGTAAGAAGGCTTGCCGTCGACGCACGTGACTCCTTTCCCGGGCGACGCTGTCGTTGAGATTGTCAGGTCTTCACAAGCTGAGCTCTCTTGTACTGGAATCATTTTCTCACTGGGGAGGCAAAACAAAAACACAAAATCAAATTTTGTAAAAACAAGAAAATAGTTGGATATACAAAACATGTAACCATAACAACCAATTACCATCAGCTAGTGTGCACACAGTTGCCTCTTCGTAAATTACCAATGGTATTAGCTGCCCAAAAAAAAAAGAGAGAAGAGTTACCCAATCTCCTCCTCTGGCCAAGGTAACCCTATCTCTTTGGCATATCTCATCTCTCGAGAGACGATCTTTTCCCTTTGCAACTTTTTGTTGCATTTTCACATCTTTTATTTTTCTTCTACTGTTGTGTATGACATCTGCAATCGGGGACCCTCTTCGTTTATGCTCTATTCCCATTTCAGTGACTTAAACTTTACTAAGTCATTAGTTATCCTTAACGATTAAGTTAAAATGTCTCTCGCTTTTTTTATAGCACTAGGAGAGAACAAATTAGCTTTTGCATATGAATATTTTAATTTTCTTATACAGACTAAATACAAAGTATATAAATTTCAAGTACAATTTAAATCAAAAAGTATTTTCAACACGATTTATCACACAAACAATTGCATGCAATGTTTCAAAAGCAGCATTTAAAAAAAAATATTGCTGTCACTTATTGCATTGAAGATACTTCTGCAAATAACTAAGTTATTACTATTATCATTATTATAACTTAAAACTTCTTTCAAAATTATTGATAACTTGAACAACATGTAATAACTTACGGAGTTACGGAGCCAATGACAGCCACAGATCTCCTTCACGTTTATATAGTCCAGTCACGCTAGTACTTCGGAAGGTAAAGGGAAAGGTCTGGTTTCAGAGTAAGAACGGGAAAAATGTCAGTCTATATTTAGAATTTCGAGTTGTGAAATGTCTCAATACTCCTACACGCTTTAAAAAATAAATTTAGAAGTTGTTGATCAGCACTACTTAAGTCTAAAATAACAATTGGGGTTATTAATCATGTTTGTAAATATAAATTAACAATTTAATAAAAATATTTGTGGGATAATCGTTGTTTAAACTCCTATGAGAATTATTGAGAATTATTTAGATCTACAATATCAAAGAACAGTCAAGCACTTTTTTTTTCCAGTGAGCAAGTCATTCTCACGTGCCGTTCATTCATAAAACTAGATCTTTCGACATGGGGAGGTAATCCCTAGTGTTTCTCTACAAATACGAGGTGTTATAGCGAGACTAGAACTTATTGTTTCCCTTAACGATCAATGGGAATATGTGTTCACGTGATTTGTACAAATAGGCTAGAAGTAGTATCAATTACTGACTAATCCATGTGGCGATAGATTAGCAAAATCGAACTGTCTCGTACATGCGTAGGAGGTGAAGTTCAGTGGACTGCGAAAGTCGAAAGCTAGTTTGGGGCAACGCCTAATGTTATGCTCAGCATTGTCTATTCGGATATTCTCGGTGCTACTACAGTCGTAGATCGACCTAATTTTAAAGTCCCGAATTCTAGACAGAATCTCTGTTTAATGGTCTTAAATCTATTAGGATCAAATTTGATTAAGCCTAGATCTTTAGTGACCACCTCATGTGCCTGCATTTGATTATTTAATTATATATTTGATTTTTTTTCATTATAAGAGCTTTTAATTATTTAATTATTTATTATTTAATTGTATCTCATTGTTATGACCTTTTTTCATTTAATTATGTATCATTTAATCTTATCTCATTATTAGGACAATTATTTAATTAATCATTATTATTAAATCTTATTTTATTTCACTTCATTGTGCTTAATTATTAATCTTGTCTTTATATGTCATTTTAAATACATTTCGTTATATCAGTATTTGAAAATTTTATTATTTGTTTATTTAATCCGTTTACATTTTTAATCCTTTAATCGTTTGACGAAATCAATTGATTTTATGTTAATTTAATCATAATTTCTTTGGATTTAATTTTCTTAATTATTATTTAAACATTTGATTATTTAATCATTGCATTCTTTAATCATTTTAATATAAATAACTAGAACTTTTCACGCATTTAATGATTTAAGAATTTGAACATTTGTTTAAATTTTTGTTTGTTCATATCTTCATTTAATTTTGTTTATCTTTTTTTTTTTCTTTCAAGCACTTAATCTAGTGGGGAGGCGTGGTGGCTCAGCCGTAAACCCAGCTCTAACAGATACCTGATATTAGTTGGGGAATTGTAAATGCGGTTGGTTGTTGTGCAGGCCAACTGACAACCTCGTTAACCGCGGGCAACAGAAACAGATGACCTTTACATCATCTGCCCTATAGACCACAAGGTCTGAAAGGGAAACTTTACTTTTTCAGACACAAGTAAAATAAAAGTAAACACTTTTTAAACAAAACAAAAATCATCCTTTTTAAAGCTGACGACTGTTCCGTAACAGTGAATATTTTACTATTAATAATTAATGAATGATAAATTAATAATAAAGTGGAACATTTTCTACCCTGCCCCAGTTTCCCCTCCCCAGGAATAAAATCATGGTGCTACTCTGTGTCCGAGTATATGAAAAAGATCTAGACAGTGCACAAACATTTCATATATATTATATATTTAATTAAACTATTCAATGAATAGGTCTTGCATGTAGAGAAAGATTTTCTAGTCCTTAAGTCAAATTTAGCTTTTATATTTTGAAAAACGAAAAATACAAAACAACGGTTAGACTTGAGTTTTCCCAATGTGGCTAGTTATTCTTTTCCCAATGTGGCTAGTTATTCTTTTCCCAATGTGGCTAGTTATTCTTTTCCCAATGTGGCTAGTTATTCTTTTCCCAATGTGGCTAGTTATTCTTTTCCCAATGTGGCTAGTTATTCTTTTCCCAATGTGGCTAGTTATTCTTTTCCCAATGTGGCTAGTTATTCTTTTCCCAATGTGGCTAGTTATTCTTTTCCCAATGTGGCTAGTTATTCTTTTCCCAAAGATATACATCAACTGTCACATTTCCGGGGAAATCGTTACAGCCATTTTCGAGAACCGCACCCGAACCACCGGATTTTGAGCCCATGAATGTGCAAGCTTAATTGAGGAATTGTATTTGTATTGTATCCTTACATATAATATATAATATAACATAGAAAAGTCTGTCAGAAAGAGATTGACAAACACGTGACTTCATTTTAAAGAATAATTACGTCTCACTTGGCACCAAATAATGATGAGTTATCAAAACCCTCGATTTCAAAATTTTTTTTGGGACCCATTCCTAAAAACTTTCCCATCACCAGATGAAGTAAAAATTTAAAAAAATGTAAAGTTCCCCTTTCAGACCTTGCAATCTATAGGGCATTTGATGTAAAGGCCATCCGTTCCTGTGACTCACAGTTAACGAGGGTGTCATGTGCTGTATTTGCCTATTTAAAGTTCTGTTTTCGGTAGCGGTTTTTCTTATGGGTTATAAATGTATGTGTCGCGACCATGTAAAGGTTTTTCAGCGTGTGTCTTAAATCTTCCCGTACGCTGACACACACTAGACCTAACAACCATTATAGTAATGCCAGACCAAACAGAGTTTTATTTATGACTCTTTTACAACTTACCTATAAAAATACTAAATTGGTTTTCATTTGAAAGAAGAGTTATAACGAAAGTGTAAGTTCTTTGAAAAAAATAATAAAACAGCAAACATAAACAATAAAATACTAACGTGGCAGTTTCAAATAATGACCGGGGATCATTCGATAAGAGCAATGTAGTTCGTGCCAACAGGCTAAAATTAGAAGAATTGTTTTATGAAACCAAAAGAAACGGGAAATCGGTGCTGGTATAAAAAAAAATTGCATGGAAAAAATACACAAAATGTATAGCCCTAAATTGTGCTGTGTTCTCAAAAAATGAGAAAGATAGGTTTCTGATTTTCATAGAGACTCTATTTGTTTTTAGGGGTAGCGAAGGCTGAGTGGTTTAGCGCTTCGTTTCCGAATCTTGGGTCCTGGGTTTGAATCTCGATGAAGACAGTGATTTTGAATTTCGGGATTCGTCAGTTGCAGTCAGACTCAGAGTTGAGACTGAGATTGAGAGATTGATGTCGCTAGTACAAAGTAAATAGTTGGTTGTATTTGATCTTTACTAACTTCATAGTATCCTGTATCTAAATTGTATTTTCTATATTTATTGTCTTAGTACTGTTTGATTTATAATAACGGCACCTCGAAATCCGCATGTCAGATGCAGTAAGAAGGAGATACAAGTCTATCTCTTCAAAAAAAGGTCGTGATAGTAGGTATTTATATTACATAGCTACAACATTTAACAATTTGATGGCTGGAGAAGTTGATAGTATAATAGCTAGACCTTTCCCCTTTAATTTCAACTATCCCTTACTCGGTTGAACTGTTGGCGCACCACACAAGATCTGTCGACCATCTTTCTTCACTCCTCTTTGTCTCTTGCTTTGTATACAGTCGCTTTCAATGACAGGCCTGTCCATTATTTGATGTTGTCTTCCTTTCGCTTTCTCTGCCTCTTCTTCTTACCCTGGAACCCGACGGAAGGTCTTTGCGAGCCCTGACGACCTTTTGATATGGCCATAGAGTTTTAGCTTGAGTATTTGTCAATGGTCAGCAGGTCATCGTGGGACCCAATAGCCGTTGTGATCCATCTCTTTGTATTTACTACCTAGACTCGTTCTTTAACATCTCAGTTCCATAGCTAGTATCCCGACACCAATCGTTATAGAAGGCCTGAGCAGTGACCAGCAACGTCACAACCTGTGGCCAGTTTAGACCAATGGCTCGGTGACACGCCACAGGTCAGTGATGAAAAGTGCGCAAATTAAAAAAAAAAATTTTTAATTCTTCAATTATTAAAACTTTTTTTTCTGTGCATGATGTTTGAAAAACTTCAACATCACACTTAAAACAACAACAAAAAGTTTCTGATCTTGAATCTTAAAAGTTCATTCAAGCTAATTAGATCTCTTGTAGTTGCAAACATTACCGACATCCGCCTCGTTTTCATGAAATATCCATATGTGAACACTTTAGCATGTCTTTACCCGACTTTATTTGAGAGTTTTCAAGCTAAACTAAAGAATGTCAAGGGCACTAAATTGAGCTTCAGTGTTCATTTTTTTTTTTACAATACCTTTATGTAAGTCAGAACTCTCATGGAACCAGCAAAAATCTGGATCCAGGAGCCTTGACAGCTGATCTCAAAAACGACTCTAACGTTTTTCCTAGAAATGTAAGAGTTGCTGTATAGCGCTGAGACAAGAGACTGACCAGCTCGTTAGCCCCACGGGGAAAACTCTAGTTTGACCGTTTTAATTTTTCAAATAAAAAGAATCAATGTAGATTTGGCTAGAGAGTTAATCTAGGTCTAGAGACAACTTGGCGTAGTCAGCTGTATTACAGTAATTATTGCCGTAACTGAGTAAATGAAAGTTGCTTCAATCTCACTAAAGCCTACAAGCGTTGCTTATATTTTACGTAAATCTAATATAGATTACATCTAGATTCTAAATCTAGGAGTAGAACTAGATCTTGAAGTTCTCAATGAAAACTTTAGGTCTTTACTATAGTCTTTTTGACGTGAAAAAAACCCACATATTTTAAACTTAATCTTAGTTCCTATATCCAGTTGGATCCAGGAAGTACAGCGGTAGTGTAGGTCTTTTTTTAGCCTAAAAGGAAATGATTTATAGTTTATTCATGTTCCTTATCACTTCAATTAGGTCAGACAAAGGGAAGTTAGCGCGTATAATTTATTTGTACTTCGTTACCATATTGCTTGTCGTTGAATTTCAGTGATAGAAAAAAAATAAAGATTGCCGAAATCTGAGAACGATGTCCACTACACATTCCTGAACAACTTTGAAAACTAATTTAAAGCAGTTGCGTAGCAAGGTGATCGTGGGCCCAGGTTCAAGAATATGATACTGGGTCTTCTCCCTAAGATTATGATAAAAATGAATGAGAGACTAGGAGGACGCACTAAGTTCTCCAAGCTGGATCCGGGACCGAGTTCCGACGCTAAGCTAAGCTAAGCCACAGTGACTCGTGCCACAGAAATGATAATTTTGCAAAGATCGAAAAATGAAAGCTTGTTACATTTATTAATGAGATTTACATCGATTTGTTATTTCGTAATTCGGTTCTATTTTGTTAGAGATTATAATATAACAACATTTTGAATGATAAGTAAAAATATACAAGAATTTAATATATTTAAAATGATTACATTCGACACATTTTGTTTTCGATTTGTTTAATGTGCCCTTATGGAACCCTGTTGGTCATGGGCCAAGGTTCATTGAACCACTTCGCGCCATAGTTGCTACGCCACTGATTTTAAGAACTATAAAATGTAAGCCTTAAGTCACGGTGACAAATTAACTTTAACCTACCCACATGTAAAGTATAGTGTCAATTTAGACTACTCATTAGGCCCTTATAATAGTACATTTTCCTTTCAGGGTGATTCGAGTCATTCTATCCAAGAGGAATTAATTTATACTTTTAAAAAAAAAAACATTGTTTCGAAAATATCTTAATAAAAGTAGGTTATCTCTATGAAGTAGGCCTTTTCCAAATTATTAATCTATCTCCACAAAAAAGGGGGGATTACCCATTTTATTTGCTCGCTTCCTTCTTACCCTGTTCACTTTATCTGTAAATGATCGTGCCGGATAAGTTTGGGGAAAATGTATTGATTAGTGGCATAGCGACCACGGCGCTAAGGGGTTAATTGTGCCCAGGTCCTTGACTATTAAGGACAAATAGATGGCATTGAACAATTGTTGCATTTTTACCATGGGCTAGCCAGGATTTTTTTCTTGAAGAGTTGGGGATACTCCCCCCATATTTAAATATTTATATTTACATATACATATATATATATCATGGGCGTAGCCAGGGCCCCCCCCCCCCGAAATGAAATCCCCCCAAGGGGGGGGGGGATCGGAATTTAATGATTGATTTTTTGCTTTGATTTTGTTTATTTTAGGTGAGATTTTAATACTAAACCATCACTTGCCACAGCACAACCAAAGGGGTTTTGAGTTTAAAACCCCCTACCAGGGGGGTTCGAGTTTTAAAACCCCTACCAGGGGGTTTGAGTTTAAAACCACTACCAGATGAGTTCGAGTTTAAAACCCCCTACCAGGGGTTTTGAGTTTTAAACCCCCTGCCTGGGGTTTTTGCAGTTAACCCCCCTCTTCTATAAAACAAAAAAAATGCAAACGAAAATCCCCTAATTCCAAGAGCACAGTTAGGGAAGATTTTGATTTTAAAACACCTTCTTCAACATAAAAAAAAAAGCTAATTACGCATTCAAAATGTTATAAGCGTAGCTAAATGGGTTTTGACACAGTTTTGAGTTTAAATCCCACTCCAGCGCGGTTTTAAGGTAAAAAATACCTCTTTAATAATAAAAAACAAGTCAAATTATACACTTCTAATGTTATGAGTGTAGTCAAAGGGGTTTTGAGTTTAAACTCCCCTCCAGTGGAGTTTGAAGCTAAAAAGTACCTCTTTAATATAAATAAAAGCAAATTACTCACTCTAAAATCTATGAGCGTAGCCAAAGGGGTTTGAGGCTAAAAAATACATCTTCAGTGTAACAAAAAAGCAAATTACGCACTCAAAATGCTATGAGCGTTGCCAAAAGGGGTTTTGAGTTTAAACTTCTATTCAGAGGGGTTCGATGCTAAAAATACCTCTTCAATATAAAAAAAGCAAATTACACACTAAAATTATTTGAGCGTAGCCAATCCAATCGGGGGTTTTGAGTTTAAACCCCTCTTCTACAGATGGCTTTTTTTTTAAAGCTTAAAACCCCTCCAGATGGTTTTGAGTTTAAATCCCCCTACAGAGAATTTTTGAGGTGGAAAACCCCCAACAGATGATTTTGACGATAAAACTTCTCTTTTCGATATAAAATCTAAAGCAAACTACAGTCACTTAATTCCAAGAGCGTATTCAAGAGAGGTTACACATTTTTACCAGTGGCAGGGCTCCATTAATAAACTGCATTGAATAGTCATCTGCCGAAATTGAAAAACACTAAATGTGTCTCAACAAAGATGGCTAAGACAGATTTTAGGAGTCAGTTATAGAGATCGGGTCTAAATCAAGGAAATCCTATGCCGAACTGGGAGTCGACCCCTTAGTAAGATTGTGAGAGAGCGACGCATGAGGTTTGCGGAACATGTTCTCCGACAAAATGAATTACGCATAAGAAGAGTTGCAATGATATCCTAGTACAACTTGACGCCACACATTCATAGAGGTCTTCAGAGCAGGTGGGAAGAGGCTTCAGACATTACCAGTGACAGATTGACGGCAAATGCGCCGAACGTCAGTAAGAATACCACATTAGGTTTTTGAAATAAAACTTTTTAATGGCAGGAAAGTGCACTGTAGATACCTCAGAATATGCATTTTGTTGTCATTCAATACTAGAAATAGTGCTTCGCGGCGGGGCTCCGCCCCGCGCTGGGGGAGCTACTAGCGCTCCCCCAAACCCCATTGCTGGCGGTGTCGGAGAGTCTACAATTTTCCCACTAACTCAAGGAAGAACCTATTCTAGGACACAATAAACGTCTTCCGAAAGAATGGTCAGAATGTAATAAAGATTATGTACACACACACACATACACACATACATACAAACGTTTTTCGCGGGGGGATGGGGAGGGGGCCCCCCGAAAAAAAGTCCTGGCTACGCCCATGATATATATATATCATATATATATCATGGGCGTAGCCAGGGGTGGTTGGGGTTCAACCCCCCCCCCCCGAAATGAAATCCCCACCGCAGGGGGGGGGGGGGGGAACGGAATTCATTGACTGATTTTTTGCGTTCATTTTGTTTATTTTAGGTGAGATTTTAATACTAAATTATCACTTACCACAGCACCGCCGAAGGGGTTTTGACTTTAAAACCCCCTACCATGGGTTTTGAGTTTAAAACCCCCTCTACCAGAGGTTTTGAGTTTAAAACCCAGTACAGAGGTTTTGAGTTTAAAACGCCCTACCAGGGGTTTTGAGCTTAAAACCCCCTACAGGGGTTTAAAGTTTAAACCCTCCACCAGGGGTTTTGCAGTTAACCCCCCTCTTCTATCAACAAAACTATAAAAAAAATGCAAACGACAATCCCCAAATTCCAAGAAAACAGCTAAGGAAGATTTTGACTTTAAAACCCCTCCAAAAATTACGATAAACCCCCTCTCGATATAAAAAAAGCAAATTACACACTCAAAATTCTATGAGGGTAGCCAAAGGGGTTTTGAGTTTAACCCCCACCCCTCCAGTTGGTGTTTGTAGCTAAAAAGTACCTCTTCAATATAAAAAAAAAGCAAATTACACACTATAAAATCTATGAGCGTAGCCAAAGGGGTTTTGAGTTTAAAACCCCTGCCTGCGGGGTCTCAAGCTGAAAAATACCTCTTCAATATTTAAAAAAAAAATCTAATTACGCACTCAAAATGCTATGAGCGTAGCCAAAGGAGGGTTTGAGTTTAAATACCCATTCAGAGGGTTTTGATGCTAAAAAAATACCTCATCAATATAACAGAAGCAAATTACACACTATAATTCTTTGAGCGTAGCTAAGCTAATGAGGGGTTTTGAGTTTAAATCCCCCTCCTCCAGATGGCTTTTTTAAAAATTTAAAACCCTTTCAGTTGGTTTTGAGTTTAAAATTCCCCTACAGAGCGTTTTGAGTTGAAAACCTCTCTCTTCAATATTATTTTAAAGCAAACTACAGTCACCAAATTCTATGACCGTAGCTAAATGGGGTTATGAATTTTAAAAAAACAACAAAAAAAACTCCAGAGATTTTTTATTTTAAAACCTCTCAACTGATGATTTTGACGATAAAACTTTCTTTTTCGATATAAAATCTAAAGCGAAATACAGGCATGTAATTCTAAGAGCGTAGTCAAGAGAGGTTACAAATTTCTACCAGTGGCTGGGCTCCATTAATAAAGTGTGAATAGTCATCTGCCGAAATTGAAAAACACTAAATGTGTCTCAACAAAGATGGCTAAGACAGATTTTAGGAGTCAGTTATAGAGATGGGGTCTAAATTAAAGAAATCCTATGCCGACGAAGGCTGTGACAGAGCGTCGCATGAGGTTTTGCGGGACATGTTCTCCGACAAAATGAATTACGCATAATAAGAGTTGCGGAAACAGCTTGCCGGAAAATGCGCCGAACGGCGCGGGAGGGTCTACGTCAGTAAGAATACCACATAAGGTTTTTGAAATAAAACTTTTAATAGCAAGTTAATGCACTGTAGATACCTCAGAATATCCCTTTTGTTGGCTTTCAATACCAGAAATAGTGCTCGGCGGTGGGGCTTCGTTTCCGAATTGAGTGCCTTGAGTCGGCCATGACACTACTGTCAGAAGTCATTTCCGAATTGAGTGCCTTGAGTCGGCCATGACACTACTGTCAGAAGTCATTTCCGAATTGAGTGCCTTGAGTCGGCCATGACACTATTGTCAGAAGTCATTTCCGAATTGAGTGCCTTGAGTCGGCCATGACACTATTGTCAAAAGTCATTTCCGAATTGAGTGCCTTGAGTCGGCCATGACACTACTGTCAGAAGTCATTTCCGAATTGAGTGCCTTGAGTCGGCCATGACACTACTGTCAGAAGTCATTTCCGAATTGAGTGCCTTGAGTCGGCCATGACACTATTGTCAGAAGTCATTTCCGAATTGAGTGCCTTGAGTCGGCCATGACACTACTGTCAGAAGTCATTTCCGAATTGAGTGCCTTGAGTCGGCCATGACACTACTGTCAGAAGTCATTTCCGAATTGAGTGCCTTGAGTCGGCCATGACACTACTGTCAGAAGTCATTTCCGAATTGAGTGCCTTGAGTCGGCCATGACACTATTGTCAGAAGTCATTTCTGAATAGCTTGTAATGAAACTTGTAGAAGGCGGTACATAGATTTTTACTGTTTTATTGTATACATAAAGAATGACTCGATTTTATTGGGGGGGGGGGGGGGGGCAGAAGGCTATAGGGCTAGGGAGCACTACCATATAGGCTACTTTAACTTACCATGCCTCTGTTCGTAGTATCGGTGTAGCATGCATGACTTGGTGCATGACGCATAGGACGTATTCATCTTCTTTTTTGAAGTAACGTCTGTATTATATAAGATAGAAGGTAAAATATGGGCAAATCAACAAATGGCAAAAACATTGTAGGGCAAGCAAAAGTTACCGCTGAAGATAGGGGAGAAAAAGGAGAAACTTAAATGTTGTTTTTGCTTGTTTTTTTTTGTTTTTTGTTTTTTTTGGAAATGTTTGCATTCAAACACTTACTTCGAAATCTTGGTGTTTTTTTTTTATTGCTATATCCACTTTGAAACAAGGACACACAACTTCACAACTTTAAAGTCGCTCTTTTTCACATTAGTTTATACTTACCTCTGGTTTATTTTGTCGTAACAATGTGAGTGAATACCATAGATAGGACCAAGTTAGATAATATAAATAAAGTATTTCTAACTAGTGTCAACTTTTACCTAAAATGACTTACAATGCAGTAAAATAAATGTTCCATAGAATAGATTAATATCATTAATTCTAATACTCATTTCTTTGATCTTTTTTATTTTTTCTGTTGAACCAAAATATTATTTTGAGCTATTTTAACACACTGAGGAGTGCAGTATTTCCCGTGGCTGCGCAGCCCAAGCTGTGACCTACATATTTTGCCACATCCAAGGCAAGCATAACCATTGTCCGCAGTTGGTCGATTTAGATTTTCTTTTCGCCGTCAGCGTCTGTCCTCGGCAGCGGACACATTACCCTACATTTACCTTAACTATGAGCAGGTAACTGCTGTTTTTATTCTTTACGCCAGTCGAATACAAGTGACTCCCCTTACTTCGTAGCATTTCTATTCATTAACACTTTTTCGAAAATTACTATTTTAAGATCCAAAAAATAAAAACAAATATTCAGATGTAAAATTATACTCGGTTGTAAATGTATTATATGCAAGCTCTTATCCACCAGCTGTTCTTGGTATTTCGATCAGGATTATATGATATCCCAATGAGTTATTCTATCTTTTGGAACCCATTCATTGTTCATCATCCCCTAATGAATTTGTAATGCTTTTACCTTTTAAATTCCCCTATCCCTTAGTTTATTGGACTCTCTGTCTTTTGCCTTAGATAGAACCTCTTTCAATAGCAGTCGCTTCTTCTGTCTGCCTCTTCTTCTTCTTCCTGGTGCTGTTCCCT
This sequence comes from Biomphalaria pfeifferi, assembly GCA_030265305.1. Lineage (NCBI taxonomy): Eukaryota > Metazoa > Mollusca > Gastropoda > Planorbidae > Biomphalaria > Biomphalaria pfeifferi. The sequence goes on from JASAOG010000117.1 coordinate 1,753,259, forward strand.
GAAGGAAGGTCTTTGCAAACGCCGAAGACATTGTAATTTGGCCATAATTTTAACTTAAGTTAGCTTGTGTTTTTTTACGATAGTTACAGGTCATCATAGGGTCCAATCGCTGCAGAAACCCTGTCTCTAATCTCTTGGTTCTAGTTTGCGTTTATTTTTTACAATAGTTAGCATGTCATCGTGGGTTCCAATCGCTGTAGTATCACTGTTTCTAATTTCTTCATTTGTGATGCGGTCTTTAAATGGGATACCAGGATCCGTCTTTTTAATATTCCTGTTCGTTAATTTATCCGTCTTAGTGATCAATTACAAATCAGTCATAGGTGCCAAAATTTTTTTTAATGCAATACAGATTATATATAGCTTCTACTCTAACTTAAAAAAAGGGAGATACCTAATTAGTTTTTACTTAATTCAAAAGCTTTTGTTAGTAAGCTTATATCAACTCACTCTGTCTGGTAAAAAGTTGGAAAATGTTTTTTATGCCACTTCCCATTCTCTGATCATTTTGCACAATTATTCATTGTACCTGACAAAACATCAATCAATCAAAAAAAACAACAACTGCTATCTTGATATAAGCGACAGCAACTAGCTGTTTTTTCCTTTTAGGGTACCGGTATTTTTTTTTAAGTATTCTTTTTTTGTTTGCTTGTGTTTTCTACTTCACTTTATTGTGCATATATTGTTGTATTCTGTGTCTGATTATAGTTTGCTTAACTGATGACTGGAGAATACTTTCTTCTTCTTGTGCAGACGTAGTTTATTGCTTCATCCGAGTCATTGAACAGCTAACATATACCACAAGGTTTAAATAATGAATGCCTAACACAAGAGCGATATATCGAATTCTGAAGAATTAACATAACCTAGGCCTATGTGACATGGTGTCTGAGTGGTCAAGCACTTGGCTTCTGAAGTGAGTTCAAATCTCGGTGATTTTGAGTTTCGGGATTAGAAGGGGGCGCAAGAGTCCACCCAACTCTAATGGGTGCCTGACATTAGTTGGGGAAAGTGAATGCGGTTGGTCGTTCTGCTGGTCACATGACACCCTCGTAAACCGTGGGCCACAGAAACAGATGCCTTTAGGCCTATATCAGCTGCACGCATTTGTTGGTGAAGGCCTGGTTCTTATTATAAAGTTGTGTACGTTTTAATCCCATTCTCAGATCAAGCTCATTCATAGTTGATGACAGTACACGAATCAACCAAAACATTAACCAATCAGATAAGCTTTGTTTTAAAAAGTTTTTTTTTTATTTTTGCTAGCTTTATTTCTATTTAAATGTAAAATTTTCTTGGTTATAAATCTCACAGCTCTATTTTAAATCTGTTCTAGTTCAATTTTTTTTTTCTTGAGTTGAAAGGCCTCAAAAGAATGAATGAATTGGCAGTAATGCCTAAATAGTTTAATTTCACGAATAGAATGGCTAGTAACAGTAGACTCCAATACTTTGTGAATTATCTCCAATCACTCCTTTATGACTGTCTTTTAAAAACTAGAAGCTGATGGGAATTTTCTATCCTGAAATTAACAAAGTTTGTTTTTATTTTTATTATATTTCTTTTAAATCTCTCGTCTCAGCCTTTGAATCAATTAGCAAGAAATGGATTGCTTGTATTATTAGCATACCATATGCTTTAAAATTGTAATCTCTGTTTTATAGTTCCAAAAGAAATAAAGAAATATATGACAATAAAACATTTGGGTTTCTCATTTTAAAAGTCACCTATAAAAAAAAAGAAGCAAAAATTAGTTTATGTTATTATTTTATTAAAAAAAAAAGAAATATACAAATAAACAAATAGTAACAGTGTTTTAATGATAAGAAATGCAATTATTTTCTAAAATTTCACAAACAATACATTTATTTCATAAAATATAAAAATATGTCTTCTTTGGTTTTAAAACTGATAGTTTTTAAAACAAAATCAGACTGTTTTATTTACATTGTATATATTTAACATTATTAATCAATTAAAGAAAAACATAAAGGGTACAAGTTATTTTGTATAATTTCAAGTATTGCCTTACAGTAATACAAGCCCACACACATGATCATTTTGATTTTAGCTTTATTAACTACAGATTGTAAAAAAAATATGTAAAAACAATTTTATCACAATATTCAGCATCAAAGTCATACATTTCAAATGTAGTTTTTAATAGGAAATTTTAAAAAAAAAGTATTGAGCATAATTTAAATTGATTGGAGTAAAATTCACTTTTGGTAATTATGAAATATTGCAAATGTAAATAAAAAAATACATGAAATCATTTTCAAAGCTATCAAAGAATATAAGCCAAATATTTTGTTATTTTTTGGATGGCTGCCTGGTCGTGCGGTTTGCGTGCTGGACTGTTGTTCGGATTTATCGACGGTCGAGGGTTCAAACCCTGCCCGCTCCCATCCCCCGTCGTCCTGCGGGAGGTTTGGACTATGAGGTAAACTATCTTCAACTCTGAAGGAACATCCGAAACATGTAAAACATTTAACAAACATTTTACAAATAAAAATAATTAGACTACTGAATATCTAAGTAGCTTCACATGCTACTATTTCTACATGTTATTACCTCAGTGTTTTAAAGAAGAAATAAATATTTTAAACATTGACTACAAATGTTTGTGCATGTTCTTTCAGTTTCAGAACCAATGCTTACCTCACAATCAGGTGACCATCTGTAGCCTTCTTTCTTCTTCTTCTTCGTTCTCATTGTTATGTTGGAGTGTTCAGATGTCTAGACCAATACATGAGATAAAATGCACAGTGGTTTCCAAATCAGGGAGCTCTCCATATAGTTTTCTTTCTATTGGGGTGTTTTAGGGCCAGTGTCTTATTCAGGCCTCTTGGTAAAGAGGGCAGTTTTGTAGGACGTGGTCGGCATTCTCTGGTGATACTCCACATGGGCAGATTTCACTGGTTCCAATTTTGAGCTTCCGGTACATGTGTTGTCGCATTCTGTTGTGTCCGGTCCTGAGTCGAAAGATTAGACGTTGGTCTTGTCGGCGTAGCTTATAGTAAGCGTCATCTCTCTGTAGCCTGAAGTTCATCTACTAAATTAGGACACTAGGTTTCTTCCTCTCCTCCCACTATATTTATATATTTATTTGTTAACACATCTACTTAATAAGTAAAATAAAAATAGCAAAATTTTTTTTTTGACTGTTGAAAAAGGGCAGTTTTAACTTCAGAGAAAACAGTTACATCAATTTTAACAAAAGACTTACAGTCATATATATTGTAATATCATGTCATTAGCTGTCATAACTAATACAACATTTATAATCATTTTTAAAATATATATTAAGGCATTTCTAAATCATAAACCGTTTTACTTTATATTTTAAAAAAAAACAAGCTTACCAGAGTAAATAGCTATCAGGGGTAAATATTACACAACAAATCTAACTGATATATGCTCTCACAACTCCTTTAATAGCAGTTCTACACACTGGGCAGGTTTTTATTTGTAGTGAGCAGTTGAAACAGCAAACAAAATGCCCACAAGGAAGAAAAACCATGGCGATTTCATTTTCGAGACAGACTTTGCACAAAGTACGATCTGTTTTGACTTTTTCCTCATTTGGTTCAACTTCTGAAAAGAGAAAAGAAAAAAAAATGTATATATAATGATGACCTGACAAAATAGCACAGGAAAAAATAGAACCAATATTTGTTTTCTTAATTTTATCATTATTTTCAGTCATTCAGTTGTAAAATATGAATAGATCTATGCAAGTATAATAGAATACAATTTATTATAATCAAAAATTCAATATATTTCCCATTTATTTATAATTTGAAAATGCAATTCAAAAACATGCAAACATACTTCCATAAATGTCAGATTTACAAATAAGGACTTTCACAAAGTCAAATTATATGCAATGTAACATAGAAACAGGGGCGTAGCTAGGGATTTTCCATCATTTGGGGGGCCGGGGGGGTTGACCTCTTTGGGGGGCCACTGAATTTTGTGTAATATTTAATATTTGGGGGCCCCCCTCAAGTAGGGGCCCAGGGGATTATCAAATTCTCCCCCCTCCTCCCCATCAGTGGCTTGTCAGCAGCTTAACTTTATTCTCCAGCATTGCATGTAAGAATCCTGTTAACAATGTACTGTTTTCTCAGGAAGGATGATCAACCTGTAGACGCATTGGGGTGATGAATATTAATAGATAGCTGAAATACATGATGCCATCCCTCCACTGAATTTTTTATACATTGCAGATTGTCCTGTTCTTGATCTCTAACATTCTATAATGCTATCAGAAATCTTGGAGTCACTCTGTAGTTTCATCTCATGCGACCAATATAGTTGTTATCCAGGTAGTGTTACATACTCCCTACAACAACTATGAAACTCGATATAAAGTAGGAATATTGGTAATTTAACTCAAGCAGAATCATGTTGACTGATCACCTAAAAGAAGCTTTCTCCCAGATACAACTTCCCAACTACATGCCTGCAAAAGAGATTGAACCACAACACACTAAGCTTGCTATAGGAGTGTTGAACTGAGACTCATTATAGGAGGCCTCAACACTGACCTGCAACCTCACAATATATGGGCAGTAGAGACCAATAGCTCATTGATACATTGTACAGAAATGTGTTCAGGCCTTCTATGATGATTGGTCTTAGTTGAAGACGACTTTACATTTATCTTATATAATACAGACGTTACTTCAAAAAAGAAGATGATTACGTCCTACGCGTCATGCATTTAGTCATGCATATTAACCAATGACTTAAATTCTGCCAAGTCACTGGTTTTTCTGGCTAGCTCAGGCAACCCATTCCATGCTCTAATAGCACTAGGGAAGAAGGAGTATTTGTACAATTTGTCCTAGCATATGGGATGAGGAGTGTGCCTTTATTTTTGTGTCTTTCAGAGTATTTTATTAAATTTTGTTTTTGTATTTGAAGATTATGGTTCAGTGTTTTATGTATAATTGCTACTTTACTTTTGAGTCTTCTGTCCTGAAGGCTTTCTAAATTTAGTGATTTAGGGAAGAAGGAGTATTTGTACGAATTTGTCCTTAGCATATGGGACGAGGAATGTACCTTTATCTTTGTGTCTTTCAGAGTATTTTATTAAATTTTGTTTTTGTATTTGAAGATTATGGTTCAGTGTTTTATGTATAATTGCTACTTTACTTTTGAGTCTTCTGTCCTGAAGGCTTTCTAAATTTAGTGATTTTACTAATGGTGTTACTCTAGTCAAATGTGAATATTCGTTTGTTATGAATCTCACTGCTCTATTTTGTGTTTGTTCCAGTTTCTTAATGTTTTCTTGAGTTGAGGGGTCCCAAACGGTGGATGCATATTCTATTATTGGCCTAACCAAGGTTAAATAACATTTTAATTTTATGTTCTTATTTGATTTATAGAAATTTCTTTTAATAAACCCTAATGCTTTGTTGGATTTTTTTTTATAGTTTCATCAATATGTGGATTCCATGACAGTTTTTCATTTATTATAACACCTAGGTATTTTGCGTTTTTAGTCTGTGTTACTGGTTTGCCATGAATAAGATAAGTGGAATTAATTTGTTTTAGTTTTTTTGTTACTCTTAACAACTGACATTTTTCTGGGTGGAAAGACATGCTCCAATTTGATTCCCATTTCTGTAATTCATCTAATTCTCTTTGTAAAATTGCAATCATCTGCAAATAATCTGACTTTTGTTCCTGAACTAATGCAATTTGGTAAATCATTTATGTAAATTAAAAATAGTAGAGGACCCAAGACTGTTCCTTGAGGTACACCTGAATTTACTGTTATCGGTGTTGATTTAGAGCCATTTATTATTACAGTTTGTTCTCTCCCTATCAGAAAATCTTTAATCCACTGATGCAGTGGACCATTAATGCCGAAATATTTTAATTTTTTTAGCAAACTATGGTGGTGAACTTTGTCAAAAGCCTTGGAAAAATCTAGTAAGATAGCATCTATTTGTTCACTATTATCTAAACCTTTTGAAAAATCATCAATTAGTCCTATTTATTTATCCATTTGTTTATACAAAAACATTCATAAAAATAACTATAATAAAAATCATAAAAAGAAAAGAAACAAATAATTACTGCTACTTTCTGTTGTTCCAGATGAGAGAATTACATTGTAAGGTTTTAGTTCAGCTGCCAACTCTGATTCTTTGGAGTTAGGTTCTACTCTGGATTCTGTGATACAAAGCAATTTAACTATGTTACAGTCCTGATCCAAGTAAATGGATTTAGCTACATTTAACTGTTGAAAACTATAGATGAAAGACTATCAACAAGATATTTTGTTGTCTTTCAAGTTGTCATGGGCAAAATGGTTACAATTTTAAAATTGGTCTATTGAAAAATAGCCTAATATAGGAAAACTAAAAATGTAAATCTATCTCAATTTTAAGTGAAAGATAATATTTATCACTATGTAATAATTAACATTTTTGAAAACATTAAACGCCAATATCAAACCATATTGATTGTCACAGATGAATGTCGGTATGTGTGTATAATCTGCTTTTACAAATATATGTCAATTGGGACATATGCCTGAATTATGGGAAGTGTGTTAGTTTTCAGACAAGAGAGAGACCAGCGTGTGATATCTAGACTTGGAGAGAAACTATATGGTAGTTTCTAGAATGTAGATATAGTAGAAAGCTGTAACATTGATATTAAAACTATTTATTTCTAAAATTGTTTTTTTTTTAGTGTGGTCTATTTTTTTTTTGTGAATGAGTTTAATGTATCAAAATGTCTACAAGGATTTTCAACATTTACCTGCCATTGCTTTCATTTTCACATCAACATCTTCTGCTGTAATCTAAATATGAAATGGAAGAAAAAAAAACACTATTATTTTATTCTTTGTGTAATATAAATATTCTACACCTTTTGTATTAGCTTTTGATCAGTAAAGCTAATGCAAATATCCTTTTTACCTTTACCTATCCCTTAGTCTGTTGGACTGTTGGTGCTATATGCAAGATTTGTAGACCGTCTTTCTCCATTCCTCTCTGTTTTTTTCCTAAGCTAGAACCTTTTAAAATGGCAGGTCCGTCCATTCTTTTATGTTGTCTTCCCATCGCTCTTATGTCTGCCTCTTCTTCTTCTTTCTGGTGCTGTTCTCTGAAGGAAGGTCTTTGCGAGCTCCGAAGACATAGTAATATGACCATAAATTTTTAAATAAATTTTTTTTGCATTTTTTTAGGATAGCTACAGGTCATCATGGGGTCCAATCACTGCAAAAACCCTGTCTCTAACCTCTTCGTTTGTGATGCGGCCATCCAATGGGATACTTAAGATCCTTCTTAGGTATGTAAGTATCAGCATAATTAAACTTAAATGGTTCTTTTGAAGTGTTTTCTAGTAAGTTTGTTTTTAAATTATAGGTTATGGTATGCCTCTAAACAAGCTAGCATAAAAGAATTACATAAAAGAGAGATAGACATTAATAGTTTAACAAATTACACAAGACAAAAGAAGTTTATATTACAATAGAAACACAAGGGGATACACAAACTTTTAAGAGAATTCATTCCCTTTACTTCTCCTTAAACTCTTAAAATGTAACATCTCTAAGAATTGAATGAATTAAAATATTTAACTATAATGCATTTAGGATTTTTAAAAAATGACTTAAGATACAAATATTAAAAAGAGTTCTTAAACAGGTCTTAAATGCTCAGGATTTTACATTATGTAACTATATGAGATTTCTTATATAAATTTACCTGCATAATTTAAAAGATAAGTACTTGTATACATCATAATCTGCTCTTTTGAAAATTTTAAATAGGTTAAATAGATAAACACAAAACAAAGATATTTCTAAATTTTAAAACGAGATACATTTTAAGATACATATATGAAATATCTTTTTTTCAAAAATCATCTAAAAATATTAACTTATATAAGCCTGAAATTTTTGGTTTGTTGATAAAAAAAATTGGGTTGTATTCTTGGATGTCTTTCTGGTGATGTGGTGTGAAAGGTTGTCATGGCCAGAGGTGCTAATGGGGTTAAGCTCCCATTGTCTATAAAATACTCCTAATGGCATGCATCTAAAATAGCCTCTGACAACTAAGTCCAGCACCTGGCCTGCTCGTGTGGCTTAGATATTTAGGCCGGCGAAACTGCTCTTACTAACAGGTGAAGGAGTGAAGGCGGATACCTGGCGCCACAAAACCGGGAGCTTCTGGCAGATGGAGCTCGTCAGCCTAGTAAGGCAGTTCATCTAGGAGAGGGGTACTCTGACTTCAAACCCCCGCTGCCTTGCGGTACTGAGGCTTCAGGAGACAACGTCGAGGAGAAATCAGGAGTGAAGCCCCTTAGGCGTTGGGATTATCAGCTATGAAATTCCCTCCGGCAGCTTCTGCAACTGAGTTGGTGCCAAATATAATGTGATGCGTTCCTTTGGATCACATCAGCAAAATCGAGAGAGGGATCATGATGCATGGGCCACCCATGACCCCTTTATTCAAGGCCCAGGAATGCGCCCCGGAGAGGAAACTCTGGTGCTGCTGCAAAGAGGCTAAAACAACACGGGAGGTGTGCGCTCTAGGCTATCAGCCTGATTGCTCCCAGCCAGTTCAAAAACTACCCACCAAAATACCCCACCAACATGTGAGAGGTTTGGACTATGATGTAATAATCTTCAAGTCTGAAAGAATATCCAAAACATAGAAAACAAAAACAGCAACTGTCAGATAAATTTCACATATTATTGGGAGTAATTTTAGTAACATGCCGATACGGAATTACACCAATACTGAAAAAAATAAAAAAATATATGGGAAATATTTATCAAAGCCATTAAGCCTGGGAAGCAGAAGCCTCAAATAATAGAAATTTGCAATTACGCAAAACTTAATACTTAGAGGTCTATAAGTAAGACCAAATGTTAGTGATTGTACAACATTATAAATTAAGGCAGGTATTTATTGAAGCTTATTTATCGTGATGTTCAAATGATTAAGAGTACAGCTGTCAAATTTTAGATCTTGTTTTAAATCAATGGAAGGTATAGTCTGGATTTTTGTTATCACTTTCTCCACATAAAAATATGTGATGGTATTTTAGAAGTAATTATTGACTCATTAATCACTTTACAACATTGGCAAAAATGAAAAAAAAATATATATAAAAAAGCATATATTACCCTTTCAACTGTATCATTTAATTCACAAATTGCTTCAACAAAAGCTTTTCCTTTTGATTGGAAAATGTAGGCGCACTTGGGGAAATATCTGGCATGTTCAATGTAAACATTATCTCCATCTTCCCAGTTTTTCAAAGTTCCACCACAGAAAAAACATCTGATGCTATCCCCATGTCCTAAAGAAAAGTTTTGAAATTTATTTAAACTAAAAACAAGAAACTTTATTGACCTCAAATTTGTGAAAAAAGATTTTCTTATTTTAGCATGAATAATATAACAAAAAAAAGAGGGAAACAGATGTAATGTAAAAATATTTTAATTACAAATAGTATTTGAATTGAATGCATTGTTTCTATTGATTAAAAGAACTTCTCCTTTTCCAGAGTCTACACTAAACAGTTTGTCAATACCTTATGCATCGTATCTACATCTTATGCACAATGAAACATGAACAAAGTAATTCTGTTATTATAACAACAACAATTATCAATTAGCTGCATTATAAATAATAATCTTAGTGGGCATGGTAAATAATTACATTTGAGTTTGAAGGATTATTATCAAATCATCTGTGATATATTTATTGCAAGAGGTCTCGAATTACTTCACTCAGAAACAGTAAAGAGACAAAAACTGCCTAAATGGTTTGGAAATAATGTTGGGGAGAAAAAAATGAAAAGATGTGTATTCCACTATTTTACCAATCTTTAAATAAGTAAATGCATGAATATGACTGAAAGAATGTAGACTTTATAGGTCCCCATGGGTGGGGAACCTCTCATGAACAAGTAACATACCTGTGTAGAAAAAACCTGCATCAGCCATTTCCTCAATCGGATTAAATTGAGATGTCCAGTTTCGAAAAGTATCTAGCCTGGCATCTTTTGTGGCAAATTCTTGTCTTTTAGGTCTCTCTACAACAATGCCAAGCTCAGTATATGCAGGTGGCCTTGTGCCAGTACTCTCTGAAGTCAAGTCAGTTTGGTTATCTGATGACACTATGATGTTGAGCTCTTCATTTTGCTGATCTATCAATGACATTGTTGCTGATTGCTTGCTGTGAATAGTTTTTCCAGTTGCTGATGGTTCTTGCTGTTTGCCATAAGAATGATGATTTACGTTCACATCTTGATTTGATTCAAGACACAAATTATCCTTGCTATCGATATCAAATGTTTTATCAGATTCTGTGTCAGCATTAGATGAGCACGTAGAGAACTCTTCTTTGTGTGTATGAGTTACTTCATCTGATGATTGTTTGCATACATCATCAAGTTTACTGTCTAAAGTTGTACTGTCACTCTCATGCTTGTCTGTTGTGACCTTTTCTTCAGGAACAATGCTGCTCATCATCAGAGTTTAAGGTTTCTCCACAAATGAACTAATTGTTACTTGGCATTAGATAATGCCCCTTTTTATTTATCTACAAAACTGTTGGTTTCTTGGTGGTTCTATACAGCTGCATTCCCTACAGAAAACACACAAGTTTTTTATATTATTAGACATAAATATCTAATCTAAATATCTTCTTACAAGAAGAACTAACTGAAAATTAATTAAGAAAAATTGGCTAATATAAATAAATTAAGACAAACAATAACTTTTAAATACTTGATAAGAATATTACATTTAAATGTAACAAAAGGGTAACAGAGAAAATAATTTAGTTTAATTTTATTTTTTTTAACATTTTATAATTTATATGGTTTACATAAAAAGGTAGACTTTGCTCGCTACGATAGAACCATAGCCTATATATACTCATTATTTAACTTATGCATTTTGAACTTTTAAATTCCACACTGTAAGCATAGATGTGGTGTTGATATGTATAATAGATAAATATTAGCTATAATGCAGAAAAATTTGGAAACAATAATAACAAAAAAATGAAAAATAGTTAGATTTAACATAAAATAAGGATTTGCAAAATCATTCTTTTATAATGTATTTTTTTTTGTTTGATCTTTCCTAGACTTGTATAATGTTTACATGTTTCAGATGTTCATTCAAATTGAAGATAATACATATGTATCCATTAATGTGATGTTCATATTAGACTTCAATGGGACTCTTAATATTACTTGATTGATCTAACCACCAAGATACCCTTTTGCTATTGTTTGTGGCCAAAGGACTTTGGCTTTATGTTCATTTATTTATGCTTATCCTTAACAAGAGAACATAATTTTAAACTTCACCAAGATATATTTAATAAATAAATGACATTTTATGATTATTTGTATATATAGTTCTTTTTATAAAAAATAAACATTTAAAACATTAGGAGACTTATAGATTATCCTGCTGAACACACTTGTAATAGATTGACAAGCTTTATTAAAAATGCAATAATGATAAGAACTGATCCCTTTTATTAGAACTGATATGTTTTCTGGTATTTAATTAATAAAAGGTTTTAATTATGATTAGCCATTCAATTAACACTAAACCCCAACGTCAAAGACTTTCATGTTTCGAGTTACTTTATTTTGCATTTAATGGTTCATGTCTGTTGTTTTGGGAATAATAAATAAAGACAACATTATAGGTACAAAAAGAGTGAATCATTAGGTTCATATAAATTCTGAAAAGACACGAATATAATGCAGATTATATAAAGAAATAGATTATTCAGGAATGCAAGATTTTGAACATCAGCCTTAGCAATACGTTATAGAATCAATTATTATCGGCAATGTCTTGCTTTTAGAGGATCCACGAATAGTTTATTGGGCACAAAAAGATTATTTTTATCAATTAATACAGACAATTTCAAAATTTGAGCCAAATAGAAAATAAAAACCTAGTGCTTACACAATTTCACAAATTAAAAAATAGATTCTATGCCAGATTTGTCTCATATGAAACTAATTAATATTATTATTGCTGTTATTATTATTATTACTATTTCCTATTCACCTCATGTAGTTTCGCCTAAATAGGCCTACTAGAGAAGGACTGTGAATTTGTAATATAATTAATGCAAGGTTACAATTGGAAATAAAACATCTTGGATACGAAATTAAAAAATTGATTTAAATCAATTGGAGCTTTTGGTACAGTGTCCAATGTTTTATTTATTTTTTTCTAGAAAAAAAAAGGGGGGGGGGGGCATTTTAAAATTTTGGACACAGCTGACCTGACCTAACTATCTAGATTTAGATATCTTAGATCTTCATGAAATGCAAAAAAAAAAAAAAATCTAATAAAATAGCCTAATCAGAAAGACACAAGGATAAAGGCACACTTGTCATTCCAAATGCTAGGACAAATTTGTGCAAATGTTCCTTTTTCCCTAGTGGGTTTATTAGAGTGAGAGCATGGAATGGGTTGCCTGAGCCAGCCAGGAAAACCATGGCAGTGACTTGGCAGATTTTAAGTCATTGGTTAACCATGCATGACTCGTCGAACGTAATCATCTTCTTTTTATGAAGTAATGTACTGTATCATACTGTATGATATAGACTTTTATAAGATAAAGATATATTACAGTCAGACTACGTTACCTCAAAAAAAAATATTAAAAAATCTAAATCTAGAACTCTGGTAGACTTAGATTGCAAATACTGACATTCAGTGAAATTGGACAGGTCTAGACTAGTAGCCCTACTTGTAGATTTAGATCTAGTATATTTACAATACAGTATTATACTCAGTAGGCTGAGTAGCTTACCAGCCAAATGTGAAATCCGAAGGCGAAAGCACAGAAATGGCTTGAAATGCCGTAAAAACTGGTAAGACTTAGAATAGATATCTAGATCTACTATTTACTATTAAAAAGCTTTTTTTAATAGTTATCCCCCTGCCCCTGGATGATTGACAAAAGTGGGCATAGATATAGGCATATCTAGATCTAGAAACAAGATCAGGAAAATAGATCTAGATTAGACTAGATATATATTGTAAGTGTAAAAATAGAGAAATACATACGTGTACTCTAGTCTAGTCTTAGTCTAGATCTATATTTAGCCATAGCATATTTTCGGAAATTCCCTGTTTTATTATCGGAAAAAAAGTTCACAAATCTCATCTATTCTTTCATTATCTTAATCATATGTTATGGTTTATTCATGGAAAAATAGATATTATACTTAAAGATCTAGATCTATTCTAGATCTAGATTCTTAATTTATTTTAAAACCTTTTTTCTCTGACTTTTTGCTTGGCATCGGCATATATCATATAGAATCTAGAATAAATCTATAACATTACTGACTAGATCTACTCATCTAGACATCTAGATCTGCAAACTGCTATCTTATCTATATTAATATTTCTATTACTTACTACTACGACTACTAGATTTCTAGATCTAGTACTAGACTCCTTGATCTAGTCCTAGCCGTCCTAGGCCTAGACCTAGATATAAATAATCATATTATGGTACCATTTTTATTATTTTATAAAATTTAATTAATAATCATTCTTTTTTATACAAAATATAAATTATATATATTTTAGGCCTAGTATAAGTAAGGCTGTATACTGTAGATCTAGAAACTAGATGATGATACTAGATCTAGATCTAAATTCTAATTCTAGAATTAGAATAGTTATAGATCTAGTAGAATCTTATTGAATCTATCTACAGACCTAAATAGTAAAATATTATTATTATTTATTATAGATGATTAGAACTACCTATATATATATATATTTTGTAGACCTAGTTTATACAACACTAAAGTCACTGTGACTATTACTACACTAATCATGATAAGACCACTAAGAAATAGGCTGCATATATATAAGGTCTACTAGATCTAGATCTAAATACTTATTAGATAGAATCATATAGATTTAGATCTATATTGACTATATGAATGTAGATATATATGATATATCTTGAACTAGTTGAAATGAATTTGACTATTTTCTATATGTTAGATCTCTAGTGAGAAATAGAGTGACTATAAAAGTATAAATAATATTAATAATATAGATTATGAATATTGAATATAGATCTATATCTTTTTATTCTGTTTATCTAGATATAGATTATGAGTATTGAATATATATCAATATCTAATTATTCTATTTATCTAGATAGAGTTTAGATATAAATCTTGATTTAGCCTATATTTCTTTTTAAATATAAGATTATATTATATAGCCTAGATCGCCAGCACGATGTCTAGATCTATTAGATGTAGGCCTATAATATAGATCTATATACTTTATAATTTATATATTATTTTTATAGTCCATATTATATATAATATAGAGAGATATATTATACCTTTCAAATTTATTTTAAAAATTATTTGCATAATAACAAATACTGAAATAGAATCTAGATTACTGTAGCTCTACAAATCTACAGGAGGCACGGTGGCTGAGCGGTAAAGTGCTTGGTTACCGAACTGGGGTCAGGGGTTCAAATTTTTGTGAAGACTGGGATTTTTAACTTCAGGATCTTTGGGTCCACCCAGCTGTGACGTTAGTTGGGGAAAAGTAAAGGCGGTTGGTTGTTTTGCTGGCCACATGACACCCTCGTTAACCATAGGCCACAGAATCAGATGAACATTACATCATCTGCCCTATAGACAAAAGGTCTGAAAGGGGAACCTTACTTTTTTACAAATCTACACTAGGCTATTTCATTTACTACATTACTTTTAATTAGGGCCTACTACTACTAATTCTGTGCATGTCTACAATTATATTTTAATTATATAGGGATGTTTTTCAATAATTATAATATCAGTGTGGCTTTATAAGGATGATTTCTCTGATGAAATTATATATTAATAATAATAAAAAGGCTTGTCCAAGTTCTAAGATTAATAAGGAATGTAGTATTTCCCATGGCTATGCAGCCCCAACTGTGACCTACATATCTCGCTTCTCGGCTTTTTAGCTAAGATCAAAGTGTAGTATCTGTTCTTATCAGCTTTATATCTGATACATGGCTCATTGACCTATAGTAATAGTGTCATACTTAACCTAGAATTCTCAGAAATATCCTGAGCTAATTGATTATAATAATTGTACAGTTTGGAAAAAGCCTACATGAGTAATTTAAATGTATATATCAGGAACAGGAACAACCACAGACACCACAGATACCAGAACCTCCACAACCACCAGAGCCACCACAGTTACCAGAACTACCACAGCCACCAGAACCACCACAGCCACCAGTTGATCCACCATGTGCACGAGCACAGGCACTCCTCCTAAGAATAAAAAGGGCAGTGACCTCAGCTGCTGGCAGATGTTGTTCTGCCAGTTCCAGAGAACAAAATGAAATATTCAATGCAAGATTACATAAGCTGTATTCTTACTTTGAGGTAGCTTTATTTTATTTTAATTCTAGTTTTAAATTATTTTAATCACCTAATTTCATGCCTTCTAATCAAGTTTTAAATTGAATACATTTTGGTTACCTTTACCTTAATATATGTTATCAAATCTTTCTGTATTTTGTAAATTATTAAACCATTACCGAAGACCTGTGCTTTGCATTCTGGACTGTCATTTGGTCATCTCGATGGTCCCAGGTTCATACCTTCCCTGCTGCCATCCCCCATGTCTTGCAGGAGGTTTGGGCTAGGATGTAAATTATCTTCAGCTCTTAAAAAAAATCCAAAACATGGAAAACATTTTACAAAAAAAAAAAAACAACATCATATTTTGTATTATTTATGAGCCCATGACCTGTATTATGAGAGGGTAGTTGAAAGACAAGACAATACATCCATCAAAGACTTTAAACTCTTGTTTATATTTTCAGTCGTCTAGCTTGTGCTTCTGAATCAGTATTGAAGACAATTGATAGCTGTGTCAATCTCACATAATTATTTTGAAAAACAAATATTTTTAACTTACCTGCTCTGTGCCATATGTTTATAGGCAACATGCTCCCAATTGTAAACTAGCTTTTCTTATATATATCTTACCCTAATCAGATGCTTAATTAAAATACATATTGTTAAAGCCTCACACTAGTACATTAATCAACAGTTACCGGTATTTAAATTAGTCTTACTACTAAGAATAGCAGCTAATGTCTAAATGGTCAACATCTTTATAGTGATCCAAACCAAGGTGTCTTTAGTTCAAATCTTGCACTTAGTTGAGATTTTGATTTATAATGTTATCTTTCCATTCTCTACATTTTCATCCAGCTGGTGTGTTGTTTTGGAAATGCTGCTTGCAGTATTAATTTGTTTAAAAATTCTACGGCTACCAGAACAAGTTATAGTCTAATACTGTTGTTAGGAACTGTGATTGCTCTCATGATGCTGAGCCCAGAAATTAGACATGAACTTGAGAATGTAAGTTTTCTACCTTTGTGAAATTTATCTTATTTTATTACAGGTGTTCCTTCAAAGAAGATAATTACTTCACTTTCTTATGTTATACAAGCTGATTATAAAAGAATGTCAAAACCATCGCACTATACTTCAAAAACAAAAAAAAAAGCAATTGATACCTTGCTGAACACAAGTCTTTTAAATAACTTCTAGTTTTTATTTCATGCTTTACAAGTGCTCAGTGCGACCACCACCGGCAGCACATACAATATCAAAAGCATCGCAAATCTTTTCCACTTGCTCTTCTGAAACACATGGTCTTCCAGGACTCTTCCAAATTGTCACCAAGTTAAAGGGTTGTCTTCGAGTCCGAAGATTGGTGAGGAATGCAGTATTTTCAGTGATTGCAGCCCCAGCTGTGATCTACATATTTTGCCACATCCAGGGCAAGCATAACCATTGTCTACATGTGGTCAATTTAGATTTTGTTTTCTCCGTCTGCATCTGTCTTTGGCAGCAGATTTTCTTTTGGTCTCAAAGTGTATCCCGTGACCTTTGTGAGTGACCTCCAGCTGTCTTGTTCTGAGGCTGCATTTAACCAGGTGCTCTCTTCTATGTCAGCTAATGTAAGTTGGCACCTAAGCTGGTCTTTGAAGCGTTTCCGTGGGGTGCCTCTGTTATGTCAACCACCTTTTAGTTCATCAAAAAAGACTGCCTTTGGCATACGTTTGTCTCCCATACGGGATACATGCCCTGCCCAGCATAAATGTTGGACCATAAGAAGTCCCTCTATACTGTCCATACTGGCGTTCGCAAGAACATCGCTGTTTGTAGTGCAGTCTTGCCACTGTATGTCCATGATGAATGATGGAGCGCTAGCATCTTTGGTGAAAGCACTCAAGTAGTCTTAGTTGCTTTCTGTATAGTACCCATGTCTCAGATCCATATAGAAGGATTAAGAGAACCACCACCTGCTAGACATTGATTTTGTAGGTGGCGGGGCGATTTATTCCGCCAAACTCTCACATGAAGGCGTCCAAAAATGCTACTGGCCCTGGCCAGATGGTTATCAACTTCCCTTGAAAGTGAGGCATCGTTTGTACTACCCAGATATGTGAAGTGGTCTACCACGTTAACTCCTATTTCAAATGACCACCTATTCATTCCATTACAACGCTTTTGAAATTAATAAATGCTTTATCATTTTGATGCGTTATCTACAAAGATAAATGAAATTGTCAAATTAAAATTGACACCAAGTTAAACAAGGACAACTCCTGTATCAAATGACTCCTTATTAAGCTCATTACAATGCTTTTGAAATGAATAAAAGCTTGATGATTTCGACACTTTCCTTTTGAATCACCCTGTGTTATCCTTATATAGAAAAATGAAAAGTCTTCCTTTAACCTGAGTAGCTTTATTTAAGATATGTTAACTGAAAACCCTTTGACAATTATATATGTAATGGTATGCATGCATTGCTTAAGAAATTTTTTTTTTCTCTGTAGCCAGAATTTTTGTTTAATGTTTTAAATGGTTTGAAATATTTTTTGTACAAGTCATTACACTCAGCAAGACTCTCTGGCATCAAATCTTGTATTTATATATTAAGTACCAACAAAAGTAACTAAAATTCTCTTTTGTGCAAATAAAAATATAATTCAATATCTATTTGCAAAACTTCTTTTAAAAAATATTTCCTAATTTTACAAAGCTATCTGTCTGTCTATCTCTGTCTGTCTGTCTATAACTTCACACACTTATTAATTGACATAGACAAGACAAGGCTGCCTGATCATGCGGTTTGCGTGCTGGATTGTCGTTTGGATTTATCGATGGTCCCGGGTTCAAACTCTGCCCGCTCCCATCCCCCGTTGTCCTGCGGCAGGTTTGGACTAGGAAGTAAACTATCTTCAACTCTGAAGGAAAATCCAAAACATGTAAAACATTTTACAAACATAATAAAAAAAAAGTAACTAATTAGACAATTAATTACTGGTAATTCTTTATTTTGTTAAATAGCAAAAAAAGAAAGTAATACTTCAGTATTCACAGATATGGCTAAATTTGTTTGGGTTTAGTTCCCTTAAATAATTGTTAACACTATTTCTCCCCCATGCATTCTCTAATCAAGTAGATACTTTAAACAATTATTTATTGTACTTAACAAAACATAAATCAATAATCAAAATAATGAATTAGTCAATTAATTATTTTGTTTGATCTTGAATAAGGAAAATAACTTGTTATTAGTAGATTTAATTTTAAGGATAGTGTTCTTCCCCTTTAGATAAGCTTTGTTGTTGTTTTTTTTTAAAGAATTTTTTATTATATTTATATATTATATGCAATGAGTAGGCATACTTAAAGTCAAAGCCTTACAGCACAATTAAACAATGACTGAGAAAAATTTATTTATTTTGGGTATGAAATGACAGGACACCCATAAAAGCTACAAGCCCAAGTAAATATTTTAAAATTGAAGTTATTTACATAATTGCTTGTCATCCAGGATGGCTGTCTGGTCATGAGGTATGCGCGCTGGTCTGTTTTTCAGTTGTCCCAATGGTCCTAGGTTCATACCCTGCCCGCTGCCATCCCCCATCATTCTGTGGAAGGTTTAGACAAAGAAGAATTTTTTATATTATGCTTGCTGTTGTTTTTTTTACAATCTTATTTCAGAACTCTTGGTTATGCAGAGGATTCTTTGGCAGTGAAGTTTTCACTGACTCTGAATGCAACTTAATCATTGGTTTCCTGGCAGCGTATAGAGTCTGCTTTGCAATGACCATGTTCTTTGTACTCTTGTTTCTTATCACAATAAATGTTCCATCATCAAATGGCTATCAAGCAAGAATTCACAATGGGTACGCTGGAGTTTTTGTATTTTGTATATTGCTCAACATAAATTATATAAAATAAATTACTAAAAACAGTTCATTCCAAATCTAAATAGCTGAATATGGTTGTTAATATTAATCTTTTTAAGCACTAAGCAAATAAAAACAAAAAAGTAAATCTAAATAAAGGCACTCATTTAAAAACATCTTGGATACTGAGTTTTGTAATTTCAGTGTATTGACATAAAAAAAAGTTATAACAATCAAATTAGTAGCTATAAACCAAATATAATTTCAGATATATGACTATATCCCTATATTTTTAACTTAGAAATAATTAATAGGGATTTTACATTTTTACCCATTAGAGCTAGGTGGATTCAGAGCCCCCTAAAGATCCGGAAATTAAAAATCTCAGTCTTCACCAGGTTTGGAACCTGATACCGTTATTTTAGAAGCCAAGCACTTTACCACTCATCTACTGCACTTCTGGAATGCTATCAAGGATCATCAATTTAAATACAATTATACCAGTAGGTCTATTTCAAATATAAAGCCAAGCACTTTACCATTCAGCCAACGTGCCTCAGGATTGGTATCAAGGATCTGCAATTTCTTAAACTTAGATACTATAACAATGCAAGTAGGTCTATTTAAAAAGGTAGCAGATTTTAATTGGTTACAGGCAAGATATCAAGAAATTTTATTCTAATTTTTCAGTGTAGAAACATGGTAGTTGAAAAAAGTCTGTTCATTAAAACAACTACTCCTTCTAAAAAGAATATATATTAGATAAGAAAAAAAAAGTTATGGTAATGTATTGCAACATTAGAAAAATCACTAGAGAGCTATAAGATATCCATACATCATAGATGTGGTGTCATTAACTTCATCTGGAGTTCATCATAAGTTTTGAAGAAAGAGCTGAAAATCTCTCCCGTATTCTCTACCAAATAAACTTCAGAAATAACAAAGAATTTTAAAATCTTTTTTTTACTTTCAGTGTTTGGCCCATCAAGATTTCATTTTTGATTATCATCTGTGTTGTAGCTTTCTATATTCCAGAAAAAACATTTAGCAATGGTGAGTAATATTTATAAATTAATATGGAAGTGGTGAAGTATCAACAATTTACTTCTACTTATTTTAAATCACAAAAGTATTTCATTTCTTTAAAATTATATTTATCATTTTTAATAAGGTCTTAGATTGACTAATTTTTTTTTTTACAAAATCATAATTGTTGTTTTTGTTTGAATTGGTGTGATTTAAATTAGCTAACATTTTTAATTGATATGATACATATCTGTTTTTTTCTGGTGTTGTCTTTTTAGTTTGGTTGGTATTTGGTTTTCTTGGAGGATTTACAACAAACCTGATTCAACTCGCTGCACTGTTTTATATAATTCATATCTGGGCCAACTACTGGAATTCGCAAGACTTTTACCAAGGTAAGAACTATGAAGGCATTTCTGTTAAAGAGGTTATAGTTCGGAGTACATACTTCAGTTCATATTTAAGAGGAGATCCTTATCAGCATGCTATATTTTTAGAAATTGTATTAGTAATAATAAAATAATAACAGTGAAACAGAAAGCATTTTTCTTGTTGGTAATTGTAAATATGTAAATTTTTGTTATTGTATTGCATGATACATAAATATTAACTCATACAGTGTTTAGTTTTTCTTCATTTAGTATGACATCCACATTAGTGACATGTAACTCTTACTCATGACTATAAGAAACTCACAACTGATTTCTTAAGATTTCTTTGTCAAAATGTTTATTTACCTCAATGATTAGGTTTGGCTTCTTGTACTCTTCTGTTCTACTGCATCAGCATAGTAGCAGTGGCTCTTTTCTTTTTGTTTTACACACAGGTAAGTGGATTGAGGACCCAGATAAGGTTTTTGGTAATTTCATTCCCATTTACTTGATCCCTGGTCATTTCATCCTCTCATATTTCTTATCTAGCAAATAATTATTGTAAAAATTATGAAATCCTTTAAAATATTTTTTTTTATTTACATGACAAAAGTGTGGCACATTAAATAAGAACAAAATTTTTAAATTATAAATATTTAACATTATAAATAAAGATTTAATGTAAAAATTGCTTTTTTGCTTTAATGTAAAATCAGTAAGATAAATAGGCTAATGATCATAAGTACTGAAGACACTTGATTGCTTCATACATATGTAGAAATATTGATACAGATTTATACATGTACACAGATAAAAGTTTGATACCCTAATTTAAAACCTTATATTGTTTAAACTAAAATTTAAAACAAAGCTTATATAGACAATATGATTAGGCCCTAAAGGATGGGTGAAATAAATAAAAAGGTATCTCAAGGTTCAAAACATTTTCCAAATAAAGATAAAGTGAAAGATGACCCCCCAAGAGATACGTTTTCAGCAGCATGATTATAATAATTCTAATTGTTTATTCTTATCTCATAAAAGATTTTAGCACTCTCTCCACACTTTGTTCTGATGAAGATGTTATTTGTAAGAGAATATTGACATCCCTTCATCAAATATACATTGTGATTTTTCAATATTTATGGGTTAAATTTAGAATTATATTATAGGTTAAATCTTTCAGTATATTGATTTTTTAATGAATGCTTAAAATATATTTTGTTTTTTGTACTCAGTTTAAAGTTATTAAAAGAAATATTTTCTTTAATAATGTAATAATTTATTTTATTTATTACACTTTTGTAGCCTATTCATTTTCCTTTAATATAAAATCAAATATGTTAATTTAAAGCTTTAAAAAAATTAGTTTAATTCTGGTAACAAAACCCTCTGCAAATCTCCATTTTTTCTATCAAAATAATACTTATTAAAGATTTAATAAACATATTTATATATTATAAGCAATAAGTAGTCTTACTTAAAGTCAAAGCCTTTACAGCACTATTAAATAATGACTGAGAAAAATTTATTTATTTGGGTAGGAAATGACAGAACACCCAGAAAAGCTGCAAGCCCAAGAAAAATATTTTTAAATAGAAGTTATTTACATAATTGCTTGTCATCCAGGATGGCTGCCTGGTCATGAGGTATGCGCACTGGTCTGTTTTTCGGTTGTCTCAATGGTTCTAGGTTCATACCCTGCCCACTGCCATCCCCCGTCATTTTGTGGAAGGTTTAGACTAAGAAGTAGATTATCTATAACTCATCCGAAACACGTAAAATATTTTATAAAACAAAACATCTGATGACATTAACTGTTTTTGTTTCAGTTAAGTTTATGTTGGAGACTTAATTTGCTTCAGTTCTTTTTTAAGCATTTTTGTAATTGGTAGCCAAAAGGTTTATTGTTTGGAATTTGAGCCATATTTTAAAGTTTTAATCAGGATATTTTACATTGAGATTGTTTCTGGGGCCACACAGCTTTAATGAGTAAATCCATTTTGTATTAATTTAAAATGGTGCTAATTACTAAAGCAAGGTTGAAATTTAAATATATATTTATTTAATTTCCCATTAGTATACTCAATGTCTTGGACAATGCATCGCAAATAAATGTATATATGAATATAACAGCAAGTCATTGTTGGTGAATGTTTAGCTAATGAACTCTATGTATTTTATTTCAAACAGGACTGCCAACTGCATCAATTTTTTGTAGGATTTAATATGACGTTGACATTTTTAATGAGTGTTTTTTCAAAATTACTTCAGTTTTGTAAATGTAAGTTTTTATAAAATAAATTGAGACATCGTCTAGTGCAAAATAATAAATATGTTGCAATTTAATATTTATAAAATTTGTATACTTTGCATTTTGTTTTTGTTTTTCATTCTGCTTAATATTTAAAATGTTGACACATCATAAAAAAAAAAGTTTCTTATTTCTTATAATGGGAGAAATGTATGTAAGAACTCTTTTCTATCTAGTCCATGAAATCAATATGTTTGTTTTTTAAAAAGTGGCAAAAAAAAAATTAAATTTTATCTTATTTTGATTTATTTAGTTTTGTTACCATAATTTTTCATCAAACTTTTTAATTGTAAACATAGCCACCTTAAAAGACTTTGATTCAATGTATTTTTTGCTTGTAGGTAAACCTGATGTTGGACTCTTTGAGTCATCAGTGGTAACAGCTTACATCATGTACCTCACACTGTCAGCCATGTCCTTAAATCCAGGTATAGTAATAGTTTGTGAACTTAATTTGGAATATCTATATGAGGGTTTGGGAACCAACATTTTTATATACTTTCTCTTCAAATGAACAAAAACCTAGAATGTGAAGTCCATTTATGTTTTGGACATTCATCAGAATTGAAGATTATAAAATTTTAGCCAGACTTCATGCAGAATGAGCAGGCATGACGACAGGCAGGAGTCAAACTTTGGACCATCAAATGACAGTCCAAAGCATACAACATATGACCAGACAATTTTCCATGATAGAGCTAGAAAAAGAATAAAACAAATTGGTGAAGGGGAAGATTAAAACCCAACAAATTGATGGTTAAAGTATTTGTGCGCATATACCCTCTATACATATACCCATGTATGCCCACACAAAATTACAAAAAAAAGTAAAAGCTAAATAGTGCAACTCGCAGCTTATATACCCTGCATGTGCAAAGCATGACTTGCTGTTAACTACTGGTACATAAAGTGCTATCATCGGTACTATTTCTTTTCTTGAGGTTTAGAATGAGATATTCATATAGTTTTCCATTGTACATTTCACAACCACACAACTAACTATAGGATGTATAAAGAGTTTAGACACACTGGTATATCCATTGTTTCCATTATGCTATGTTTATGAGTAAAATAAATTTTGTAAACCCTTCACCTTTGTACAGTAATTCTATTCTCTAAATTGTAATTCCTTGGGTAACAATTATTGTTGAGTTCTGTCATCAAACTATTTTTTTTATTTTCCTTGTGTCTATTTCTACCTATCCATATAATGATTAATGCTTTTTTTTTAAATTAAAGAAATAGAAGAAGTGAAAAGGTTAAAGAAAAAGGTTCTTGAGTCTTCAAACTTGTTTATTTGTCATCGTTATTGTGTTTTTTTTGTGGGTAGTTAAAGAGCTTGAAATAAAAGATTCAACTGTCTTTTTTGTGTATAAATTTTGCCCTCAAATGGGTTGTGGCTTATAAAAAAATAATAGAAACCTTTACTTTGAAAGTATTCAAGTCGGATTACACAAATATTTTTTTTTTTTTTTCATTAATTTTTGTTTTTCTTCTGTTATTAGAAAAAGATTATGTACATTAATTTAAGCTTTAAAATAAACTTTTAAAATAGTATTGACACTTTTTAATGTGAATTAGATTTAGCATTACATTATAGATACTTTATTGCCTATTTTTCTAGAAAAAAAAATTATGTCGTTGGTTCTCTGAAATGTTTTTTTTAGCCCTCATAACTTGTTTCATTTGTTTTCGTCTGATTCATTTTATTCATACAGATACACAATGTAACCCTTTTCTGAAAAATAATATTTTTAACTCTACTGGTGTCAGAAGCGCTGGATTTAGTGATATGACTGCATCTAATATCAGCGGTTACAATATCACTGGATTCATCAATATTGATAAGGAACTTGAGGAAGTGCGCAACAAGTCTGTATGCTTCTGGGTTAATGTCTTGGTTCTCTTAATTGACGTCTTCGTTATTCTAGCATTAAGGTTTGTGTTTTTGTATATCCTGGCTGTTAACATAAAACAGGTTGTATGTCTAATCGGCAAAAGATTTTTTTTGAGTGAAGAAGCTAGCTTAACCTTGAAGAATTTAGTTACTTTCTTTCTGTTCCTAGTATTTTTCCCAGAAAGCTGAATAATAAAGAAAATACAACCTAGTAATTAATGAACAATGTCAGTTTCTTTTTGCACAAAAAAGGGCTTTATTGAGGGAAGGAGAATTACAGAAAACATTTTAACTATCTTCTCTCTTTTTTGTAAGTAATATATAGCTAATATGATTTGGAACCAACTCAGCTGCAATATTCAAAGATATCCACTCCTGTTTCCTCAAGGTTCAGTTCAGAAGCCTTGACATCCATGATCATGACATTTTCTGAAACTCTAATTTTACTTATTAATTTTAAGTAAAAAAAAAACAAAAGAAACAATAGTGATAATAATTGATTATATGCTATTTTACTCAACTGTAAAGTTAATAAACTCTTGTAAATGTTATATTTCTCTCAAATTCTGCTCAATTCATCTAACAGGATACTTTCCTCTACATTCAATCATGTTGTTTTAGCCAATTATGTAACTTTATCAAAAAAAAATTCAACTTAGACAGAATTTTTTATACTCTAAATTAAAAAAAATATCATATTGGATTTCTATTTTCTATTTTTTTTACTGTGTCTTTTTCTCTTGTGGTTCCAACTATCTCACTCTTTTCATTCATTCCTTCTATCATTTTTGCCTGTGAATTTAATCTTATGTCATTTATTTATATTATATTTTTTTAAAAATATCTCAGAAATCATCACATAGCATACCAAATGAAAATAAAAGGAGAAAAACTACTTGCAAGAAGAATACAATTCACTGTCAGTGGAATAATTTTTAATGTTTCATTACAAAAAGGTCTTATAATTATATCAGACTCACACATTTTGGACATCTTCCTTTCATTAAATATTTCTACTTAATTGTGACCTAGTATCAAAAAAAAAACAAAAAAAAAACTGACATTGTTCATAAAACAAATATTACAAAAACAAGCTAGAATAGCTACATACATACTTTTTTCCATCATTTCCCAAATTCTTTTATTCACTCTTTCCAAATAGGATGGCTTCCTGGTTGTGTGGTATGCGCACTGATTTGTCGTTCAAATGGTCTCGATAGTCCAAGGTTCATATTCTGCCCGCTGCCACCCCCCTGACCCTATTGTCCTATGGGGTTTTAGGGCTAGGATGAAAATATTTTTAATTCTTAAGAAACATTCAAACCATGTAAAACATTTACAAACATTTTACATAAGGTGTTCTTCTAGCTGAATATTTCCCCTTAGTTATTTAAATGTGTGTGGTAAGGATAGGAACAAGTTAAGTAGCTAGCTTAATTCTTTAGAGACCTAACAAGATTTAAAAATTTTTAAGGATGAGTATTTTTAAAATAAATTTGCAAATGTTTTACTGCAAATTGAAATCATTAGAAATTAGAATAAAACTGAATGCTAGTTTTTTAAAACCTTTTATAAAAGTTGACAATCATACTCACTTCCTTTTTTTTTTTATCACCATGTAATACTTTCTTTTCCAGCATTTATTTAAGTAGAAGCAAGGAAGAATATGATTCTGCCTCGATCGAAACAGGTAAAAAAAGAAATTATCATTAT
Source organism: Biomphalaria pfeifferi (assembly GCA_030265305.1). Lineage (NCBI taxonomy): Eukaryota > Metazoa > Mollusca > Gastropoda > Planorbidae > Biomphalaria > Biomphalaria pfeifferi. Next base: position 1,779,881 of record JASAOG010000117.1, read on the forward strand.
GAGTTCTAATGTTCAGGATAACACTATGTTAATTTAGCACTTAAATATCTGGCTGCTCAACTTATGAAACAGGTTTCTCTCCCTGACATTTAATCTCTTGAATGTCAATTTCCCTATTAAGCAAAAGTTACAAGAGAAATATACAGTTTATCTGTTTAAAAAAATGCAGTAAATCTGATCAAGTTAATTATTTTTCTTCCAATCATCAATAAGTGTTTTATTAGAAACAGTTAAAAGTCTCATTACAACATTCAGAAGCTGGTGTGTTTATAGTAAAGATGTCAGGCCTTCTTGGGTTAGTTTGTTGCACATGGCAGCAATCTTCCTTTTGGGATGCAATGTCCTCAGCTTCACACCAGTCAGCATTTAATGTTTTCACTTGAGTAGTACTGTATACTGTAGATTCTGAACTTCTAGCTGAGTGAAATGCAATGCATCAGTAGGATGTTCAGCCCATTTAAATAACAGTAGCATTAATTATTGTAGAGAGATTCATTCTTTATATGTTAACTCTTTCTTTCCGTAATAATTTTCCTCGTTCCCATTGTATTAATTATTTTGCTCATTTGTATTTTACTATCCTGTTCTGATTAAACTTCAATAACTTTTTTTGTTTGTTTTCAGAAAATGTTATATTTGGTATTGAATTATCTAAGAATGCATGCTTTTTTTACACAACACAAATTAAAGTTTATAACTCCAAAAATCCATTTAGTTTAATGGGGTCAAATCAAAGTTGACATCGTCAATCAGGAGAGAAAGAATAAAACCTTTTTCTGTTTGCCTTAGGAATAAGCTCCTTTGAGAATTGCAAGGGCTAGTGGGATATAGAAGGTGTCTTGAAACTCTGATTTGGTTAAAGAAAGTCCATGTTTTCATCCACAAATGAACAAGCACTATTGTTGAGCATGTTATTGTTAAGATTTTTTTATTAATTACTGAATGGTTACAATTTTTGTCTAAAGTTTAAGATTTCCTGACTTACTCATAACACTTCTTTCTTCCTCTCTATCCTTTAAATTATTTTTTCTACTTAAATGCTTTCAGGTAACCAAGAAAAGAAACCAAAGTAATTTTATTGGTTTACTAATGCTCTTAGAAATAACTTTCTAACCATAGTTTAGGTATAGAACCTATATTATAAATTTGCATACATTTTTTTTTTTCAGCTGGGTTATAACATAGCCATAACCCTGTGCAATGGGGAGCATGTCGTGCATGTTTTCATTAATTAACCACAGAAACCTTTTTTTTTAAATATTGATCATGGGATAATTATGTGATCTATATTACTTCTTCATAAAGGTTAGCTATATTTTGTGAGTTGTTAGTTTTATTATATCTACATGAATTTCAATGCAGACTGTCCATTTTAGAAACCTGATAAGAATGTGGTCTGATTCTTTTAGTTTGAGAGAAGCTATAAAATGTCATTGAAGGAAGAACGTTTTTCAACTGGTTTAAAATATTTGTCTTATATATTATTTCGATATAAGCTGGTTTTGTTAGATATGTATAAAATAGTTATCCTTTCTTTATCCTTTGTGTCTATTTTATTTTATTTTTTGCTTACATGGTAATTCGTTTTAGTCACTTCTCCTTTTGTAGATCATCATCGCATTGACATAATTTTAGTCACTATTTTTGACTTAAGCCTAGGTGCCAATTTTTTTTTTAATTCTTATTTTTCTAATATTTTCCAATTTTTTATTCTCCTTGTAGAGTTCTGCATTAGGTTTAAAAATTGTTTTTTATAAATACGTCAATTTACAATGTTTATAGTGTTCCAAATAGTTGTTTATTCTTTTCATACATTTAACTTTAATTTGTAGATGCTCCTGCAAAAATAAACAATGCATATTTTTAATATTCTATGTACTTTCATAGAGGGAAATGTATAGTTAAAAACAAGTATTTTACTATGCTTATTTTTTTATACAATATTATGTTTCTCCCTAGCCCCAGGAATATTTATTTCCATATCAAACGTGTGATTTATTCCTTCTCAGGAAGTAGCACTGTAGAACTCCCATTTCTCCTTCACTTCCTTTTAAACCTGAAAACATATAAATTTTGTATTTCATGTTCTGTTATAATGGTTCAGAAAAAATAAAAACAATTATCACCTAGTAGCATCTAAAAAGTCATCTTAATGATTGTTTGCAATTTGAAAAGTTAAATATATATTCCTAAAAATTTAATCTCATTAATTCCACAATTGAATAGTGGTCACTTATGGCTGTACTACTTCATGTTAACAATCATTTATGGTCAAATCACACCTTTCAAACAATACATGTGCATTTCCAATCAATAAGTTGAAGACAAGCTCGATTTTTTTATGCTGTGAAATTTCAGCTTACGCCGAGGAATCAGTATTGGTAAACTCCAGAATAGCGGGATATGGACTTAATATTGATTCTTATGACTTGAGAAAATCGTATGGGATTATGCATGTCACAAGTGAGAAATTATTTTTTTTGGTTAGGTCTAAATACTTATTTCATTATGAATCATTATTCTAACTTTGTATAATGTCATGCTTTGCACATCCTATGGGAGGCGTGGTGGCCAAATGGTTATGCGCTTTGCTTCCAAACCGAGGTACCGGGTTTGAATCCTGGTGAAGACTGGGATTTTTAACTTCGGGATATTTGGGCACCTCTGAGTCCACCCAGCTCTAATGGGTATCTGACATTAGTTGGGGAAAAGTAAAGGCGGTTGGTCGTTGTGCTGGCCACATGACATCCTCGTTAACCATAGGTCACAGAAACAGATGACCTTTTCATCACCTGTTCTATAGACCACAAGTTCTGAAAGGGGGAACTTACTTTTTTACCATCATCCTATGATTATTTTAATCTACTCCCCTATCGTTATACACTTCAATCTCTTCTAGATTAGAAATGTGTTTTTGGAAAGTTGTTTTTTTTCATAGAGAGGGACATAATAAGCCTCACCACGAGGTCAGCTGCATATTTTTACCTTACCTTTACCTATCCCTTAATCTGTTGGACCGTTGGGGCACCAGGCAAGACTTGTCGACCGTCTTTCTCCATTCCTCCCTTTTTTTAGCCTTGTTTAGAACCTCTCTCATTGGCAGGCCCGTCCATTCTTTAATGTTGTCCTCCCATCGCTTTTTCTGTCTGCCTCTTCTTTTACCTGGCACTGTTCCCTGAAGGAAGGTCTTTGTGAGCCTCGTAGATCTTCTAATGTGGCCATAGGCTTTAAGCTTTCGTCTTTATACAATAGTTAGCAGGTCGTCATGGGCTCCGATCGCTGCAGTAACCTTGTCTCTGATTTCTTGGTTTGTGATGCGGTCTTTGAATGTGATGCCTAGGATCCTTCTGTAGCATCTCAATTCCATTGCTAGGATCCTCCTCTCTAGCTCTGCATTCAACGTCATATCAGAAGAACAAGCGGGTTATAGACAAGGTCGCAGCACAACAGAACAAATCCTAAACCTCAGAATACTCTGTGAGAAATATCTTCAGCACCAAGAGAATCTTTTCCATGCTTTTATTGATTTCAAGAAAGCTTTCGATCGAGTATGGCACAGGGCACTCTGAGCTACAATGGAAAAGTACAACATTAATAAAAACATAATCAAAGTTATCCAGAACCTCTACAAGGATGCCACCAGTGCGGTGTACTTCAACAATAATATTGGGGACTGGTTTAAAACCACAGTCGGAGTAAGACAAGGCTGCCTACTTTCACCAACACTCTTCAATATCTTCCTTGAAAGGATAATGGAAGATGCCCTCGAGGGCTATGAAGGTACTGTTAGCATTGGAGGAAGAAGAATTACTAACTTGCGCTTCGCAGATGACATTGACGGCCTAGCAGGGACAGAAGAAGAACTAGCTGACCTGGTGATGCGCATCGACAAGACTTCCGCAGCATATGACATGCAAATAAATGCAGAAAAAAAACAAATTATGACCAATAGCTATCAGGGCTTTAAAAGAGGCATCAGTATTGGAGGTGAAAAGCTAACTAGTGTTAACAGCTTCAAATACCTCGGAGCTATTGTCTCAGATGAAGGAACAAAACCCGAACTATTGGCCCAAATAGCACAGTCCACAGCAGCCCTTTCAAAACTTAAAATAACAAGGAAAGACAAGGGCTTAGCCCTCGGCACCAAAATCAGACTGATGCGCTCCCTGTTCATGGCCACATTTTTATAAGCTTGCGAGTCCTGGATGTTGCATATTGAAGTCCAGGAATAAGGACAAGGATATTAAAGACTTGTTTGAAGAACTCTATAGGCGAGGAAAGATTTTTGGGGGCATCATTAGTTCTATATATTTGTATAAGACTTGTGTATAAAACCTTCTCTGAGGTCTCAGTTTCGATGTTTCATAGTTCATTGTCATTACCTCAAGTTATTTTATTCTTTTCAAGATTGAGAGCGTCTGTTGACTGTATGCATAAAATACAACTGTTAGAGCAACTTAATGCATTAAAAAAACATTTAAAAAAAATTTTTTTAAATGCATATACGAAATGTAATTGTATCAATTAGTTTGGATCACTCGTGTAATTAAATTTGTAATAGATCTAGACCAACAACAAGAAATCTGTTCGATTGGAAATATTTTTACCAATTATTTTTGTTTAGCGCTATTTCATGCTTTTAGCTTTCATAATGCACTATGATCCTATCGCTTATCTGGACCAGTTGGGAAAATGAGGGGGGGGGGGGAGGGGGGAAGAAAGAAAGTGAAATCTGGGGGGATTTTACCGTAATTGGTTTTTAAAAGCATATACCAAAACAAAAAGGGGGAACAACCTGTATTTGAACTTGTGACTTACACCTCCTCTGGCTGATGTACTAACCACTCTGCTAGTGAGGTACTCATGACTAGAGAAGATTGTATAGTTATATATTGTTTGCTTCAATTTAGAGCTGCGGACTAATTCAGCTTATACCACCACTTTAGTCAAGTAATACCACTTCCCTTTTTCAAGACACCAAACAAAATAATTATCAATTGTTAATTAACTAATTGGTTAATTTTTTTAAATTGATTTTTAGTGTTGTCAGGTAAAAGAAATAATCATAAAAATTTCATGTTGATCTGATATCGGGTGTCTGAGAAATAACGTCTTTTTACCAGACTGACAGAGTGAGTTGATATAAGCTTTGTAAAAAAAATATTTTATGCTGTTATAGCTCAATATATTAATCATATTTATAAATCAATAATTTGCCAAGTGTTGTCTTGGCTGCTTGAATTTAATCAATGCTATCAAGTCATTATCCAGTCATAACACCAAATGTGCATCAGACGAGTAATTGTAACCAGATAAATGTTGCTACATCTAATCGCAGCTGAACAACTGTCTGTCTCTTAACATGCTAGCAGTTTGAAATAGTGCATGCATTTTTTGATCAAGAAACTTCTGCAATCATTAAGACTCAATTTAAATGGACAAATGGAAGAGGGCTAATTAACATGTGACAAGTCAATGCCATGGTACAATGCCATCATGGCTAATTTTGCTGATTTGTAATACAATCGTCAGTCTTAAATACATACTTCTGAGTTTGGTTGTATAATAATCCTTAGAAAAGAAATTTGATTTTAGCTCTTAGACTGCTTGTGGAGTCTACAAACTGAATGTTTTTTGAACAAGGTTTATTTAGTTAGAGATTTTTGAGGCCCTAAGAAACAAACCTTTTTTATTTCTTCTGTACAGTTCTAAGGTCAAACATTCTAATATAGTGCTCTGGCTGTGGGGAGAGAAATCATGCTAAATATTTTTTTTGTTTATGTGTTGTTGTTTTTTTTGGGGGGGTTAGAATTTAGATGCAAGTCAGTGATTGCACGTGGTTGTTGTGCTGGCCACATGACAACCTCTGTTAACCGTAGGCCACAGAAACAGATGACCTTTACATCATCTGCCCTATAGACCACAAAGTCTGACAGGGGAACTTTACTTTACAGTGATTGCACTTAATCTTGAAAAATACAGAAAATCACTCTTGATAGCAGAGAACTGTAACAATCATATTGGATTATTGTTTTACATTTTCCAAAATGTTAGCACTTAGATCAGCACATTATTTGATTTGCCTCCCCAGTATAACTGTATTTGTTTTATATAAAAAGATTCAAATGTTTGTTAATCTCTAGAATGTAGACTTTAAGCTCATAATAAAAACAGAAAAAAAAAAAAAATTTTCATTTCTGTATTTTAAGCCTGGAAAGCAGTATTAATATTATATGTAAGCGGAAAGCATTCTTGTGTACAAAAAAATAATGTAGAATTCGCCTGGCATATCTTTCACAAACATACTTCTATAGAATACCTTTTAACAGAACACCATTTCTCATTTTATGATAGAGTAGACTTCATTTCAAAGTCCCCACTTCCAATCACTAACATACATTGAGACAATGCCAAAAGTTTTTCATTAGCAGTATTGTCTACCAATATAGATATTATTTCAAGCCTCCGTTACTTTCCCCCAATGGTCTTGAAGTGCAAACACCTCAGGACTTTAACTTCTTTGAACATCTTGAACCACAGTTATGCTCGAATTAGTCAGGACTAGATTGCATGATTCCATTTTATCATTATTTATCTAAATTATAGCATGAAGATCTTTATAATATTTTTTGACTCTATCACCATTGTGTACATTAAATATTTTTAAAAGCTAACGGTTCAACTGTTTTCCTTTTATTTAATCATATTTTGAAAGTAGTTATTTTTAATTGTTTAAGTATAGTTATGTTTTATATGTTTGGACATTCCTTCAGAAATGGAGATTATTACGTCCTAGACTGAGCCTTCTGCAGGATGGCTTTCTAAATTTAGTGATTTTACTATAGGTGTTACTCTGAATATTCATTTGTTATGAATCTCACTGCTCTATTTTGTGTCTGTTCCAGTTTCTTAATGTTTTCTAGAGTTGAGGGGTCCCAAACGGAGGATGCATATTCTATTATTGGCCTAACCAAGGTTAAATAACATTTTAGTTTTATGTTCTTATTTGATTTATAGAAATTTCTTTTAATAAACCCTAATGCTTTGTTGGATTTTTTTTTATAGTTTCATCAATATGTGGATTCCATGACAGTTTTTCATTTATTATAACACCTAGGTATTTTGCGTTTTTAGTCTGTGTTACTGGTTTGCCATGAATAAGATAAGTGGAATTAATTTGTTTTAGTTTTTTTGTTACTCTTAACAACTGACATTTTTCTGGGTGGAAAGACATGCTCCAATTTGATTCCAATTTCTGTAATTCATCTAATTCTCTTTGTAAAATATCTGTGTCTTGTGTTGTTTTTATTGTTCTATATATATTATGCAATCGTCTGCAAATAATCTGACTTTTGTTCCTGAAGTAATGCAATTTGGTAAATCATTTATGTAAATTAAAAATAGTAGTGGACCCAAGACTGTTCCTTGAGGTACACCTGAATTTACTGTTATCGGTGTTGATTTAGAGCCATTTATTATTACAGTTTGTTCTCTCCCTATCAGAAAATCTTTAATCCACTGATGCAGTGGATTATTAATGCCAAAATATTTTAATTTTTTAAGCAAACTATGGTGGTGAACTTTGTCAAAAGCCTTAGAAAAATCTAGTAAGATAGCATCTATTTGTTCACTATTATCTAAACCTTTAGAAAAATCATCAATTAGTCCTATTAGTTGTGTTTCACATGATCTATATTTCCTAAAGCCATGTTGGTATGGTGTGAGGACATTTTGCTTGTCTAAGTGGTTTATGATGTTGCTACATATTATGTGTTCTAGGATTTTACATGTGATGCTGGTAAGTGATACTGGTCTGTAGTTTCCTGGGTCAGATTTTTCTCCTTTTTTAAATAGGGGGGTGGCATTAGCTTCTTTCCAGTCCTTTGGTACTCTGCCCTGGTTAAGTGAAGCCTAAATTTTTTTTTCTCCATAGGGGGATATTTGTAAAAAAATAAAATAATTTAACATGCATTGATATTTTAAGTAACGATTGAAAGGTTGTTTCAAACTGTTGATCTTACTGTATTGTAGGTAGAGGGATAGGACAGCAAGCTGAGGAAGGTGTAGGTTACTCCTACATGCGGTACCACCTGATCCTGTTCGTTGGATCTCTTTATGTAATGATGACATTGTCTAGCTGGTCATGGTAAGCAGAACTTACTTGTTATTACTGGCTACTCTTATTTTATTATTGAAAGAATTCTTTGAGTGAAGTTTGGTCATAATTTCAGCATGTGGTCATAGTTTAAGCATGTGCTCATAATTTCAGCAAACAAAAAAAAAAAAACAAAAAAAAAAATTATAACATTAAATTTTTGCATTTCAAAAAATGAATATTGTTAAACATTGATGACTGCCTAGTTGTTTGGTATGTGCTCTGGACTGTTGTTCTGATTTCAAACCATGCATACTGCTGTGCCCTAGCATTATGCAGGGTCTACAACTTTACCTTCACCTATCCCTTAGTCTGTTGAACCATTGGCGCACCACTCAAGATGCGTTGATTTTCTGTCTTTTTTCTTGAATAAAATTTCCTTTCTTTTATGTTGTCTTCCCATTGTTTTCTCTGTCTGCCTCTTCTTTTTCCTCATACTTTTCCCTGAAAAAAGGTATTTGCAAGCCGTAAGGACCTTGTGATATGGCCATAGAGTTTGCGTTTTTTGACAGTAGTTAGCCAGTCTTTGTGGGGTCCTATCGCTGTATTAATCTTGTTTCTAATCTCTACATTTGTGATGTTATTTGTGATGGGGTCTTTGTAAGTGATACCTAGGGTCATTTTGTAGTATCTCAATTCCAATTGCTAAGATCCTCCTTTCAAGTTCTAAAGTCAGTGTCCAAGATTCGCAAGCATAAAAGAATGTGGCCATGACCAAGGAGCACATGAGTCTGATATTTTGTGTCTAGGGCTATGCCTTTGTTTTTCCAGATTGTTTTGAGTTTTGCAAGTGCTGCTGTGGACTGTGCAATTCTGGCCAGTAGTTCAGGTTTGGTTCTCTCATCTGAGACAATAACTATTGACACTTGTCAGTTTTTCACCTCCAATACTGATGTCCTTTTTAAGTTTTAACCCCTGTTGGCTATTGGTCATAATTTTTTTTTCTGCATTGATTTGCATTGTGAAAGTTTTGTCTCTATGCATTACCAAGTCAGCTAATTCTTCTTCTGTTCCTGCTAGACCTGAAAAGAGTTGGTAAAAGTAGTTGTACTCCAACTGCGGTTTTAAACCAACCTCCAATGTTGTTTTTGAAGTACAGTGCACTAGTGGCCTGCTTATAGAAGTTCTGGATTACTTTTATTTTTATGTTCTTGTTGGTATAGAAAAATGAATAATCCGAAAAACGACCAGCTCCTCTACCACCGAAGGAAAAGCCACCTTAACCTGCGCTATCTGTGGACGGGAATGTCTCTCCAAGATAGGGCTCCACAGCCACATGAGGAAGTGTGCTCTGAGATGAACCATAGTCGTTCTACAACTGAAGGAGGCCAATGATACTGAGGATGTAATAATCTATATTTCTGAAGGAATGTCTAAAACTTATATAACAAACAAAAGAAACCCCAGATTTGCTATGTCAACTATCCTGTAATTAAATATATTACTAGTGCACCACATGTTTCTGATTGACCAGATTGTCCCTCATTCCTCTAAACTTTCTCCTTTCAACAGTGTTTCTTTTATAACTCATTAAGATTTGTCTATTTTTACCACTGCTGCTATTCTCTATTGATGAAGGAGACTAGGTACAATAATCTACTTTCCAATTAACTCAAAAATGTGTTTAAACAATTTGTAATATAAAAAAAAATCAATAGCTAAAATGTAACTCATATTCCTCATTGCCTGGTATGTGCTTGTCACTGCTGTTAGGTGACATTTAATGATGCATATTAGTGTAATTAAAGATGTCTTGTTTCACTTTGAATTTTGGTACTATTTGATGTTGCGTATTTTCACTCCAATTAGTACAGAACAACAGATATTAAAATTCATAAACTTAAGTCTTGCTTAGCAGACATATTTATTCCCAATAACATAAAATAACAGTTCACTGGCAATTCCAGCCATCAATGAAATCACATGAAATAATTCACATAATTATATAATATAATCCAAATAGAATTTCATTTAACACTCAGCTAGCAATACTCTCACTTAAAGATATATAATACGTCTGTCTTCTTGATACTCATGGCGTCGACTGCTTCTGACCATGTGGTCAAAACCTCAAAACAAGATTTTCTTCCCATAATGCCACTGTGGATTCTTGCTCTCCACGTGAAACATCCCAAGCACAGATATAGAGTGTATTTCGTGCTTCAAAACTATTCCATGTCACTATGCAATTAAATAATGATGTGACATACATCCCTTCCCCTAGAAAGGATTTTGAAAAAATCTTTTTGATAAGAAAACATATCCCAATGTCTTCTGTTACAACATATATCTATATAATGGGTTAACAGTTCATAGTATCAAATCTTTAAGTCCTCAGATACTTTTATCAAATTACATCTCTTAATCATAATTTATTCAAGAGGTAACAAATCAATAATAAGTAAGTATTAATTTCAAAACAATATATGTTCTCAAAAATCACACAGTTGAATACACCTCAACACAAGTAATAATGTTTTCAGAAAATATATGATTGAAAACAGATATACATTATTAAAAAAAAATTCAATCATATGACATTATTAGATAGTTTTAATAAAATTCATTTTGAAGATATCTTAAAAAAAATAAATCAAATAGTTATTTACAATTGTATCCAAAAAAAAAAGGTCTGTCAATATCAGTATGTTTTATTACCATGCACTCATTCTCAATATATGATCATGTATGGCTATTATAAAAAAAATTAAATTAATGAAGAAAGAAGAAAATATATATATATATAAAATATATAAGAGACAAACATAAAAACAATATATACATACTATTCAGATATAGAGTGTATTTCGTGCTTCAAAACTATTCCTTGTCACTATGCAACTAAATAACTAATTAATGATGTGACAGTGCTCTGGACTAAATCCACTGTCGTACTGAACCTTTTCTGCTACTGTTCCTTAATGTCTTGCAGTAAGTCCATAGTAATCTTCAATTCTGATGGAACATCCAAAACATATAAACATAGACCTATACACTTTTATAGCATTTTGCTTTATTTGTTCTGTTTGAATTTATGCAATGTAAGATAACTATTGCATTCTGTTCTTCAGGATGTTTGTCAACCCAAGTTATGATATCATGCTGCTAAAAGCCAACAAAGCCTCAGTGTGGGTCAAGATAACATTAAGCTGGTTATGCGTTATTGTACATGTGTATTGTATATGTGTAGTGCATGAAAGGCCATAGATGTGTTGTGCATAGATGCAGTTTTCTACAGTTTTATTCATACTGTTAAATTTTTTTCACAACTTATTCTCATCTTTTGTATATTCCAAATGTTTAAAGTATTTTTGATTGACATGAGCATTTGTATCCTTTATAATCCAAAACTTATTTATAACCCTGAAAATGTGTTCCTATAGGATTGTTTATGCACTTACTTTTTTATCCTACAGTGTGTTGTAAACATTATTTGAAGCATATATAATATATTGCATATAATGCATTATTTATATATATGTAGATATGGAGCATATACATACATTAGATTTTAAATTTTCATTGTTTTTGAAGAAATTGTTTTTACTTTATGGGTATGTGTAATTTTCATGGAACTGCTTGCATTTTAAACCAATGTTGTTTTTTTTTAAAGAATTTAAACTTTAATGTTTATTTTCCACTTAAACAAATAATTCAACTTTTGAATTTATCCTGTGAACTCCCAGAGGAGCATAGGGCTGCAACCATGCCTCTCCACCGAACTTGGTGCAGCTTTCTTTATCTGCTCCCTTGTCATTCTAGTATCCCCATCTGGCCTCTTCCAGGTTTGCTTGGGCCTACCCACTTTCCTTTTTCCTTATGGATTCCAATCGCAAACCTGCCTTGCAAGATTGGTAGCTGGTTTTCGCAGGGTGTGACCTATCCAGCTCCACTATTGCTTCTTGATATCTTGGGCAATGGGTTTTGCCTAGCTCTTTCCCACAAATTGACAATAGTTATCTTTTCCTGCCACCTAATTCCCAATACCAGGTGTAGGCATCTGTTAACAAACATCTGGGGTTTTTCCATATTTGTTTTGAATCAATAAAAAAAAACACAATTAGTTGATTAAATAGTGGTGATTAATTAATTTTGTTTGATAGTGAAAAGGGAAATAAATATTGTATTATTGAGATAGATGGCTGTAAATGTTAAGCTCTTTCCCTTAGATAAGCTTCTTTTTTTTTCTAGTATTTTTACAAAGCTTATATCAACTCACTCTGTCTGTCTGTGTGTCTGTCTGTTTGGCCAAATGTTTGTACACATCATTTCTCAGACATCCAATCTCTGATCAAGTTGAAATTTTGCACAATTATTTCTTTTACCTGTCAAAACAAGAATCAGTTATAAAAAAAAATAACCAATTAGTATTACTTTTTTTGGTATCACAAACAGGGGAAAGAAATAGTACTTGACTGAAGTGGTGGTATAAGCTGAATTAGTCTCCTTTATATTAAGCTTAGTGAACACAAATTGAAATAGAAACAATAGATAACTCTACAATCTTCCATGTTCATAGACTCTTCACTAGCATAATGTTTATCACATTGGCTTGAAAAGCCTGAGAAGGCTTTACCCCACAGTTCAAATTCAGGTTGTTTCTTTTTTTTTAAAAATACATTTAAAAAGAGATCAACTAGATACTATGTTCTTTCTCCTCCTACCCCTTTCCAACTGATGCAGACAAGTGACAAGTGATAGGATCATAGTGTATTGATAACACTAAAAGCATGAAATTGTGCTAAACAAAAAAAAAATTGGTATCTAATACATGACTGATTCAAACTAATTGATACACTTAATATTAGCTTTGTTGTTTTTTTTTTTATTTTTTTGTATTTTGCTTCTTTATATTTTCCTTGTTGAACTGTAAATTTAAATATGGAAATCTCATCTATAAAAACATTAATTTTTTTGTTAATATGAATAACCTGATAGTTACTTTTAAGAATTCATTGGCTCTATAAGCCTTTCTAAAAGGTGGTAACTGCAAATGAATGCCTTTTTAAAAAGTATTGATGCATACATGATGACACGATTGTGTCTTGTCATATTCTATCTAGTGCATGGGGCCCAGCAACTTATTCTTTAACCCGGTATGTCCTGCAAGTACCTTTCTACGCCACTGTGCAAATAGTTTTGTGTCTTTTTTTCTCAAATAATGTGATAAAAAAATTGTATAACTAACTTAATTTGTTTTTTGTTATCTAAGCTACTTACAACTTATATATAAAGTAGCAGGTGAGGTGTATGTATTTTTTTCATAGAAATAAAAATGTAAGACCAATCTTGATGAGACTTGGCTTGAACGTTCCTTAGATAAGACTGAACCTTTTAGGATATTAAAGTTGCCCTACTAGTACCTACAACAAGACAGTTTACTAGATTTAGGTCAATGAGGCATCTTGACATAGATTTTGACTGTTAAAACTGCATGGAAATCATTTATAATATAAAAAAACAAAACAGCAAAGCCGGGTAAAATCGTTGTTTCTTTTAAATAAAGAAATAATGTCTTTAGTTTGCATACAAGTCAAATATAAAGAAAACAACTATTCATAAGCATTGTTTCATATTATACAAGTGGAGAGTAATGTGTATTATACATTTAATGATTTAACCAAAGGGAAAAGGTTCGTCCTTGAAACCTTGATTGAAACATTGCTCCTTTACCTAAACCATCAATTAGATAATCATTATTTGCCTGGTCATGCGGTTTGTGCGCTGGACTGTCGTTTGGATTTATTGATGGTTCTGGGTTCAAACCCTGCCCGCTCCCATCCCCCGTCGTCCTGCAGGAGGTTTGGATTAGGAAGTAAACTATCTTCAACTCTGAAAGAACATCCGAAACATGTAAAACAAACATTTCAATAACATCAGTTAGGCCAGGTTCTCAATTAACTTTATCTTCCTAATAATCAGTTCATTGAATGCATATGAATAATAACAATAAAAGAATCATAACATAAAAATAAATCTCCATACCTTGTGGTATTATGTTATCAGTTAGACTAACAATAAAAAAGTATTGATAACACTTTTGATATGTACCTGTACACTTCTCTTCATTTTGTAAAAGGAGGGGGTGGGGGTAGGATTGGTGGATGATTGTTTGCAATTCATAGCCTTTGATATTCATGCTGAAAATATTGAAACCTGCCTGAGTGGACTAATACGTGGGCAGACTCTGAGTTTGTGTTTCCAAACAAATTATCTTGGTAATCTTGTATAATTCTGACGAATTGAGAGAGAAATTTTACTTCCTTTGTTCAATGTTTTTGGCTGACTGAGGCTATACCCATTCCACGCTCTATATAGCACTAGGAAGGAAGGAGCATTTGTACAAATTTGTCCCAGCACATGGAACAAGGAATGTTCCTTTAATTATCTTTGTGTCTTTCTGATTATTTTATTAGGCTTTGTTTTTGTGTTTGAAAATTATGGTTCATTGTTGTAGACTATGTATAATTGCTTCTTTACTTTGAAGTCTTATAATGTATAACTGAGTTGAGTTATTGATTTAGTGATAAGGGTTGTGAAACAGTTTGAAAGTTTTGAATTTATTTGCATGCTTTTATGTAAGCTTCCGAATGAAGATAATGAAAGAACGTTTTTACTGCATCAAATATATATTGCTTAGTAGACTCTGAGCTCTTGTAGACCTACATATATAAAACAAATATATAGATTTAGTTTAGTGATATCTCATAATCGTAATTCTGCTCTGATAAAATGACTATGCATAGTTATTTTTCTCACACTGTGAGCAAATTCGCACATGCATATAGTAGCTTAATTACGAATCCAGCCCCCCCTCCCCATACACGCACATAGACACTACCAGACCTAACTAGATAGTAAATATAATGTTTATACATTGAAGAAGTGATTTCATGAAAACCCGATTTTCCAAAAAAAAAAAAAATTGTGAAATCCCGATTATCCGAAGGCCATTTATGATTTAAGGATTTTTATCAATATTATTTAGTTGAAATTTGTTAACTTTCAACAAGGACTAGGTCTAGATCTAAAACAATATGTTGCTTCAATATGAATATAGACCTAATTTAGAGTCTAGATGTAGAATTGTAGAAGGTAAAGTACAAATATGTTCTTCAACAGTTCTGTGCAGAGAGAGAAGAGAGTACGAGAAAAAAAAAATTTAATCGGCTTTTTCTGATATAACCCAAATTTAGCTAAATTGGTAAACCCGGACGCAACCTGTCTATAGCTATTATTAGAATAAGCTGCTCCTTTCTATCTATAATGTTAATCTAGATCTAGAATTATTCTCGTTTTATTTTTAATGAAAATAAGATCAATAATTTTAAGGTACAGTAATACACATAATTATGATAATTCTTATCTTTTTAATAATTTATTTATTTTTAGTCTAATCAAGCAGATTAGATTTCCAAATTAATTAAATAGAAATTTGAAAAAAAAAAAAGAATATTTTTTTGATATTTTGAAAGGAAGTCGAGCTGTTTAGTCAGTTCAGACTATTTTAGTGTTTACCTACCTATTTTCGATAACACGGTTTAAATGCTACAATTGTTAGATCTGTTTTTATTTATTATATTTTTGTAAAAATGCATAATTTAATATATAGTACTTATTATTCTAAAAATCTAGGTATGTTATACCTTTGGAAGATGCATTTTAGCCAGTTTTTTATTATCAATTTGCCATTTATTAAATCATTATATTAAGTATGATTAACTTATATTAATCATTATTTAAGTATGACTCGATTAACTGCATATATATAGATCATATATCGATCTCTATACTTAATACTAGATATCTAGGTCTATTCAGACTATTCTAGATGTATCATCTGTTTTGTTTGACATGATTTATATTGATTTTAATCTTCATTCAAATTTGATAAGTAGCTAACCAGCAAGATGGCAAGGTGTCAGTGAGCAGGACTCAAACAAACCTGGAACCATCAAAACCATCGATTGACAGTCCAGAGCACATACCACACAACCAGGCAGCCTTTCCCACCATTATCTAGTCATCCTGCTTCTAATTAGAGTAAAATTATTTAGAATTTCTTATTCTTTTCTATTTTATTAGAACTGGATTTGAGATTATATACACTTCACTTTTAATGGCAAATATTGTTGTATGTTGTAACTGTTTTTGTGCACTGTCACAGTGAAAAAGCTGAAGTTGCACTCTTAATTGTGCAGGACTAGAAGGCTTAGTTTTGAATTAAAGACACAGAAGCTAGTTCACTTGATTGTTGATGATGGAGAATATAGCATATTTTCATCCAGCAGTTGGCAGTGTAGCTGAGTGGTTAAGTGCTTGGCTTCTGAACCAGATGTTTCCGGGTTCAAATCATTGTGAAGACTGGGATTTTTAGGTTACCCATTAGAGTTGGATGGATTCAGGGGTGTACTAAAAATACAGAAATTCAAAATCCCTGTTTTCACAGAGATCCGAGCCTAAGACCAAGCCAAGCACATAACCACTCACCCACCATGCCTCTTCTTTCAACATATATATATATCATGCATCTAAAATAATTTTGATTTTCAAATATCCCCAGATAAGAATTGATCTGTTTGCTTTTAAAGAACATGGTAAAGGACTGCCAAAATTAAAGAATCCATTATACCACATCAATGCCTATACGTGGACCTTGCCCCCATGCTGTTGGTGATATTCCATGGAAATGGTTCTCAGATAAAAAATGGAGAGAAAAAACTTTCAGAAACCAGTTGAACCACGCAAAATTAGCAGAAGATGGCTTTTTATATATTGAAAGTGAAAACACTATCATGTGCTATTATTGCAACTTGTGCATGAGTCCCTCTGATAATGTTGAACAGGCTCATCGTCTCAAGTCACCTGAGTGTACTGGTCTAAGTACATCACTGGCCAGGGAGAGCTCTCCACAAGCACAGAGAATTCCTCCAACATCAAGTCAAATAGTGCCTCCAACACTAGTCTCAGATGACGTTGACTCATATCATTATGCTGTTAGTCGGCCACATCCCTCTGTTATTGAGCCCCATTGTCCTCATCAACCCATTAATCAGCCCTTCCCACAAATAAGCCAGCTTAATCCTCCAGTTAATCAACCCCATTCTCCAGTCAATGAACTCCTAACCTCTGTTAGTCCACCCCTTCCTCAAGTAAATCCTCCTCCTCCTCCAGTGAATCCACCCCTTCCTCAAGTAAATCCACCTCTTCATCCCGTTAGTGAACTCGTTACTTCTGTAAGTCCACCCCTTCTTCCAGTGAATCCACCCCTTCCTCCAATTAGTGAACTCATTACATCTGTTAGCCCAGTTAATCCACCCCTGCCTCCTGTTAATCAGTCTGAGCCTCACAGAGAATCACCATTAACAGGAAATGAAAACAATCACCTTTTTCCAGAAAACAACCAAAGAAGGGATCAGAGGCCACCAAATTATACAGAGCTTGGCATTATCACCGAGCGGCCCAAGCGAAATGAATATGTCTTAACAGTTGAGCGTCTTAGATCATTTGATAACTGGCCACGAGACCACCATATCAAAGTGAATGACCTTGTTGAGGCAGGTTTTTATTATGCTGGTGAGTCATTCTGTTTTAAAATATATGATTATTATAATTTGAATATTTATATCCTAAAAGAAATCAGCTTTACTATGGTGCATTACTAAATGATTACAGAGTCATTTAGATATTACAATTTAAGAATTTTATATACACATTCAAGTTTTAAAATCCCCTTCAAGACCAAGCAGTTCTTTGGGCAGATGATAATAAGCTTTTATAATTAATGTTAATGAGGAGCTTATGTGATTAACCAACTTAAATTTTCACCAGCTGCGTTGGTCTTGCTCATTAAGAGCTGGAGGAATTGACTTTAGTCCAGACCTCCACTCATGAATAAACTCATGGTGATTGCATTTGAAATTGAAATTCTTATTCCATTTTTAGGACAAAGTCATACAAGTTCTCCTTCTTCCTTAGTGCCATTAGTAACTAGTATCCCTTTCTGACCTTGTGATCTATAGGGCAGATGAAGTAAAGGTCATCCTTTTCTGTGGCCCATGGTTTATGGGGGTGTTATGTGGCCAACACAATGACCAGCTGCCTTTTCTTTGCCCCAAACTAATGTCAGGTACCCATTAGAGCTGGATGGACTCAGGCGCCTAAAATACAAAATCCCAGTCTTCACCAGGATGAAAATCTGGGACCCCTCAATCATATAATTAACATGCACGACTCAATCATACAATTAACATGCATGACTAAATTAGCTTATGTATATGCATAGGGCATAATTATATTATTTTTTGAAGAAGCATCTGTTATTTATAAGACAAGATTATATAAGAACTGTATTTGTAGCCAAACAAATAACACCTAATCTGACTCAAATAATGATATTATATCCTAAAACCAAATCTAAAACCAACATTTATATCGATCTTAATTTTGATGTTTAACTCTTTCAGTGCGAATTATTTTGATAGAAAAAAAAATGAAGCTTTCCGGTATTTACTTGCTGAGAGTAACGCCGCACTGTAAGAGTTAAAAACAAAAGCATATTCAAAATGATCATCAATGTTTTATTATCTCCAGGGTTTGGTGACTGTGCTCGATGCTTTTATTGTGGTGGTGGACTCAGAAACTGGGATGACCAGGATGATGTCTTTGTTGAGCATGCAAGATGGTTTCCCAAGTGTGGCTTCATTCGTCAGTTCATGGGTCAAGTGTTTGTGGATACAGTTCAAGAATTAATGAAAACTGAAAGCGTGGTAAGTTTAGGTGAAACTTTCAAAATAATAACTACATAAGTAAAATAGAAAAACTTTAAAAAATACTTTTAAAAAAAAACAAAGCTTATACAAAGTGTGATTTTATCAGTAATTGTATCAATTAGTTTACATCAGTCATGTAATTAAATGTGTAAAAGATCTAGACCAACAACTATAAATCTGTGCGATTAGAAATATTTTTACCAATTGTTTTTGTTAGCTCTGTTTCATTCTTTTAGCTTTCTCACTATACAATGTGATCTTATCCCTTTCTCACTACACAATGATCTTATCCCTTATCAGGACCAGTTGGGAAAATTGGGAGGGGGGAGAATTTTACCGTAAAATAGCTTTTTATAAGTATTTATATAAAAAAAGGGGGAAACCTGAATTTGATGTCATGACTCAAGCCAACATACTAATCACTTTGGTAATTGAGGAGCTTATGAAAATAGAAGATTGTAAAGCTATCTATTGTTTGTTTCAGCAATCTATAATGTGATTAATTCAGCTAAAACCACCACATCAGTCAAGTACAATTTTCTTTCCTTTCTTTCTTTCATAATATTTAATTACCAATAGTTAATTAACTAATTGATTATTTTTTTTAAATTGATTTTTGTGTTGTAAGGTAAAAGAAATAATTGTGCTAAATTTCAGCTTGATCCGAAATTGGGTGTCGGAGAAATAATGTGTGCAAACATTTTACCAGATTGACAGAGTGAGTTGATATAAGCTTTGTAATAAACTGGAAAATAAGTAATGATTTAAGTACAAAACATTTTTGCATTCTCTTTCTGCAGATATCATATGCTATGGTTGCTGACAAAATAAAAAGAGCGCCTACAAATTTCCCAGGTAAATAAACAAAGCATTAAAAATAAGTACTTGGCTTTAAAAAATACTTTTACATTCATTATTTTGTTTATTTAAATGAAATGTCTTTGACATACAAATCCAGTTTTCCTAAGAGTATAGCCCATATTTTCTCTTTTCCTATAAAGAAAAATCTGAGACTTCCCAAAATGCAGCTGTGAAAGCAGTTATTGAACAAGGCTATGATAAGAATGTTGTCCTGGAGGCAGCCAAGCACTTAAAAGAAAACAAAAGTAAGTTATCAACATTCAAGCACTAAAACAAAAGTAAGATATCAACATTTGGGCATCAAAAAGTGAGGTATCAACATTAAATCAAAAGTTAAATGTTAACATACAAACAATAAAAACAAAAGTATGTTATCAACATTTAGGCAACAAAACATAAGTAGGATGTAAACATTTTAGCAACAAAATAAAATATATTAACATTCCAACAATAAATCAAAAGTAAGTATGTTATCAACATTTAGGCAACAAAGCAAAATTAAGATATAACATTTAGTCAACAACAAAAAAAATAGGTCTAAGTACATCCCTGGCCAGAGAGAGCTCTCCACAAGCACAGAGAATTCCTCCAACATCATCAGCAGCAGCATCAAATGAAAGGCCATCACAGCCAAGGTCCACAACAGATTCATCTACAAGTCAAATAGTGCCTCCAACACTAGTCTCCGATGATGTTGACTCATATCATTATGTATATATTTTCAAAGTAAAATATCAACATTCAGACAATAAAACAAAAGTATGATATCAACATTTAGGCTCTAGAACAAATGTAAAATATCAACATATAAATAATAAAACAAATATAAGATATCAACATTCAAACAAACAAAAAGAAGTTAACATACAAGCTATGAAACAAAATAAATTATCAACATTTAATCAATAAAAGTAAAAATAAGCGTTGAAGATACAAGTAACAATAAAAATTGCTAGATATTTCAAAACAATTGTTTTAACATGTTAGTTTAACATGGACAGGCATAAAAATCATTCTTTTTAAACATAAATACCTGCAGACTAATTATAGATTTTCTTAATAAATAGATAAATCACTAGATTTATTTGAATACATAGTAATCCATAAATAATTTAATTCTGATCATCAAGTTACCCAGAACTGTTTCCCCCATATATAAGTTTAAATTCTTTTTTTATTTAGAAACCATATCAGCAGACCAGATTATCGACTATTTATTAGAAAGAAACATTGATGTTTCACTTACATGCAGTGACAGATATCCATCAGATTTTGTAGAAACTTGTAGTAAGTGCATTTTGTTTTGTAGGATTCTTTTTTTTTTTAGATAAAATATCTATATAATAAATATATTTCCAACTAAAGAATAATGATGTATATTATGAAATACAGATGGTATGTCAAAAAAGAAGATGATTACACCCTACGCGTGTTCCTAGGTCAATTTAGTCAGTGGCATCACTAAAGGGGTGCGGTCCACACAGGGTGACACCCGTTAGGGGGGTGACATCCAAGTGAAAAAAAATGCACGTTTGGAATAACTGACAATTTTTTAAAAAGTAAGCGTCAGTGGCTAGATATTGGAAAATGTTATTCACAATTGATAAAATCGGATAACAAGGACATCTGGCTACTAATAAAATTGACAAGGAAGTCATTGCTATGATTGATGTATAGAAGAAAAACAATTGGGAGGGTGGGGGGGTTCTGATCAGTAATTCTATATCTTAGCTGAACCACACAGTGGTTTCCAGATCAGACAGTTCTCCGTGTAGTTTTTCTTCTTTAGGAGGGTTTTGGGGTCAGAATTTTGTTCTGGCCTCTTGATATAGTATGCAGCTTTGAAGGGCATGGTCAGCATTCTCTGGTGATGCTCCGACTTTTAGCTTCAGGAACATAAGTTGTCTCATTCTATTGTGTCTGGTTCTGAGTCAAAAAAATTATGCGTCAGTAATGTCGAGATAGCTTATAATAGGCACCGTTTTTCTTGTAATTGGGACATGAGCTGGTCCAATTCTCATTTATTTAGTCTTTATTGAATATAGAATTTCCATAAGATGATGGAAATATTGTGTGAATAAAACCCATAACTGAAAGCGTATCTATAATGTTGAAAATTGTATAAATGTTTTAGAAAACCACATAAAAGATATATTTATAAGAGTTAAAATTACTGTAAGCACATTTGTATTTTGTTTGACAGTACACCTGATATAGTGCACACCTGACATAGTGCACACTGATCAGATTAATAAGATTTTAAGGGAGAAAAAAGCTGGTAAAGTTTACTTAGTTACATTAGTTTAAATGTCTAGAATGTGGGTTAGCTTGAATTTATGATAAGTCGAGCTCAACTATATAACAAAATGCAGCTTTGGTGTATGGAGCCATAAGGAGTACAGGAAATTTTAAGAACCATCAGAAAAGCTATTTAGTAGATGTGTATAACATTCACTTTATCTATATGGTCAACATTCTTTTCAGAAATGCTTCTTGCCTAAAATTTTGGCACAATGGAAATAATTTTTTCATTCTAAAACTATAGCCTTTAGAAGTGCAGCTTAAGATATGTAGCCAGATGTCTTTTGTTTTACCTATATTTTATTTTTTATTTCTTTTTTTTGCGGGGAAGGTGTACTAGAAGACCAAAGATACATAAGAGTAGGCCTACCTTTTAAACTATTGACAAAATGGTGGCTAATTAAACTTTTTTTTACTAAAAGCATAACTCGTTCGACAATGAACAAATGACACTTTCACAATGGGCACATTTATTAAAAATGAATTTGTCATTTATAGTTGTTTAACAATCAATTAATGTTATAATGTAGTTATGGCTCAACTGACAAAAAAATGAGAATATTGAACACTGAACCATAATCTTCAAATACAAAAACAAAATTTAATAAAATACTCTGAAAGACACAAAAATAAAGGCACATTCCTCGTCCCATATGCTAGGACAAATTTGTACAAATACTCCTTCTTCCCTAGTGCTATTAGAGCATGGAATGGGTTGCCTGAGCTAGCCAGAAAAACCAGTGACTTGGCAGAATTTAAGTCATTGGTTAATATGCATGACTAAATGCATGACGCGTAGGACGTAATCATCTTCTTTTTTGAAGTAACGTCTGTATTATATAAGATAAGATAAGGGGGAAGAGAAGGTGGTGACACCCTGAACTGACCACACCGGGTGACACCCACCCTAGTGACGCCACTGAATCTAGTGAATGTGTTAATCAATGACTTAAATTCTGACAAATCATTGGTTTTCCTGGCTGACTGGGGCAATCCATTCCATGCTCTAATAGCACTAGAAAAAAAGGAGCATTTGTACATATTTGTCATAGGTTCTGAAGCCTCATGCAGCCAGGTGCTCTCTTCTATGTCATCTAAGGCAAGTTGGCACCTAAGCTGGTCTTTTGATCATTTCCGTGGGGCATCTCTTACGTTGACCACCTTTTAGCTCACCAAAAAGGACTGCTTTTGGCATACATTTGTCCCCAATACGAGATACGTACCCTGCCCAGTGTAACTGTCAGATCATTAGAAGTTCCTCTATACTGTCCATACCGGCGTTTGCAAAGACATCGCTGTTTGTAGTGTGGTCTTGCCACCGTATGTCCATGATGGAGCGCAAGCATCTTTGGTGAAAGCTTTCAAGTATCTTAATTGCTTTCTTAGACCAAAAGAAAATCCGCTGCCGAGGACAGACGCAGACAGCAAAAAGAAAATCTTAATCGACCACCAGTGGATAATGGTTATGGTTGCCCTGGATGTGGGAAAATATGTAGGTCACAGCTGAGGATCTGTGTCTTTTGTATTTATATTAACATAGTACAGATACAGATAGAGAGATAGAGCAAGAAAGAGAATTATGCTTTTCTACACTTTATAAGCATCGCATTGCATGGTGGATAAAATTTTTAAAAGTCCTTTTTTTTACTTAGTTTTAATTTTTTTTTACTTTTAAGTTTGTTTTAAAAGTTCAAAGTTTAAAAGTTTCCAATATGATCTTCATATCAAGTTTTTATCTTAAGTTACTTTCACTAAAAATTGTTTTTGAATATTAATTTTAACATATGTTTCAGTACAAAATCTGGATGAGGTAAAAAAGGTAAACACTGATCTCAGGCAGCAGACTGTATGCAAAATATGCATGGACAAAGAAGTGGCCCTTGTATTCCTTCCATGTGGACATTTTGTGTGTTGTGTCGAGTGTAGCCAGCCTTTAAAGAACTGTCCTCTCTGTAGGAGCCTTATTAAGGGAAGTGTCAGAGCTTTTCTAAGTTAAATGAAAATAAGAAGAAATGGTGAGTTTCAAATGGAAACTCAATTGGAAAGCTGAAGAAACACAAAAATTAAATGAAACAAAACATGAAATGTTGCATGGCAGCAGGATGTGAAAAGAATTAGACAGATGAATGTGTAGATGCTTGTGTTTAATTAGATGAATGTCCTTTTGCATTGTTGCTTAGAAAAGAAATATTGAATACAATATTAAGTATTAGGAAGTAAGTGTATATGCTATGTGTTGATCTCAGTTACTATTTGTTGTTTCACTAGCCAAGTTTTTGTTGAAGATCTGTAGGCTCTTTTTAGTCTATGCCAAGGACAAAATAGTGTGCTAATTTTTTCAGCTGTTTCACACTGCCATACAGTCTTCGCTGGGTTTTTGTGAAAGGGTATGTCAATGGTGGTTCCTGATGGTTCATTTGCTTGTTTTAATTTGGTCTAGCAGAGCATTATTTGTAACATTGTGAATTTTTACGTATGAAATGTTACTATAGTAATGAATAAACATTTCAGCTTGCATTGCTATAAAGCAGAATATAAAAGAAACACTAGATTTACACCTTTGTTCTGTATAGTTAAATCACATATTTTGGTTAACTGTAATTAATACTCAAGAATATCTCAACTGGTCTATAACATTTTAAGACAAACCTAAACAATGTAAAAAAAAAATACTGTTAAAGAAAATATAAAGCATTCTCATTTAACTCAAAGCAGCTTAATTAAGCAAGAGTGGACAATAGTCTATAGACCACTCTTTACTATACATGACTAGATTAAAATATTAAATATAGCCACTTATTATCTGTTTACTTCTTGATTTTACTGGACAAGATGTCCAAAAAGTCTTTTTTTTTTAATCCAAGTTTTATGGGAGGTTTTTTTTAGAACAACTAGAAATAGTTTAGAAAAAGAAATAGTTTGAAGTCCAACAAACTCAAATGGTTAACTTAACATCTGTTAAGACAAAGTAACTGATGACACTAGATCTACTTATTTTGCCATGTGAAGAATAGTACTAAAAAATGGCAAATCATTCATTAATAGAAATTGGAATTTTGTATATTTCAACTTTTTAATTTAAGACTACTGACATGTCTATTTAAATTTATGTACACATTACAATGTTTTTACACATTTTATGTACAAACTCGTTTCAATAAAAATAACACAATCAACACAATATCTGTTTAGCTTGTATATTTTTAATTTATTAAAGTAATGAAAGTATCTATTTAGGGGAGGCTGCAGAAGCTAATTATATATTTAAACAACTGTGTACTTTTGCTTCTGTTATAAAGATTTTTATAAAATTCATTCATTCATACTTCCATTTTATACAAACTAGAAATATTACTTTGAACTATTTTTTATAATATTCTGGTATGTGACCAAAAAACTTGTAGAAATAATAGGATTTGTTTAAGCTCACATCCTATTGTGAAGTAGTCGGTCCTTGTACATCCTCATTACAACCTAGTTAACTGATGACCACAAAAACAAATGAAATTTTCATCCCATAGTCATCTAAAGCACATAAGCATATGATCATGCAGCGAATGCACCAAGCATCAAGAAATTAACATCATACACATAAATAAATATATAACTAACAATCCAGTAATTAACAAAATCTTTTGTATTTTTTATTTCATTATTACATGAGTTTCATATTAAAAGGGCCATCACTCCCTTAGTTCTCAGTTTTAAATTGCAGAACTGAATTCATTGAAGTTGAGTAAGTTTCAACACCCAAGTCTTCAAAGCCTGTAAACAAAAACAAAAAAAAGACAATCATCATGTTTAAATATAGCTTTTTGTTCTGTGCCTGTCTTTCAACTTATTTCTGAATCTGCTTAACCAGGCATTGTAAATTGGGTTCCTGGTGAAGGATATTTGAGTTTTTAGAATGTCATTTCATCATTAGTCTATTGGATTAGAGATTCACTGGTGATACGAATCCTTTGTTATTGGTTTGCTACAGCCCATTAACTTTTTTTATCTTATTAGATAGTTAACTTGCAAAAATATTTCGAAAATATAATATTAAACGTAATTGAAAAAAATTTTTTGCATAGAAATATTTAAAATTATAGTCTCCTCAATATAAAAGAAAGCTTATAATTTAATTCAACAATAACCTAATAAGAATGTAGTAACTGAAAGAAGAAAGGATATGTCACAAACTGAAAATACATTTGCAAGACTAACTCAATCTAGTAAGAGATTTTAGCAATCTATAAGAGCAGACCCTTAGTACTTCAAGAATTTTTTATTTTTTTTTATTAATAAAGAAAAACTGCTCCAAGACAAACGTACCATAACACCACCATAGACAGGAGCACAAAATTCCTTCACAAAATTCACATCCAGTTTACATGTTAATCCCCTTCGTCTGCTTTCAGAGAGCGAGAGGGAACCATCAAAGTTAACAAAACAAAGGCGAGTCGTTAGTTCATCAATAGGTCTCATGTGGTCAGGTCCACCTGGCATCAGCTGTTTTATATTCAAACACAAACAGAAATGTTCATGTAAAAAGGAAGCACAACAGTGGATTTGTAATAAATATTATTTTACTTTGTTGAGTTATTAGTGCTATGTACTTTCTGCTCAAGGGATGTAATGTTATCATTCAAACTGTTTTTAAAAAAAAAAGGAGCATTGCTTCACTCTGTTGTCAACATTTGTTTTAATAATTACATGAATTTAGGGCCAGCAAGATTACAAAGAGAAAGAAAAAGAAAGTTTTATTCCCACCCTTGTTTATAATTACCTCTCTTGTTAATATTACTTCCCTTTGCTTAGTTACACGTTTAAAAAAATTCTGAGCTTGCATAAAAAAGGTAATTTTAAAAAAAAAGCATACCCCAGCTTAAATCATTTGAACTCTAACAATCTTTACACTGAATTACAAATTTCAGAATCAAGTCCTAAAAATAATTGATTATTATTCAGAATAATTACTTTTCTTCTTAATTTGAATGTTGTTCAACCTTTTGGTCACCACAAATGTGTTACTTTGTGTGATTCATAATGGTGTTCATGCTGCATTAAAGAATAGAACACACAATCCACATTTATAAGTAAATAGTCTTTTATTCATTTCAGGAAATATATCCAATAGGCAAATATTTGTAAATCGTAAAAACAACATTTTTTTTATCAGAATATCTGGGATTTATAAATTATATACAAAAGCTTTTGTTGAATCAAATCAGATGATTTTGTAATTTTGTTTGAGATATTGATACAATTGATAGCACTTCCTTTAACAAAAATCCTTTCTTCTGTCATTCATACAATATAATCAAATTTCTAGCAATATATGTCGCAAGTTGGTGAAGCTTCAGATGATATGGTGATGCTGATGACTGACTTTAAGTGAACCATAATAATTTTAAAAAAATAATAATTTCTTACAGAATGTTGAAAATTTATTTCCTCATGTTATTGTACATATCTCGAGAAAATAAGCATCAAAACTGGACCAGTTATAGTGTAGCTTTGCTAAACATCACTCCAAACTGATCATAGGCCTTATTGCTAATTTTTTACTAGTTATCAGATTGGACATGATCACTAATACTGTTCATAAAGTCATTTAGGCAATAGTATTGTCTATCAAGCATTTTGCCATGAAATATCCTAACCCAAATTACAGATGGAACTAGTCATTTAACTTTAGCATACAGAATTCATATTATTCCCTTACTTTCTCTTTTTGTTCATTCCATTTTATTAAGTTTGTGAATATTATTTCTTTAGAAATTCCTTAAAGCTAAACTAAAGAGGATTCTGTTTGAACTGGATAGTGAATGATCTGTGTGGCATGGAGTGGAGAACCAAGTCCATAAAGAACATAAAAATGTATTATAGGCAGGAAGAAATGTGTAGCCTCAAGGTTTTTAATGTTAATGAATACATTCATGCAGGAAATAATTATGAGACTATACAGAAGACAAGAGGAATACATAGAAAAAAAAGAAAACTGACTGCAACATGGGCATCTTTAAGGATCAGTTCACACATCTGTTTGCAGGAAGTAATACCACACTTGACCAG
Organism: Biomphalaria pfeifferi; assembly: GCA_030265305.1. Taxonomy (NCBI): domain Eukaryota; kingdom Metazoa; phylum Mollusca; class Gastropoda; family Planorbidae; genus Biomphalaria; species Biomphalaria pfeifferi. The sequence goes on from JASAOG010000117.1 coordinate 1,808,030, forward strand.
GGCTGGTTTGATGACCTCAAAGTTTGGGAAGATATAGTAGCCACCTTTTGGCTCTACCACCTTCACTCCAACAGATCGTAGTTCACTAGTTAAAGCAATGTAGCAGAGCAATGCATAATGAAGAAACGCAAAGCAACATTGCAGTCTTAAAGTATTATTATTGGTATGTTATTTTGTTTATCTGTTAATTTTTTTTTTATTTGTTTTTATTTCTATTAGCTTGCACAGTAAACATTTTTGAGGATGAGATTACTGAATGGTTAAGTTGGTTTCAGAAGTTTGTTGGTTCAAATTGGGGTGGAGTTACCTGGATTTATAACCCTGATTTGGGTTCTAAGATCACACAGCTGTAAATGACATATAGTCTCCATTAACTAAATTAGTAGGAGTTATTGCTAGTGTGGCAAGATAGCCCCTTTGTTAAGCTGGCCTAAAAATCTGGACATAAGTTGTGATTGGAACAATGTCAATTTTTTCATATACTTTGTTTATATGTCAGTTTTTGTAAGAGCTGTATTCTTGTTGTTGTTGTATTTGTAGATTTTTTGGCTTTTGTTTGTTTTTTAATTAGGCATTGGTCCTTAAATTAACTGTGAACAAGTTTAAACTAAAATTATTCATGGTCACTTTTGTTAGTACATAAAATAGGAGATTACTTAAGTAACTTCTCTTACAAATCTAAAATTCTTTTAGGCCTACCTGGTACAAAACTGTCCCACTAGCTTCATAATTCTAGTTGTGTGTTGAATGTATTCATCACATGCTGGAAAATTGGTTAGCACCTGAAAGATGACAAGTTGAATCATTACAATAAAGCAAATTAAATTTCAGAGTATGGAGGCTTATTCCAAAGTATATTTGGCTTTTATAAAAAGAACACAAATAAATCTTAAACCTGTGCAGTAAACTATCAAACTCATAAACAATCATTTAAAAGAAACATTTTGCGCTAAATAAGGATTATGCTATCTTACATAGGGAATTGCCATCAAATAATATCTACATTAAAAATATTTAATTTTATTGGTTTAGAATTAACATTGTCTACATCACTAGTACAAATACTTCTATCATAATAAACAACTATTTTAGAAAAATGTTTTCATTAATGTAAAGCAGTGCAGAAATTTAATTTTTAGTATTTTGCAAAATTAAAAATCAATTAGAAACTTTGAGTTATTTTGAGGACCCATTAACCTAACGTTTCTATCCTACAATCCATAAGAAAATAAACCCAAATACAAAAGCTCTCAATTCATGATTATACAAGTCGCTTTAAAAAAATTAATCTAATTTGGGCAGGTCTGGAGCTAGATGATATAACTTTAAGTGAAAAAAATTACAATGAAGCTGTTGTGTATCCATTCAATAATTCAAAATGTAATCTAATTATTAGTTGGTACAGCTACAAAGTTAAGACAGACCTGTGAGAAGGCATATTGCATGGGAGCTGGGGCACAGGAATAACTGTGACTTGCTGCATTTCTCACTGCAGACATCAGGGGAAATAACTCCTTTGGGAAAATGTTGTAGCCAAGCTATTAAGAAGAAAAATATTTCATTAGTAATTAACAAATCTTTCAAGCAATAATTACTTTTTAAGAGCAGCTGTGCTTTAGTAAGACAGGATAAGTGACAACCATGCTACCTAACCTATTATATTAAAAATAAATCTTAATGTCTTAAGTCAGAGTATTTACCTGCTTATAGTTTTTTCCTACAAGCTACATTAAGAAAGACTTACAGGTTATGGGTTGTACAATTCATCAACTTGCTATGGTTTAGAACCAACTGGGTAGCTTTTACATGATGAGTGTATGCATGTCAAAATGAGAAGCTATAGAACATCATTGACAATTAACACTGTGACTCACTGTCACATTGGGTCCATAGCTGACAGGTGAATATTTTGAAGGAGTCTATCCAAAAGTTTAGCTTTTAAGCCATTTAAATGGGGTTAATAAAAAAATATTTTTTTATTTATTTATTTATCAATAGTTTGGATCGATGTTCCAATCTTTACATTAGTGCTTTAATAAGAAAAGTGACTATTTCTAAATCATTTTACCCCCTCCCTCGAACTTGCTATCTCTCTTTCATTTACTCTTTCTCTCCCCTCTTTCTTATTCTCCCTCCCACCTCCCCCCAATAAATTAAGCTTTGTTTAGAAAGGGAAAGGGCTCCCTCCTGCAGCTGTTTTATCTACACCCCATGCGTTTATACATTAGACATAACAGTTATACTTACTCTCCATCCACCTGCCCCTGCCCATTTGGACATTCCAGAACTCAAGATAGTACCTTCTGGGTAGACCTGATGAAGTTATAAGTGTATCATTAGACAAACTTAATACAAATGTTATCTACAAACGCTAAATAAACCAACTTACTTTAGGAGGAGAAATGTTACGTATATTAAACATCGGAGATGCACCACTAGTGCAGTGTTTTTAATAACATTGGGGACTGGTTTTAAAACCACAGTTGGAGTTAAATGGTGCCTACTTTCAACAGCACTCAGCAATATCTTCCTTGAAGGTTATGAAGGTGCTGTAAGTATTCGTGAAGGAAGAGTACGTTAATAGCTTACGCTTTGCGGATGACATGATCTGGCAGGGACAGATGAAGGGCAAGCTGGCTTGGTTATGAGCATAGACAAGACTTCCTCAGCATATAGATCTAGTAGGCCTATAGGTTACAAATCAATTTGGTAAATAGCCAAAAAGAGGCTTTTTAATGGGGGATATAAGCTGGGACTCACAAAGCCTTCCTTCAGGGAACAGTGCCTGGGATAAGGAGAAAGCGATGGGAAGACAATATTATAGAATGGATGGGCCTGAGATTCTATTCAAGGCAAAAGAGGAATGGAGAAAGATGGTCGACAGATCATGTGTGGTCCCAACTTTGAACACAGTGTGTAATGCACCAGCATTAGGCTGCAGGGGCAATATAATTGAAGACTCCATGTTTATTTTTTAAAAAATGTTTTTTTAAGGTGAAGAAAGGTAAGCGTATAATTTACTATTTTTTTAAATCACAAACTGATGAATCACAATAAACTCAAAGCATTAAGTTTTTCACATTTGAAACATGATTAACAGAAAATGTGCAATTCCACTTTTACTTGTTAACATTACAGCCCAATCCTACATCCTAGTCCAAATCTCCTGCAGGATCGCAAGAGATGTGAGAGAACAGTTTGAACTAGGGACCATCGTGTCAATAGTCCAGAGCGTATACCAACCGACCACACAACCAGCTTCATGTCTTATAGAACGTCCGAAATTTTTTTTTATTTCAATGATTAAACATGGTTTATATTTTCATATAATTTTACAAGTCAATTAACCAACGGAAAAAAAAGAATGTTTCATTAAATTTCGAAGTTTTCCACTAAAAAAAAAAAAATGTAACCCCGGAATAGTTGTTTAGGCTATTTAGCGAAGTGAGTAAGTTCTTATAATTTGCAAAGAGAACACTGGGATGATTCGGCTAATTTTGCCCTCCCCCCTTCCTTTTTCAAACCATGCGGTCTATAGGGCAGATGATGTAATTGTCATCTGTTTCTGTGGCCCATGGTTAACGAGTGTGTCATGTGGCCAACACAACAACCAACCGCTTTTGCTAATGTCGGGTATTCGTTAGAGCTGCATAGACTCAGAGGCGCCACTGACATCCCGAAATTAAAAATCCCAGTCCTAACCATGATTTGAACCCGGAACCCTTTGGTTCAGAAGCCCAGTGCTTTACCCCTCAGCCACCACTGATAATTTTGAGTGCAACATAATTATTTTAAGTTTTTCCTAGTAGATCTATGTGAAACTGTTAATGACACACTGTAAACTCGACCTCCATTTAACCAATATGGTGAAGAACGATATTTTCTCTCTCTTTTGTTTCTCCTTTTAGAATGAACGTACCTTGGAAAGGCAAACATGATCCCCGCCGTATTGGACTCTGGCGTAGATCTCATCGCTAAGAACAATGACACGATGATTCCTAAATACTTCTCTAAAGACAACAAAGAATTTCAAGAAAAAACGAATTTAATTTTACAATGACCAGTGAAAATAAGAAATCTTTTAGGTAAGAATTGAATTTTTAAACAAAGACTAGAAAAGTTCCAGCAGGCCTACTCAAAATATGAAACATCAAGCTTTGGAGAATGCATGTGTGTTTAGCAATTTAGAGAGAGAGAGAGTACCTTTCTGGAAATAAAGTAGTGTAAATTTTAATGAAAGTCGAAGTTCTGTTGGTGTTTTATGCTCCACTAGAGTCAAAGGGAATTGAAATAGTTAAATGTAGAAAATTATGTTTTTCTTTTCAAAACATCAAAATAGATCAAAGGATCATACATTTCTTGCCTCTGTTAACTTTTAATCAAAGAAATGGGGCTCAATGAACTATAAATTACATCTTATCATTACTAACGTCAATGTCTCCAAATTTTCTTGCGTGTAACACGTTCCAGCTGAAACAGAACATAACACATCTACGTAAATATTGAAAACAAAAATTATAGGCGAACGAACATTGTAAAGTAAATTTGAAATAATAAAAATAATAAATAAAAAATATTAAATTGCCAAAAAAATTATAAACGACCAAAGAAAAATTTGCCAAACATAATAAATTGCCAAAGTGAGACAGTTACTTACTTGGATTACATGGGTTAGTTAATATAAGAAGTTTGTAACTATCGATGTCAGCCTTTAATAAGACCTAGGGGAGGTGGAATATACCAGCATAGTCGTAATTTAGGCTAACATGAAAAAGTAATAATTAACACAATGTATCTTATCTTATATAATACAGACGTTACTTCAAAAAAGAAGATGATTACGTCCTACTTGGATTACATGGGTATTTAAGTTAAGTCTATTTTACTGAAGTTTTGTAGCCAAATCAAATCAAATCAATAAACATGCAAAATATAAAAAATCCTTCTAAAAAAATAAAAAGCTTGTCTAAAGTGAAAAAAACCCGGCCTTAAAACTAAAGGCCTATCTAAAACAATAATGTACAATCTATTTCCCTTATTTGATATCAAACAAAATAATGAATTGCCAATAATTAATTGACTAATGAGTATTTTTGTTTATTGAATGATGTTTTGCTAGATACAATAAATAATTGTTTAAAGTATCAACTTGATCGGAGAATGCGTGAGGGAGAAATAGCGTTTACAATTATTTAAGGGGACTAAACCCAACAAATTTAGTCATATTTGTGAATACAGGAGCAATAGTTTCCATTTTTGCTATTAAACAAAATAAATAATTACCAGTAATAAGACAGACAACATGCTACACCACTTTTAAGAAGAAAATTAAGACCTGTTTAAAACTTTTTTAGATTAACTGTCAGTTTAGCTGTCGTGTTTGTGTTTGTAATGTTGTTACAGCGCCTTGAGCCTACATTTTGTTTGTTGACAGCGCTTTATAAATAAACTTATTATTATTATTGTCTAATTGGTTACGTTTTTTACTTAATTGATTCATGTCTTGATTATGCCAATGAATAATTGTGCGAAGTTTGAACTTGATCCGAGAATGGGTGTGGGAGAAATAGCATGTACACACTTTTTACCAGACAGACAGACAGAGTGAGTTGAAATAAGCTTTGTTAAAATAAATCGATTCCTCAAAAGAAAAATAATTCATTCAAGACCTGGTTAAAATGAATGCAGCTTAAAACAGGAGATAGACCAAAACATATAGGCTAATTAAATTACTTCTCTAGTCACCGAACAATAAACACAAAAATGAGAGGGGGAAAAAACTTTAGGGAAGAAAATACTCAATTTTTAAAAATATTGCTAGGTGGTCCTTGCACGCTATTTCGGTTAATGCATCGTTCTTGATGATTTGTGTGTGTGAGTGTGTGTTTTCGACGTAGTCTCTTAAATATGCAGCTTGTCAATGTTGATTTCCTTAGATAAAACACTGTGCATCAACTGCTGGCAATATTTAGATCTATAAAGATGTGTACGATCCCTTAACTTGCATTGTATGCCTATATGGAATTACTGGCCGCAAGGACTAGGGAGGGGAAGGGTTTTCATTCCCTTTCTCTCGGTGTAACCAACAAATTTTATACTTTTTTTAAGGTAAAATTATTTGATATTTTTTTCAGGTGTTGATAATTGGGATAAGTAGTAAAACATTTTACCCTTATCAACCTTTCTGTATAAAAGAAAGTCTGCTAGGGTGGCACACTCATAGACTGCATGTTAAGGTACTTATCTTATCTTATAAAATACAGACGTTACTTCAAAAAAGAATATGATAAGATCACTAACATAACAACATGACAGGTTAACCCATTGTATTGGGAAAGACTTTTCAGTCGAAATGCCGTACAACAAGTTAAAAAATTTGCACATTTTTTTTTTTTGTTTGTTTACGGTATATTTATATAGAATCTTTTTTCCCCCGAAACAGAGTCTAAATATATTTTTGATGTATTGCGATTTATATAAGGGTTAGTGTATAAAAGTAAACTAAATATGTTAAAGAGAATCAGTAATAAGAATAATAATATTTGCCTTCTCTAATTCCTCTGGCGTAATTTTCCATCCATCTTTTTCCCTGCTTTCCACTATTAACGGACTACGTCCTGCTAAAATAGCCTGAGACTGATAGGTAGTCCAAGATGGTGAATTGATCAATATGTCTGAAATAATGCATGTGAAAAGATTGTAAGAAGTTGAAACGCCATGGAATTCACCTAGATCTAGAAATATTTTTAAAAGAAATTTTTGTTAAAAAGGGGGGGGGGGGAGGGGAGTCTGGTCACTCCAATCTAGATATGTACGAAGCTGTTGCATTTAACTGACAATATATTTTTTAAGGGGGGGGTGTCATTTCAATGCATTGAATGCTCCTTTAAGTTTCACTGTAGTATTCAACATAGCGACATGCCCTTCACATAGGCAGATGTATGAATGGCGAGATAAAAGCCATATGTGGTGAGGTACTAAGATCAAGGCCACGTGTGGTGTGGTACTGAGATAAATGCCAAATGTGGTGTGGTGCTGAGATAAATGCCACATTTAGAGAGGTACTGAGATGAATGGTGTGGTACTGACATAAATGTTACATGTGGTGAGGTTCAGAGATTAATGCCACATGTGGTGTGGAACTGATATAAATGTTACATGTGGTGAGTTACTGAAATGAGTGCCACATGTGTCACACGTAGACTGGTACTGAGATGAATGCCACATGTGGTGAGGTGATGAGATGAATGCCACATGTGGTGAGTTTCTGAGATGAATTCCACATGTGTTGTGGTACTGAAATAAATGTGGTGTGATGTAATGGAAACATTTAGTGTAGAGAGGAAGGGAGATAAGGATGAATAACACTATCAGGTTGAATTAGAGTAAATTCAGGTCTATGTCATAAACATTCAGATCAAAACTGTATTAAATAAGAATCTATTCAATAGCTTTGCCACCAGCTACGCTTGATATTTGAGCTCCAATAAATCGTCTTGCTCGAATGACGCTCCCTTTACAACTGCAATGCTCTTGGGATGTACTATTATTTCTTTTTCACTTACTTGTTAAAAAAATCATTGCACTTTGGAAGAGAGTCTATATCATAAGTGGCTTAGTTGTTCTATTTTGAGGTTCTCGAGGAGATATGTTACGCATTTTAGTATTTTAGTAGGTCCCCGATTATCCCATCTTAAAACTCATAATTGTTCCGCATCTTTGGATCCTCGATTTTCACTTACCTATTTCACTATATCACTTACCTCCATTAAAAACGGTCATAAGTAGAAAAATCAGTTCTTTGCTACCAGGTGCCACTATGACATCATCAGGGTCAAAGGTGAGATTGTCATATACTTTGTGAAACTCGCATATCCCTTTCCTCAAAGTGGCCAAACCTAATGACATATTTCATAAAAACCGAATATATATTTAAAAAAAAAAGATGAAGAAAGTTATAGTACAAAAAGAGAAAGTAGGCCCTATGGTGGTCAAATGTTAGCCTATAGCGTTTGCAGGAAACCTTAAAGTCCCTGGTATTAATAAGGCCTATATGTTGGCATATAGAAGATTCTCAAAGATACATAGGCTCTATTTAGGCAATCGTGCAGTAGTTTAAGGTAACCGTGCAGTAGTTCAAGGCAGTCGTGCACTAATTCAAGGTAATCGTGCAGTAGTTCAAGGCAATCGTGCAGTAGTTCAAGTTAATCGAGCAGTAGTTCAAGGTAATCGTGCAGTAGTTCAAGGCATCGTGCAGCAGTTCAAGGTAATCGTACAGTAGTTCAAGGCAATCGTGCAGAAGTTAAAGGCAATCGTGCAGTAGTTCAAGTTAATCGAGCAGTAGTTCAAGGAATTCGTGCAGTAGTTCGAGGCCATCGTACAGTAGTTCAAGGCAATCGTGCAGTAGTTCAAGTTAATCGAGCAGTAGTTCAAGGTAATCGTCCAGTAGTTCAAGGCAATCGTGCAGAAGTTCAAGGCAATCGTGCAGTAGTTAAAAGGCAATCGAGCAGTAGTTCAAGGTAATCGTTCAGTAGTTCAAGGCAATCGTGCAGAAGTTCAAGGCAATCGTGCAGAAGTTCAAGGCAATCATGCAGTAGTTCAAGGCAATCGAGCAGTAGGAATTCTATAGTAACTATTTTAATCAAAATGTTTTGTCGATATAGATACAAATCTTATTTTATCTTATATTATAATATACAGACGTTACTTCAAAAAAAAGATGATGATTACGTCATATGCGTCATGCATTTAGTCATGAATGTTTAACAATGACTTAAATTCTGCCAAGTCACTGGTTTTCCTTGCTAGCTCAGGCAACCCATTCCACGCTCTAGTCGCACAAGGGAAGAAGTATTGAGAGAAAATCTCTCGTTCATTCTGTTGGAATGGCTCAGTGTCAGCCCTTTTTTAAGCCCCTTAGTTCAAATCCTGATCTGGTCGGTGTATAAGCCCCCCTGATTCATTTATTATTTAACATGTCTGTATCACCAGTAGAAGCAAGGTAAAGTATCTATGTTGCACCATGTAGTGTCCTTGCTAGCATAACACATGGTAGCCTACGTTTGCTTACTTACAAAGCATTCCCATAAAAATTTAAATTTCTATTTAAACAGAATAATTCCCACCATTATCCCACAACTGGCAAAGGCCTACCCCACTGACCGATCAAAACCACACAAGCAAATATCCTTTCGTAGAATGTACCAGATTATCTGCATCCGACATACCCTTGTACTCAGCAACAGCCTCTACGATATAGCTGAGTAATATAGATAGAGCATTATGCTTTTTCTTTTGCATGACACGCTCTGTCATAGAGCTTACAGGTCAGCGGCAAATAGCTGACAAGATGAAATAGATTCTAGTATCCTTTCTAACAAACAATGAGTAACTTTAAGCCAACAGTGAGTACATGCTAATACAAATTTGTTACGCTTTGTTTCACTATTTTTAAAACCCTGCATAAACCAAATATTTTGGGGAAATACCTTGAACAGGAAGATAATCATTTTCACTGGCATATTTCTTGAGGTAATCAACGGCGGTTTCTAAAACAGGAAAAGGTGATTGACCAAATCCAAAATGATAGATGTGCTGCCCCTGGGAGAAAACGATCACATAGTCGAAGTTCAGAAAAGAGAAAAAAAATGTGTTGGTATAAATTTTGTTTTTCAAAAGTTGGCATTACATCCAGAACCATAACTCTGCTATAGTGGTTCTCAAACTATTTCAATCTTAAGGCCATATACATTTTTGAAACCCGGCTCATGGGCCGAACCTCCGCGGAAAAAAAATCTAGTTCAATAGAACTGAGCCTCTGTGGTTTCATTATGTACTATGGGTTGGATAGCACGTAGCCCGGGCCGGATGTGGCCCGCGGACCGAAGTTTGGGCATCACTGCTCTCAAAGAAGTGATTCCTAGCGAGTTCCTAGTCGACTTAGTCCTTTGGTCACGGCTCCAAAAGAATAGTCAGTCGTATGTAAAAGTGTAGATAAAAAAAAAAAGACGTGCTTAGATTTGATTTGAAAAATTAGGTCAAAATTAGGAGCTGCTACTCTACATGTAACTTTTATAACTCATTATCGAGCTTCACTTGCCTCTTTAATTAGTGACTTGATTTTTTCATTGAAGGCAAGATTAGAAGCTGATGAGTACTGTTTGAGTGTAAGGTCTGGGCGTACCAATGTCACGTCAACCTTGGCCATCGTAGGCTACTGCCAAGAGTGTCTGGAATATATTTAAAATGCACTTTCACGCAATGTTTATATGTAGGCTTAAAACGTTGTCACATCTTGTACGAAGTGTGGTATGGCATTGCCTCCATAGCCGAATTTTGACTTGATAATGCCCTATGCCAGCCCAAGCTATTTGAGATATGGGGCCATATTACAAGGTCTTCTGGGCTGGCAAAGAACAGGGAACAGTACCAGGAAAAAAGAAAAAGAGGCAGACAGAGAAAGCGATGGGAAGACAACATAATAGAATGGACGGCCCTGCCATTGGAAGAGGTTCTAAGGCAAAAAACAGAGAAGAATGGAGAAAGACGGTCGACTAATCTTACATGGTGCCCCAACAAGGGATGGGTAAATTAAAGGTAATTATATGACAGTGCAAAAGCGATTTTCGGATAATATAGGGTTAAACTGATACATATTTTAAGAATACATACGTAATTACCTACATCTTCATTATTATTAATTAAAAGTAATTTAGACAAATTTTGGAGGCCCAAAAGAAAGTGGGGGCCCTAAGCTATAGATTGTGTTGCCTACAGGCAGGGCCGGATTAAGAACTCTTGGTGCCCTAGGCACAGAGTTCCACAAACCCACACGGGTGCCCCCTCTGCCCGAGCCCGGCCCGATCCTCCTCCTCCACTGACCGCTGGTAGGCCTATGTTCAATATTATCATTATTATGCAAAATACTAACAAAGAAAAACAGTTGTTAATACAAATGTTTGTGTAATAATTAATTATATAATTTGTATTACATTACTATCACTCATATTAAACCACAATAAGGTATTTCAGTATTAAAGTTATTAGTTAATTAATTTTGTAATAATAATAGACAAAAATACTGAAACTTTTTTAATAGATAAGAAGATGATTAAGATCATAAGAAAGTCGAAGAAAGGACACATTTACATTTTGAAGTTCTTATTTCTAGATTTACGTCTGGCAAAGTTTTTGAGTACATGATCAAAGTTAATTTTGCGCAACAAGTCTGCCTCAATCATCAGCAGAGATAAGGAATCAAGCCTTTCTTGTTTCATTGTCGATCTATTTGGATTTTTTATACGTTTCAACTGAGAAAAAGAACGCTCAGTTGAACAGTTCGTAACCATTAATGTTAAAAATATGCGCAAGGCGATTTCTACATTTGGAAAGGCACACTCGATGTTATCTGTAACTATTAGTTTGTATAATTCTGCATGACTGAACGTGTTGTTTTCAGATTTTGATGCACGAAACTTGTGGCGAATATATGAGTGGAACTGTTGTAGTTCAGTATATAAGTTATTGTTCAGATCTTTAGGATAAGCATTTATTAGTCCTTCACAACAATGAGATGTTTGTGTTTGTGATACATCAACCAAACAAGAAAATCGAACTGCTATATCATTATATACCTGTCCTCGTCTACTCATCTCTGTCTCAAGTTTGTCAACAATGGCGTAGAAAACAAATTTACGAAATTTGTCTCTGGCATTCAGAGATACCTCAGGAACATCACCATCATTGACCACTGTTTTTGAGAACAATATCTTGTTATTTTTCCTCCAGCATAAACACGGCAAGATTTATCAAAGGGACCATAATGATGCTGACAGTTAGTAGGCCCACAGTCAACCCAGTAAGCCACATCATCAGCGGAGAAGTCAATCCACAGTCCTGGATCTACTGATTGGTTTATTTTATCTTCTTCATCTTTTTCATCATCTTCAGCAGACTGAAGTGTGTCACAACAAATTTCATTTTCAAGCACTAATGCTGTGTCAGGATTTACAGAACGGCCTGAAGTAGACTTATCAAGAGAGTTGATGGTGTCAGTAAAATCATGATTAACCTGTTGCTGAACTGAAACTAAATAATCCGTTATTTTTTGGCTCTTAGCTTTCACAACAGAAACAGTATGTTCTTTTTGTTTAGCTAGTTTTCTCTTTTGTGCACCACTTAACTGAACACGTTTCATCTTGAGTTTAATTAAATTAAGAACATATCAAAATATAAATTTTAATTTAATTTATTTTCGACAAATTAGCACTACTAACAATTGTTTTCACTAGTATAGCAGACTAAAACGGAAGCAATGAACGTAAATAGCCGCGCAGAGGCAATAAGGAAGTGTCTCATTGTAGCCTATGTAACACCAATGAGTGTGGCGCCACTTCGCGGCCACTAACGAACCGGGAGTAAGCCTTCCATTAAGCCAATGGAAGACAACCTATATTTCTTTTTAGAAAATCAATTTCGTTCGTAACTTAATCGACCGATTTTTTTCGAAGACTTGTGGTGCCCCCAAAGCGCTTGGTGCCCTAGGCACGTGCCTTGTTTGCCTAATGGTTAATCCAGGCCTGCGGTAATCTCAGGGTGTCACCCCCCCCCCTCGCAGGAAAAAATAATCTGTGATGTTGATTCATGGATGATACCACACGAAAATGGTTTTCTATTCTATTTTTAAATGTCGTTGTTTTTTTTTTACATTTTATCAAAAGTTATTACGTAAATTAAAAATGTACAATTATTAAATTGAGAAAGTTAAACATATTTTTACTAGAGATTATTTAAGAGCTCATTGCGGAAAGGGTTTTAAATTATATTAGTGTTTCTCGGCTGCTTCCTAAAAGGCAAATCAAACGCTGAACAGATTTATGTCATGAGAAACATCTTCGAGCAAAGCTCGGAATACCAACAAAGAATGTTAATCCGTTTTATAGATTTAAAAAAAAAAGTGTTTGATAGCATCCATCGGAATCACTTTATTCGGGTTCCAACGGCGTAAAGAAAACCGATTCGGATTTTGCAGACGACATTGCATTAAATGTATAATCGAGATGACGGATAAAGACGCCCTCAAAGCTATGCAAATTGGGTGCAGGTTACCCAGTACACCCATAAACATTGGTCATATAAATAGAAAAATAGAAAGGTTAACCTATTTAGGCAGTGTTATCTCAAGCGACGGAGATGCAATTGCCGCGCATATCATGGTGTTACATGTCAGACTGGAAAGGAGCCATCTTTCAAAAAGTGCGGCCTATCTGAACACATAAATCAATTAGCTTGGAGATTAAAATCCAACTACTCAATACAATCATTGTCTCAACGACCAGCTAACTTCGAGACATGGAAGGTTGAAAAGAGGTGGAGCAGTGATGGCTGAGAACAATCCCACGAATAATATACCTTGATAATGTTACCAATAGATAAATATGTTCCCGCAGAGGCATTCGCCGTCTGAAGGAAGTGGCGACTGAACGTCGATTGACATTTGTGAGACATATCATTAGATAAGACGAAACACGATTTCTAAAGTCAACCTTAAAATTAAACTAGAAAAGAGGAACGCAAAAACATGGCGATCCACGTCTAACATGGCGTCACACCTTTTTTTAGAAGTCCCGAATTTTGTGGGCACTAGTTGCTGTAGAAGACGCCTTAGACTGTGGAAGACGCCTTAGACTGTGGAAGACGCCTTAGACTGTGGAAGACGCCTTAGACTGTGGAAGACGCCTTAGACTGTGGAAGACGCCTTAGACTGTGGAGAGACCTTGCAGTTCTATGCGTCGAATGGCGCGCGAGAGGCTTAAGTCTATGTGTTTCTAACCTTTTTACAATAAAAAATTTTAGGCTCGCCACTCAACAGGTCTCATAAGTTGCTTGCCTCAGAATTCCCGGGGCAAAGCCCCAGGCGCCAATCGTTTTTCTACATTTCTGAGCTTCAGAAACTCTTTCTCCTGGCTTCTATAACGCATTATTTTTCTCACAATAGGAAGATTACCAGCCAAATAGATTTAAATTAAGAAGGTTTGGGACATGATATTTAACCGTGAGAGACATTCGAGGTGGTAATTATTATTTTTAAAAGTTGCATTTCGGAAAAGTGCATCTTTCCCACTTGGGTGTCACCTCCAAGAAGGTGTCACCCGGTGCGGACCGCACCCCCTAATGACGCCACTGCCTATATGTAGCCTAAATCCTGCAGTATTAACGTTACTCACGGGCTAATAACTCTGTAAGCAGTTATGTTTTATTGTGCGTGTTTGTAGAAATGTTTTGTTGACTGCTATTGCATTACATTAAACCGTTTGATAGTTTCAATTAATGTATGTAGATACTATGACAATTATTCCCTAAAATTTAGAATTTAGACACAAATATTGTTTAATATTGTTTCTTTTATGAATGCTAATCTTTTTGAATATATTGATATTTTTAATGCAATGTATATTATATTAGCCCTGAATGTGGCAAAATATGTAGGTCACAGCTGGGGCTGCGCAGCCACGGGAAATACTGTATTTCTCACTAATCTTCGGACTCGAAGACAAGCCTTATATATATATATTATATTAGAAGCTAAAGAATGCAATAACAGAGTACTACTAGGCTCACGAAAAAAAATACGAAGGGGGGTATATAATTATTAGAGATGGGAATCGAACCCAACTTTTAAAGTTCGGGTTCGGTTCGGTTCAGTCAGGTCTAAAGTTCGGGTTCGGCTCGGTTCGATGTTATGAAATTATGTAATAGCAAAATTAAGTTATAAGGTTTAATACAATTTATCAGATAAAACACTTTAAGTTTAATTTTTACATAAAACAAATACTTTGCAACATATAATAGGCCTATGGGCAATATTTTTTTCCAAAATAATGTTGCCTACATACATTTTAAGCATTGTAAAAATTTCTTAATGGAGATAGAATTAAAGATGCGGCAGGTTTTTGCTCAAGTCGGCAAGTGGTTTAATTCTGGGCAAGACTCGGCGCTAAGCGTATTCTAACCTTTTTCTCTTAGTAAGAAGAGATATTTTTTTTAAAGGCTAATATCGATGTGCTTTCTCTCAGAACGCACTATTCATCATAATAAAAAAACAAATATTCTTCGTGTAAAGACGTCTCTATCGAGGATTTTTTTTCACACATAAGTCGTCACTATAATAAATTGCAATATACGGAAAAATTCGACTATTCTGAGACAAAAAAAATGCAGAAGAATCTCAATAGCGGAGATGTTTAAAATGTTTTCTTTAAAACGTTTTGACCCATATTGTGCATACGCGCCTCGCAAAAAGCAGTCAACAGTTGAAAAGGTCTTATTAGAAAATAAATGACATCTCCTACTTAATATATTTTAATTTTTAAACATGTCATTAGACTAATATTCAGATAAGTTCAACTGAAAAAAAAATATTTTTTTTCGACGCCACCCTCTCCTTGTTAGTTGGTCGTTGGTTTGTCGCTTACAAACAGCTAGTGCAATAGAACCAATAAAGGCGTTTTATATTTTTACCGGTAAGGATAGTATAGAGGGACTTCTTATGGTCCGTCAGTTACGCCGGGCAGGGCACGTATCACGTATGGGAGACGAACGTATGCCAAAGACAGCCTTATTTTTTTTTTTTTTTTTTTTTTTGTGAGCTAAAAGGTGGCCGCCATAACAGAGGCGCCCCAAGGAAACGCTTCATGGACCAGCTTAGGAGTCAACTTTGCTTAGCTGACATAGAAGAGAGCACCTGGTTACATGCGGCCTCAGAACGAGTCAGTTGGAGTTCACTCCCGAAGGCCGCGGTATACACAATTGAGACCAAAAGAAAATCCGCTGCCGAGGACAAACGCAGTCGCGAAAAGAAAAACTAAATGGACCACCTGCACACAGTGGTTATGCTTGCACTGGATGTGGCAAAATATGTAGGTCACATCTGGGACTGCGCAGCCATGCGAAAAACATTCCTCACTAATCTTCGGACTCGAAGACAAGCCTTATAATAACTTATAAACTTAATAAACTTTAAAATAAAGTTCTTATGTGAACAACTCAATATAGCCTAACTGTTATTACAATATTCACATATTTAACTTTTGATAGAGATGTAATATTAATGAAATATACTGATATTTAAACGAAATCTAGGTTTCAAGATTGTCTGCCGTTTCACATTTGCAATACGATAATTTCATCATACTCAATGCATAAACACAAATCAGTCGCTTAACCTCTTCTTATCGCCACCAGACACCACGCACACACACACTCTATGACACACACCTTTTTGTCAGGAAGTTGCGTCTCCCCATCCTCCAATTCAAGGTACTCGCCATCCCCACCCACGGGGGAGGACCCAAAGTTTGAGAAACGCTACATTAAAAATACTGATGATCAATAATGCAAAACAAAATAATAGTAAAAATATTCAGGGGCGTTGCTAGGGATTTTTCATCATTTGGGGGCCCGGGAGGAGCTGGACCTCTTTGGGGGCCCCTGCATTTTGCGTAATATTGAATATTGTAAAAAACACTCATTTGGGGCCCCCCTCAAGTGGGGGCCCGGGGAGATTTTCCATTTCTCCCTCTCCTCCCCCACCCTTGCTACGCCACTGATAATATTCCAATATGGAATACTTCACAATTTTGTAAAAATAATTCACTTAATAGAAGATAATTAAAATTTATTTTAAACTAGAAAACAAAAGAACTTATTGTAGATTTATATCTGCACTCTATAATCAGCAAAAAATATTCTACTCTCAACTAACAGCCATCTCAAATAAAAGTGACAATATTTTAACGTTGACTTTCTACTTACTAGGAACTAGAGTCTAGATCTAGATCTAATTAGAGGGCGCCTATTCAACTCAAAACCAATATTGCAAACAGCCCGCGAAAATTCAAGGCCAGGGTGGAGTCGGCACATACGGAAAAACCAATGGGAACCCCAGCGCGCCGCTTTTTTTCCTTTTTAAAGTTTTCAAAATACCCCCCCCCCCTTTTTTTCCCAAGTTTTCAAAGTATAATGGAATCATTAGAATTTAAATAAAATATTTAAGTAATTTTTTTTAAACCAAAAATAAAAAAAAGGATGTACAAATTGCAAAATTAGTTCGGTTAAGATAAGGAGGGTTCGTTCGGTTCGGTTCGTACCAAGCAGTTTCAAAGTTCGGGTTCGGTTCGGTTCGGTCATAAGTGAGGTTTGAGTTCGGTTCGGGTTCGTTTCCCATCTCTAATAATTATATCCTATAGGCCTATGTATATGTAGTCCCTGTCTACTGTACGCAAAAAGGAAAAAAAGGAAGATAGACACATCAGATGTCAACATTTCAACAAAACAAATAAGTGGTTGAATATTGTTTGTAAAATATGAGTCAGATTAGTCCTAATTATGTACAAATTTTAATGAAATACTATGCAAGGCAATATCTAGAAATAGGATGGTATCGCGTCACAACCAGATATGACCCGCATGTCGTAAGACGAGCATCACTGTATTGCTAAATGATTTAAGTAAGGGAGAGACAGTTCTAGCCAAGAAAATCTAGAACTTTCATATTGATTCCCATTTGAAATGTGTATATATTTAAATACATTGATAAATGATCATTACATATGTATTAGATATTCTTTTCTTACTTACAAGAGCAAAACGACTTTCAAAAAAATCACTAGTTGCTAACCAAGCAATTTGTGTGTCCCTGTGGAGCAGTGCGTGTTGAAGGTGTGCGTGTATGTGTGTGATACAAACTCAAGGCCAGCTAACTAAAACCATTACTCTACAATGGCCTAGTTTTTTTTTTCCTCATATATATTTTTTATATCTAGAATGTGTGTTATTATTGAAATTCTTCTGCGTGTTCTTTAAATATTTTTAGTCAGGTGGTCTGGTAATGCAAACATTTGTTGTGCCTGCATAGGTGTCACTAGAATGTGGAATCTTGATCTATATAGCAATTATTATAATCAGCTCTTTGTTTGTTATCAGCAGATAAGATGGATTGACATTTAAGCTTAGGCTATAATTTAGACTATTACTATTATTATATTTTACTAAATTCTAGGTCTGTAGGAAGTGACTGGAGACAGCAGAGCCCTTTTTATTTAATAGGGCGAAGCATATTTATTTATTTATTTATTTTACAAACAAATAACAAGATAAATAAGCCATTTAGTAGGCCCTATTATGGAAAGTGAAAATATCGACATTTTAATGTTTTTTGTTTGTTTGTTGTTGGGTTGTTGTTCTTTTTTTTCGCACACACATTTATATACATTTGGCTTTTTATTCTAGGTATTCACAGATGGCTGCCTGGTCCCGCGGTAGGCCTATATATGCGCGCTGAACTGTTATCCCGATATTCCCGGGTTCATATTCGTCCTACGAAAGGCTTTTGCTATATGTAGATCAGTGATTTCCAAAGTGGTCTATATAGACTCCCAGGGGTCTACGAAAGTTAAAAAGAGAATTTGGGGTCTATGAGATATGCATATAAAAAATTGTTTTATTTAATTTAATAACAATATTTAAATAGTGTAGTTTTTTCTAGTTATAACTTTAAGAAAAAAGAAATGTAGACTGTACAGCGTTAAGTATACTTCATTACTGCCTTGTCAAACAAGCGAGTGTTTATGTGCCATTTTTTATGATGCTATGAAACCATTTAAGCTGGAGGATCATTTGAGATGATGCCACCCTGATAAAAAGATAAAGGTATGCAAAACTTTCAAACACTCAAAGATAAAGTTCAGAATAGACCCACAAAATCTCTCTATGAACTGATATTGAGAATATAATGATCAGTGAGAGTTTTACTATATCTCTTTACTCATAGTAAAATGCTGAAAACCTCACAAGATAGGCAAATTACTGATTTTACTAGCCAATAAAGAAATGGAACAAACTCTTACACAAACTTATATCATTAAAAGAATTTCATGTTTGGGTTTTGTAGCCGGTGTCTTGTTTTGGGCCTCTTGATGAAGAATGCAATTTTTAAAGACATTGTCGGCATTCTCAGGTGACTCCAAAAGGGCAAATTTCAATGGTCCCAGTTTTGAGCTTCTGGAACATGTTTTCTCGTTTTGATGTGTACAGTTCAGATGTGAAAAATTATTGGTGGTCCTATCGGGATAGTTTATAATAAGTGTCATCTTTCTTACATATCGAATGAGAGCTTGTCCACTTTTCGTTTTTACAATGCACTTTTAGTTTCTTCATTTCTCCCGATTGAGTGCGATGTTCAAGTGTGTATTTGTTTTCTCACATTCGGCAAGTGTGTCAGCCTTCTATTTCCTTCTATTTCAACATTGGAGAAAAGTGTTCTTGCTGTTGTTGTTGAGATATACAAGATCACACAATATGTTTTGTACAAAATATTTTGGATGTTCCTTCAGATTATGTGGATAATTACATCCTAGTCCAAACCTCCCGACGGGAGATGCGAGCAGGCAAGGTGACCACATAACGTCAGTCCGCAGGCATCATGAGTTGTTTTATTTAGGAGGCATCAGAGTTTGTCAAGCTTTGAAGACTGCTTTTATATTGGTCACGAAAAAAAATGTTTGGCGTACTTTGCTGATTCGCTAACATGGTAGCTGTTAGCTCCAGTGCTCCTATTTCTTCTTTGTGGTTGTCATAGAGCTCATCGGTTATAATGAACTTAATTTTTTTTTTTTATTTTTCTCCATTGGGTCATTCAATGATTATTCCTCCATTTGTGGGGGCTTACTGAGAACCATCCATGCAAACTCTGACACATTGGTTGTTAAGGCAATGGATTTGTAGGAAAGTTTACTCATTCTTGAGCTCTGTTGGAATATTGTCAAATATTTCTTTCTTCTCATGTAAGTCTTTGCAAACGATATATTTCTGCAAACAACATATTTCTCTATACAGCAGGCTGAGTCAACCTTGTCTGGTAATGATGTATTTTTTAATTCAAATTATCATGGCTCAAAAAAATCCACGAAAAACTGCTCTTTGTGAAAAATTTTACTATATGATAATTAAGGCACATTAATATTTAATGTTTTGAAGAACTACTTCGTAAAACAACAAATCCCTATAATGAAACATGATCTCGGTAGCAACGGATGGCGAGCTTGCAAACCTTTAAAAACAAATAGTTTCCAATGTGTTTAGTGATTGTGTGCTATAGCCTACGTATTAGCCTAATTGTTATACAATGGCTTTAAATTTGAATTTAGTTAATAAATGTATTTTTCAAAAAAGGTTTAACTTGAAATGTAGTTTTAAATTACTTTTTCACTCTTCTTGTCACTGGTTAGAAATTATTTAAACAAAATGTGTAATTTGAAATTGATGAATTTTCTAAAAATTCAAAATAACTTATGCAGGAGGTCTACGGAAAACAAGAAAACATTGCAAGGGGTCTACGAGAAGAAGACTCATGCAGATTATCTTCAACTCTGAAGACACATCCGACGAAGAATTAAAAACATTTTATAAACAAACATCTTAATGTTTGATCAAATTGTTATTGAGCCTAATATGATATCTCTTAGAACATCTTTAATTAACATCCACGACTAGATTCTCACATATACGCGTAAGACTTAGATCTATAACTTATATTATCTTCTGCCAAAGATCTAAATTGAAGAGAGAAAAAAAAAAAAGAAAATTGATTTTAAAATTGATAAATCGAAATTTGATTTGGAAGGTCGATCTAGACTAGATCTAGATTTTAGTTTATGTATTGTATAGGTTTGTGATCTAGATTTACTCTATAATTAGCAAGGGACATTCCCAATAAATAAAGGGGCTGTAATCCGATCAAAAACTTTATTTTGTCAGGATCTCTCCAAAATACATTATATAAGTCTAAAAGACGGCTGCGTATGGCATATCATATACTGATATAGACTAGATATCTAGATCAAATACTGCTACTGGTCTGCATAGAAAGTAAAAAAAAATAGTTTCAACATTAGCCTCTTGACATTAAAATAAATGTTCATTACATTAAAAATGATTAAATGATTAAAAAAAAAATAATTGATTCAATGGATTTCAGGATTTTGATTTTTGTAATACTAATAATACTATAGTAATACTAATACCTAATCATCATTCATGACTAATGAGCTAATGATGTCTAATGTCTAAACTCTATAATGTTTTTGTTAATGCACAAATTCTGTAAAAAAAATTCCTCACGGATAATAAAGACAAAGATTATTATTATTTTTATTTTAAATTATATATAATTATATAGATTATAATATTATATATATTATATATTCTAGATCTATTCTATTACCTGGTGTTGAAATTTGTCGAATGCCTTTGGCTTTTAAAAGTTCAATAAAATTGCATATATATTTGTTCATTATTATCTTAATCATCATAGGGATGTTGTGACACTTTTTCTGGTCAGCAGCTTTTCTAAGCAGGAGAGAGGCTAGTCCATTCTTTTATGTTATCCACTCGGCTTTTCTTTGGACGATCCTTTCTTTGTGCTCCCTCCATTGTACCTTGACGAGTGACTTTTGATAGTAAGTCATGTCGTGCAATATGATCAGATCAGCTCAGCTTTCATCTCTTCACAGAATGTTGACTTATAAAAGTACAAACTCATTCGTGTTCTTTTCTAGGTATCTGATACCAAGCATTTTTCAGCTTTTAGTGTCCAACTTTCACAACCTTGCAGGAGTACAGAGACTACTAGCAAAGAATGTAGTTTTAATTTAACTGGGAAGCTGATTTTACTCTTCCAGATTTTTCAAAGTTTGCTCATAGCAGCTGATGCCAAGCTTAAATGGGTTTTTATCTCTTTCATTGATCATCCATCTCTTATTATGTTTGACCCTAAATATTTAAGTGAGTCAATTTCTTGTAATACTTGGCCATTCAACTGTATGCATTACCTTGTACTATCTCCACCATAAACTAGTATTTTGTTCTTTTCACCACTGAGGAATTTCCAGTTGCAACAGTCAAACAGGTAAGTCTTCTTTCACATTTCCTGTTCCTTCTAGTATTGGATTGGGTCACAAACATGTTCAGTCTGTTACACATTTGCATCAGTCTTTTTCTTCCTCGTTCTCATTTTTATGTTGGAGCGTTCATATGACTAGACCAATATATTAAGAACTCCACAGTGGTTTCCAAATCAGATAGCTTTCCATATAGTTTTCTTTCTATTGGGGTATTTTGGGGCCAGTTTCTTGTACAGGCTTCATGGTAAAGAGAACAGGTCTGAAACTATGGTACTTTGTGTTTTTGATAATAAAATTGTATTGTCTTTATTTATTATTATTTCATTATTGAGTTAAATCACATGAAAAACTGAGTTAAATGACATGAAGAATGTGGTTATTGCTATCTTCTTAATTGTTAGAGTATCAGTTTGTTTTTACTGGACAAATTTTGCAATTTCTTTAGTGCCTATGCAAATTGAATAACATTTTTTTCTATAAAAAAAAATCTATGTATATATATATATATATATATATCATTTTTTTAGTCTGGGCTATTACGATTTTGATTGAAAATAGTTACTTAAAACATCCAGCAGTAAGGAATGTTTTTATAATTTATTTCTACATGTTCAGTTAGCATATGATAATTTTGCAAAATCATCTTTGTATGCTTGAAATATTCAAATTTTTGATGTTCAAACTTTTCTCTTTCTACAGATAAATGGCTGGCATATGTATGTATAAGTGCTCAAACAGATTTTTCAAAAATTGTTCAATAAAGCTTCTCAGGTCATTCATTCACACCTCAAATGGACATATTCACCGTGCACTATGTCGACTTGAGTCTCGAGGTGTTATTAGGCTTACTGGTAAGGACACAGAGTCTCTCCTTCAAGGTCTGGTCACTAACGATGTTTACCAACGTCAAGAAAAGTCACCTTCGGCTATGTACACAATGGTGCTGAATGTTCAGGTATATTAGAACAGAAGTGGAACAAAAAACAAACATTTGAAATACATGAGAGGTGAAACATAGACAAAAGTCAGACAAATTACAGAAATTTACAAAAAGTTGATATTAGAACAAATACAATTATTTCATCATTATTCCTACCAAATTTATACTCACATTGTTAAATAGAGGAGTATATTGTAGAGTAAATATATTTAGAATTGTGGCTCAACAAAGCATGACCTTTGACACCTACTTTCTGATGATGCAGCTCTTCTTGCCCTGCTCTCAGAGAGCTCAGACCAAAAAGAGTATTTCAGAGAAATAGAACACATTGAAAAATACTGTAAAGATAATTTTTTATTATTAAATGTAAAAAAAAACAACAAAGAAATGATAATCGATTTTCATAGGGAAAACAAGGAAAATGATATTTTGAGACCATTGAAATAGTGCAAACTTTTAAATACCTTGGTACTATCTTAGACAATAAATTCATTTTACTGCATGTACTGATTATATCAGCAAAAAAAGGGCAGCAAAGATTACGATTACTTAGAAAAATGTCCTCGTTTAATGTTAGTGAAAAGGGCTTGATTATGTTTTAACATGCTCACATCCACAATATTTTTAAGTTTTAATATCACTGCCTGTTATGGCAATCTGAACATTAAAAATAAAAATAAACTTCATAAAATCTTAAATGCTACTGGTAAAGTCATTGGCGAAAAACAAACACCTGTTTGAAAAAAACATTCATAATAAAGCTAAAAAATATTCTAGAAATAAAAAATCACCCTTTGGCTCAGGATTTTGTGATTTTACTATCACAAAAGAGATATAAGAAACAGATAGCAAAGACAGACACGAAAACTCTTTTGTTCTCCTGGCAATCAAATGATTAATAGAAGCTATTTGTTATAATATGTTTTGGCATGTAAATTATGAGTGAGTCTGGTGTGAATGCATATTTTGTTTTTCTATAGTTATAATGTTTTGTTTGGTGTAATGCATAAATTGTAAGGGCAAATTTCATTATGGATAATAAAAATTATTATAATTATTACTACATTTCACATTTAATAGCATATATTTTGAAAATGTATCAATATAAGTAAATAATACTTAACATAATTTTTTATACATTAATAACCATTATTTAAGTCTTCTGCTTTTGCTGCATATCAACACTTTGTCGGTATCAACCATTTGGTAGTTGGCCTTCTGTCCATGTCAACTTTTTTTTTATGGCTGCATTTTTGGATGTTGGTTTTCAACTTTTTTTTTGTGGACTTCATTAAATCTCAACTTGTTATTCTTTTGTCCTTTTAACCCTATAAGTATAAATTTCAAAACTGGATTTAAAATTTCATGATTACCAAACAACTATTAAAACATGATATCTAGGACATCTCTTTATTACTTTGTTTGACTCAGTAAAACCTAATAACCATTTTATTATTATTTATGAATATCTATTATTATTATGAATTTCTGCAATGTTTTCTAATTATTAAAAACAAAAATTAAACAAGTATTTTTAGTGGCCCCCGAAAGGGGAAAAGATGCTATTAGTTGTGTGTGAAATGTCTGTCCGTCCGTCCTATTTAGATCTCGTAAACTAGAAAAGTTCTGATGTAACTGCTACTTTTTTCTTTTCTAAAAGCGAAAAATCTAACTTTTTAAATAACTTATGCAAGCAGTTTTTTTTTTCATAAAAATACACCACTTTTACAACTATTCACTATAATAGTAACAAACAGTAGAGGAGATGACTATTTACCATATCCGTAACACATTTATGCAAATGGTTTTTTATTTTTGTCAAAAATTATTTTTTTTTTACATTTATAGTGCTAAGTTAAGTAAGTTTTGTCATACTAACTACTACATTTACACACACAAAAAAATGTTTACTTTTTTTAAAGAGAGAAAAATCTATTTGGTATACATATAAGTTGGACATTATTTAAAACAACAATTAATAAATAATTTTTCATATTAAACTGTGAACTGCAAAATAGTAAAGACACTCAACGAAAGTAAATTTTTATTTTTTTTTTAGGAATTAAGAGATCGACCATTTATAAAGCAATTAGATCAATTAGATATTCATTATAAGACATCAGTTAGGCCAGGTTCACTTCTAACTTCACTTTCACCTATCCTTTGGTCTGCTGGGACACCACACAAGATCTGTCAACCTTCTTTCTCCATTTTTCTCTGTCATTTGTCTTTGATTGAATTTAATTCTGATGTTCTTTCTGAAAATATTGATACCTGCGTTTTTACCTGCCTGGGTGGACCACTTCGGGGGCCGATTTTGAGTTTGTGTTTCCACACAAACTGTCTTTGTAACCTTGTTTGGTTTGTTTTACTTATCAATCTAGTGTAAAAAAAACAACTCATTAGAATGTTTGTTACAAATTATTGCATGAGTCTTTACATTTTTTAGAAATTAATACAATGAATTACATTTCTATTTTCAGGGACGTGTTTTATATGATCTTTTTCTATACAATGTAGCTAAAGATGGGAATGATTCAACAGTATTATTAATAGATGTAGATAGAACAGTCAAAGATGAGCTTATCAATTTCCTCAAAAAGTACAGACTGAGGAAAAAGGTTTGTTTGTTATTTAAATAGTTAAAATAAATGAATAGGTTGTTTCTTTTTTTTTTTTTTTTTTTTGGTATTTATCATTTAATGTGTTTTAACAACATTATTGACTGAGTACATTTTGTTCAGGTTAATATTGAGGATGTCTCGGATCAATTTAAAGTCTGGGCTAAGTGGAATGATATCCCTAACACAAAAGATAGTGATGACCAAATTTTGAGTTTCAATGATCCTAGGGTGCCTACATTAGCTAAAAGAATACTGGCTGAACAGGAAACTACAGGTAAACATTTTCATGTTTTACTAATCATCTTATTTTCAATGATTTGTTACCAGCTTATCATGGGTACTATTAAACATTTCCAAAAGTATTTTAATTCTATTAAATTTAAAATGCCTTAGCAGGAATCAAGATTAGTTTGTTTATTACGAGCTTATTCAGTTCCTCTTCTCTTAGCCATGTTGTAAAAATATTTCAAGGCTTACAACAACCTGGATAATTGCCTTGTCATGTGACATGTGCTCTGGACTGACGTTTCTTTGGTCCCAGATTCAAACCCTGCCCTCCACCTCCCCCCCCCCCCACCACCACCATTCTGTGGGAGGATAGGCAAGGATGTAAGAATCTAAACTCTGCACATGTTACACAAAGCTAAAAATCTAATATAAACATTTCTGTTTTCTGTAAATTGTATACAATCATTTGTTTTCTGTCTTCATGTTTAATGTTGCTATTTAAAAAAAAAAAAGATCAGTAGCAATGTGATTTATTTTTAATATTGGAAATTCCTTGTTTTTAACCTAGGATAGATAAGCTGAAGACTTAAATATAACAAATATAACTACACTCAAGACAGTTGAAAAAGCTTAGCAATAAATTACACATGTCAAACATGGTTTTTAAGAATGTAGCGCATGCATAATCTGTTTTTGTGTCTTTTATCTACATTATAATTATTTGCAGAATCGTCTTCTAACACCACAGAGAAAGATTATAGGATACACAGATACAAAAATGGTATCCCTGAAGGTGTGGTAGATCTACCACCTGGAAGCTGTTTCCCTTTAGAAAGTAACTTGGCACTTATGAATGGAGGTACTCATTACTTATATATACACATCATATCTATCTTTAAAATTATTAAATGTAATTAAACTATCGCTAGAACTGAAAACTAGTACTTGGTAATGGCATGACCAGTTTATGTTTATAGTTTACATTATTGTGATAATTTCTCACTTCTTGTATAACTTTAGACATACTTGACGTTTGGATCACAACATTTTAAATGGATATAGTGGGCCTCCTTCATTGTAGCATGACAAAGGCACTTTTTCATGTGACCGTAAAGCCCTATTCTGAAGACTTTCTTATCCACATATAATGTGATTATTTCGCACTTCTTGTATAACTTTAGACATACTTGACATTTGAATCTCAACATTTTAAATGAATATAGTGGGCCTCCTTCATTGTAGCATGACTAAGGCACTTTTTTATGTGACTGTAAAGCCTTATTCTGAAGACTTTCTTATCCACATATAATGTGACGCCAAATGTAAAGCTGGAGTGTCCTCTCCAGGTTTTAAGGTCAGGGTTTTAATAATGCAATGAAAGCCTCTAGGCATTAGTAATGGTCTGACCAAATGGATATGAATAGGAAAAATGAGTAGCCATAAATATTAGTCATTATTTTCTTTAAATGAAAGTTTCTTTTTTAGTACCTGTGAATTGTTACCCTTGATACATAGCTCTAGGTAAAAAAAAGACCAGTTTATGACAGATGGCTGTCTGGTCGTGCGGTTTGCACGCTGGACTGTTGTTCAGATTTATCAATGGTACAAGGTTCAAACCCTGCCCTCTCCCATCCCCATCGTCCTGCAGGAGGTTTGGACTAGGAAGTAATTATCTTCAACTCTGAAGGAACATCCGAAACATGTAAAACATTTTACAACATAATTGTGGGAAGCGTGGTTTAGAGGCCAAGTACGCTTGGCTGGGTTAGCTATGAAGGGGGCTCGAGGTTCAACACCTGACTCGAATTGTTTTACTGAGCGCCTTAAGGCAGTACAGGAGGCGCGGTTGCTGAGCAGTAAAGCGCTAGGCTTCTGAATTGGGGTCCTGGGTTCGAATCTTGGTGAAGACTGGGATTTTTAATTTCAGGATCTTTGGACGACTTTTAGTCCACCCAGATCTAATGGGTATCTGACATTAGTTGGGGAAAAGTAAAGGCGGTTGGTCGTTGTGCTGGCCCACATGACACCGTGGTTAACCGTAGGCCACAGAATTGGATGACCTTTACATCATCTGTCCTATAGATCACAAAGTCTGAAGGGAACTTTACTTTACTTTAAAGGCAGCACAGAAAACCTCCCAGATACCCCCACTGGTCCACAAATAAAGATTGGACCATGGAGCTCTGAGCATATAAAAGCTAATATTTAATTCAATTTTAATTTGTATCAAATATACTTATTGTGGAGTAATTGTAACAAATCCTTAATAAAGTGATGATATATAAGATGTCCATTGCAACCTGCCATTCCTAAGTAATTAACTTGTAAGACTATGTGACTTATTTTTAACAAAATATTTAATTGCACTTTTTACTGTCTATATCTTTATTTCTTTCTTCAACAGTGAATTTCCAAAAAGGCTGTTATGTTGGTCAGGAGCTGACAGCACGCACTTTTCACACTGGGGTCACACGCAAACGCCTCATGCCCATTTATTTAGACAGGTAAAAATTAAAATATAAAACCTCTTACGACAGATTGGATATCATTAAGTCTATATGTTTTTAAATAATAAAACAAGAAATTTCAAATAAGTCTCAGGAATAGTTTATTTGTAATAACCAGAGAACAATGAGGAAACAGATGCCATTTGACTTCTCAAAACCATTTCACAAAGTTCTCAACTATAGCCTACTAAGAATTAAATATTTTGACATCACTGGTCCATTAGACCAATAGATTCAGAATGTAATAATTATACTAAGGCTTGTCTTCAAGTCTGATTAATACAGTGAAACCTCACTAGCCTGATCTTAATATAATCTTTATCAGATAATATTTAGATTTTAATTTTTCTTTCACTGAAAGCTCAAGGTGCTCAATATGATTTTTTTATGTATGCCTATAATTGTTTCTTATTTAGAAAAAAAAACACCTTTTTTTAAAGAAGCTTTTTATCTTGTTTATTACGTCTCTTAATTATAAGTCTCTAGTAATAAATGTTGTTTCAAGGTTTTATTTTTTATATTTACACATTTTTAGTCTAAAAACATTTTCATTATTTCCAGCCCAGCTACAATAACTTCCGATACTACCATCTTGACTAAAGCTAATGGCAAGAATGCTGGAAAGTTTCGCAGCTGTGAAGGTCATTATGGTCTGGGCTTACTTCGACTAGAATACATTCGTGAAGAGCTTACAGTTGAATCTATAGACAAGCAAGTAATCTCATTAAAGCCAAAAGTCCCAGAGTGGTGGCCAGAAACTGTTCTCACTGTCTGAGCATTTCTTTTACCTATTTACAAATCTGTGAACATTGATATTATAATTGTAAAGGATCCTACAGATTGAGATTCTTTAAATAGTTTAGCAAAGTTCATATGTGATAATAGCCCACAAAACAGTATTGTTTGACAGATTTTAAGTGATGATGGCTGTTCCTAAAAGTAGTTCTAAAGTACATGCTCATACCCTGAGATTTAATTGAATGCAGTGCATTTTTAATTACATTATTTATTTATTTATTTTTCTTTAATTAGATGAAGACAAAATAAAATAGAGCTATTAGGCTTGGTAGATTTTCCAAGAAAAGAATGTGATTTCCTTAGTAAATTTTTAAGTAAATTTAAGTTGTATTTTTTACGTATCTATAATCTGATATCAAAAAATCAACAAATGAGAAACTATATGTTGAAGCATTTGCCATTTGTAAAAGAAAGAAGAAAAGGATCTGGTTATGGCCCATTATAAATAGCAGCATAAATAATTCTTATGTAATTCTTAAAGCAGTTTAATGTTTAAAATGTCCTAAATATCTGGTTTTAATTAAATATGCCACACATCAGACACAATACATCAAACCTACACAAGAATTCTTTTTAAGTTTCTATACCTCTTCAACGGCCATTTTTAGAAAAAATTAAGTAATTTTATAAACTGAATAAAATTTGTCACTTGCCTGGGTTTCTTTGTTATTGTTTTAATATTGTAAGTATCAAACAAAAGACTTAATTTCTTGGGCTAATAAAATAAAATTATAACCTATTATTACTCACTGTGTTTAGAGGACAACTAAATGAAATAGTCTATAGAGACATTACTTAAGAGCTCTTGAAAGTATTATAAAATTGTGATTTTGGATAATCTCTCCAGCCAGTGTTTGTTTTTTTACTTTTAGTATTTTTTCTTTTATCTCTTTTCCCACATGTGTACCAGCAAATGTTTCTTCAAATTAAAAATAAATGTTTAAAAGTATGAAATGTATTGGAGTTAGCAAAAGATGCATGAAATATTTGACTGGACTTCAAAACAATGTTGATTTTTCCTTGAACATTAATGTACATTTGTGTGGATTTTTTTTTTTTTTTTTTACTATTTTTTTTTATTTGAATTTATTTATTTTCAATAGACAACAAAACTCCACATTGTAAACAATTTTGCTCCTAACCTTAAATCTTCTTTTTACTTTCATATAGTACAATATTCATACTGTCATTGCATATTATTCATCAAAATACTTAAATAGTCACTCCCCTTCTTTGCATTCATTTTCTAATAAATTCATAATACAGTGAATGTTTCTAAGATGCTTAATTCATGTGTAGTTGTTATGTTTTTTTTATTGATTGCAAACCACGGTACAAAAAAAAACTGGAATTTCTAATAATTTCCTTGTATAGTTGTCAATAATTGTAAATAGTTAACTTTTTTTCTTCTTAAAAATGTTATAGGGGAGGTTATTATAGACAGGTATAAAATGATTTTTTGTATTTTTTATTATTAATATAATATGTTGATTCTGTTCCTTTTTTTTTTCACTGCAAAAGTATTGTAACGAATCTAGGGCAAATACTCAATGAAGGATCAAGGTGAAGAGATGAGTGATGTTTATTGAAAAAGGATTACTCAAACATAAATGTTTATGTTGTATAGGAGTTCATTTAGCTCTGGCCTGCATGGTTCACTGTCGCCGCAACTGCCTTCCACTAACATACAAGGTTCACTGTTGCGGCCTAGGTCTTAACATTCCTACAGTGTTCACTATCATGCCACTAACACAGGTCACCATACGTGCCGCTCTCTATCTTCTCGTTGTCTCAAGAAGGATAGTCAACATAAACTAACAGGATATGACCCATTCCACTGTTTCCTCACAAGTTCTTCCTGACCAGACAACCTACACTGCTTCTCACCTGCTGACCACACTGGCAATGATCCCTTCTAGAACTCAGGCAGTTCTAACCTATCTCTAATTCTGTTTCTCCACTTCTTAGCCGGAATCAACTGTCAACTATCTTGTCTCTACCCTCTCTTTATCACTCATCCTTAACAGTGCACCATAGGCTTCTATGTCTGCTCCTATGCTGAAGTGAATGGTGTGCACCATATGCTTCATGTAAAAGCAGAGATATAACAGTATTCACCTAAAAATAGAACACAAGATCAAAACTATAAGCTTCGGTTAATGTTCTTAATAAAATAAATAGGCAGCAGTTAGTTTAATTTCTATTTCAAGACTTTAAGCACTTTTAAGTCCAACCTTTTCTGTAACTAACAATTCTTTTGCAGTTCGCCAGATGACACATGAGGCATTACTGTATTACAGATATTTTCCAAATGAACATAATACATTTGACGGGTTATTGAATTGAATGTTCTACTCATAGCATTAATTCCCCTTAACTCATAGATTTTAATTTTGTGAATAGCATATTGTATCAATTAGTTGAAATTAGAGAGTTTAAATTCATTTTATCTCAGAGCAAGCTGATCTCAAAGCATGTTGGGTTTTTTTTATTTGCATGCCAACTTAGTAAAAATGTTTGTGTATGTATGGTTATTTATATGGAAAAATGTATAGTAAATGAAAATAAACCAGATACACGAAATATTACTTGAAGACCAAATTGTTACAAAGCTTATATCAACTCACTCTGTCTGTCTGGTAAAAAGTTGTACACAGGATTTCACAATCTCAGATAAAGATAAAATTTTTAACAATTATTTCTTTTACATGGCAACACAAGAATCAATATAAAAAATAACCAATTAGTTAATTAACTATTGGGAATTAATTATTTTGTTTGGTATCTTGAACAAGGGTAAGAAATTGTAATGACTGAAGTGGTGGCATGAGCTAAATTAGTACCATTTATAGGTCGTCGTCTGAGTCTTAATGAACACAAACCTGAAAAATAGGTCGAGACTATAGAAACAATAGCTGAGTGGTTACCGTATTGGCTTGATAGCATGAATAGATTGGTAATTTTAAACATTTTTCAAGTCCTAGCAAAATGTAAAATCACTAGTGTTTGGACCTATACAAGGTTCAATTTTTAACGAGTAGAGTTTAACCTCTTCAGGAAAACTACTATAATGATGTTTGAAAGTATTTTGTTTTATAACTAGAAGGTGTAAATGTTGTGTGATTACTGTGATTTTTGCCTGCTTATATAATGGCTGCTTGGTGGTACGTGCTGCCGACTGTTGTCATGATGATCCTGGGTTTAAACCTCCTGTAGGGTGGTTTGGGCTAGGAAGTAATAATCTCTATTACTGTTGGAATATCATAAAATTTAATTCTATTTAACTGATATCATTTCATTATTGCTATGTTGTCATTGTTACAACATTGATTTTCATGTGTTCAGAATTTCACCTTTGACTCAGTTATTAGACCTCTACATCTATTATGACCTATATTAATTAATTAATTCTAATTCTAAGAGAAGTACAGAAATGAAAATCATGTAAAGTGCTTATGAGGAGGAATCTGTTATACATTTAGTAGTTGCTATTATTATTATAGATCTAGTGATATAAACTTTTTTTTTTTTAAAAAAAAAAAACAACTTTATCTAGACTGATTCTCATTGAAATATTTTATCTTCTAAAATATAGACTTTATTAAAAAAAAAAAAAGAAGAAGATGATTATGTATGTCCAGACTTAATCCACTTTCCTGGTCCTACAAAAACCACTCTTCCTCTCTCACTGCTCCAAAAGAGCTTCCTTGAGTTGACATTTTACAGTCATATACTTCATAAGATTTAATCAATAAAAACATTTGGACTATGTTGAAAATTAAACCTATAGTTGCAATACTAGCAAAAGAAATTCTTGCTAATAACTTTACAGTACTTTAAAAAAAAACAGTAAAAAATTTTATTTTGAAAAGTAGATCTAGATCTATAATTTAATAGTTACGCCTTTTCTTACCACCTCTCTTTCTCTCTCTTTTTGTACTCCAGTGTTTTTTTTTTTGTTTTTTTTATATTACCTATATAAATCTCAAAACAGTCCAACATATTTTAGAGTTGGCAGTTCTGTTTATGTCGCTAAGCAGTTTGTTTGGCCTGGTCAGAGATCCGTTTTAGATTTTCTAGATATAAAATAACTCAATATTTTTTCTTTATAGATCTCAAAGACTAGATTTATATCAAATTACCCAATTCGGATATAGATCTATTGTTAGACTAGGTGGACGTCTAGGTATTCTACTATTTCTAGATTAGACTTGTGACTTGTCTTGATTCTAAATCTAGCTAGATCTAGTAGTCTATTCTAGGACAGTAGATCATTGCTAAAGTATAACTCTACTATAAGTACTAGATCTATAACATAAGTAGATTAACTTAAGACTTAATAAAATCTTACATCTAGACTTCAGTAAAATCTAATAAGAAAGTATGTCTAGATTTGAATACTAGAATCTAGAAATAAATCTAGTTCTAGATATATACAGTAGTTTATTGGGACACCTATACTAGCCTATAGTATAGATCTAGTATTGTGCCAAAATGTCAAAGTTTGACTTTGACAGCGCATTTGTTGACGATGGTTTGACATATAAAGAAAATGAAGTGTATCAAAATTTCCTTTAGTTAAAGGAGAATAAGGATGACTACTTATATTTGTACCCCTAACCTATATTTGTTATTATATTTAAGGTCAAAGAGGCCATGTATTTTCATTTAATTCAGACATATTTGACCTACATTATTTGATTCCGGACACCATAATTTATTTTAGACAGTCTCTATATTTAGGCATCAATAAATTCAGATTTTAAATCTATATTAACATTAACTAAATTTTAAGATCCCCAGGCATAGCCCTCACATGAAATCATTAAGAAGTGTAAAATTATGCGCGCATATATATGAACAAAATAAAAATATGAACACACTTATTCTTCCAAAATTAGGTCACTGGGATAGTGACTTCTACAATGACTTTTAGACTTATTTTATGTTTGCATGATTAGATATATGTGTGTTGAATGTTTGTGATTTTGTTTATTCATTTAATAAATTTCTAATACAAATGATCTTTTGTAGTATAGTCAGGCTAGGATGGCCATCCTTGCCTAAATAGCTGAATCCTCTATATTCTCTCTATATAAATCAAGATCTATCTAGTAGGTCTAGATCTAGGCGTTTAACTTCAATGTACCAAGCTCACTCCAAACATTTGCACATTTATTCTCTATAAAAAAAACAACAAACAAACAAAAATAAGATCATTAACAATTATTTCCAAAACTGGCTGTCTGAAGTAAATTTTGGTAAGAAAATCGTAATTTAATTCAAATACCCTATTACTTTTTTTTGTATGGAATCAAACAACTTGGCTTATGAATTAAATAAATCAGCTCCAAAAACAGAATAAATATTGCCGGGCTCATTAGCATAGACTTAGCCAATATAGTATATATATAAATATAGTCTTAACCCTAGGAAGAGGTAAAGTCATCTGGGTAACATAGGAAAAAACAACAACCTGACTTACACAACTGAAATTCTTTTTTCTTACATAAAAAGACAGCTTAATTGAAGGTAATTGTGTCAGAATCATTGGAAAATGGACAAGCACATTATACAGTGTGCTAGTTTCATATTAAATATCAAAATAAAGATATAATGACCACAAAAACAGTGAGTGTCCGAATTCATGTAAAGTCCGGATTAAATAAACTACTCTATATACCTTCACCAAGTGCGGCCTTATAGTTTCTTGGACCCATTGCTGTTTGCAATCATCATTGCCATTTAGGCATCACAGAAGATGCATGTTGACCATCTTTCTCTATTCCTCTCTGTCTTTTATTTAAAATAATGTAATATGTTTTTTTTATTTTAAGGCCATAAATGGCAAGCTCAGTGTCAAGACCGAGGACAGCATCTCTGAAGTGGAGCAGACCCCAATCAGTTCCCCATGTTACTGTGGTTGGCCAGCATTCTCTTGATCAAGACATGTTCATCACAGGAACGCCAATTCCTATTCTCAATCAAGACACACCCAGAAGTTTAAATTGGCCACTGGGTTAGTATATATTCTGTTAAATGGTTTATTAAGCTTTTCAAATGCTTTAGATTAAAGATCTCTATCGACTATTTAAACAATTAAGTTATTATGGGTTCAGATCAAATAAAGATACATACAGGCCGCTTGCCATTTAAATTGTTGCATTACAATAATTTCACTTGATAATTGTATTATAAAATGTCCTGTTGTCAAGTAACTACAGATTTTATTTCTTGTGCTATGTTGTTAATGTTTAAAAGATCTTTTTTAATAGAAAATTAAAATAAAGTATTTTTTTAGTCTTTAGTGTGTATGTCCTACTTTATTTATAATATGTCTTTGTTATTGTAAATGTACTTATAAAAAATATGATACGATTGTACTTTTGAATTTTTTTATTTTCTGTTAACATAAATATTTCAAGCACCTACTATTTAAAAAAAAAAAGATGTGCAAGATTGTCTAATGCCATTTGATATTGAAACTATCATTGATACTAAGAGTACTTTATCTGAGACCTGATGAATAATAATTTGTTGTTTTTTTGGAAGCCAAATACCAGAGCTTTAAGGTTTTTCTTTAATTTGATGAAAAAAAGGATTAAACAAATATGGAAATCACTGATATATTAAATGATCTCATTATAAAATAGTTTTTTATAGTTAATATTTTAAAAGTGTGGTGGCCGAGTGGTAAAGCATTTATTTGACTTCTGAACTGCGGCTCATGGGTTTAAATCCTAGTGAAGACTGGGATTTTTTAATTTTGGTATCTTTGGGGCACCTCTGAGTCCACTCAGCTCGAATGGGTACATGACATTAGTTGGGAAGAAAGTAAAGGCAGTTAGTGCTGGCTACATGACATCCTCATTAACGGTGGACCACAGACACAGCCTAGATGACCTTTACATCATCTACCCCATAGATCACAAGGTCTGAAATGAGAACTTTTCTATTTTAAAGAAACACACTAAATAAGAATTTTAAAAAATAATAATAAAATATTTTTATTCAAAGCTCAACCATCAAGAAAACCTTATGAATGTAAATCTACAGCCTGGAGGAGTGATATTGAGGTAAATATTTCTGTTGATCTTGGCTCCTTTTTTTCTAGAAAGAGATATTAGTAAAGAAAAGCAAATGTGGCCAAGTATTCTATTTAATTATGTTTATTGTTTTCTTTCAATAAAAATACACACCAACACAAAGAAAGCTGTTTTTTTGTTTTTTTTCTTCAATATCTGTAAATATAAATTTTCCACAAGATCAAAATTATTACAATATAGGTCAGTGTGCTGGGAATAATTTTATTGTTCATTTTTATTAATAGTTACCTTTACACTTTTCTCTCGTATTCAATTATAAACTTATTTTATTCTATAAATGTCATGATGCATACATTTATCTTCAAATTAACATACTGATCTAGATGGCTACCTTTTTTTTTTTTTTTGGTATGCACATAAGTCTGACATCCACATGATCACTAGCATGAACCCTACTCACTGACATCTTCTACTGTCCTGTAGGAGGTGTGGGATAAGTTGTTATTATATTCATTTTTAAAGTTTGGGCCAAAAAATTATTTTTAAAAAAACAGCGTAAGATCTCTTGCAGGATTCAAAATTCACATTATATTATTAGGAACCAACTGCTAAAAACAATAACAGGATTCAAAATTCAGTTTATATTATTAGGAACCAACAGCTAAAAACAATAACAAAAAATAATATGTTGCAAGTGCTTAAATAAAATTTTTAAAATATTGAATATAATTTTCAAAATCATTCACTAACCAATTGATAAATATGAAAAAGAAAAGCAGCTTTAGGTTACAATTAATTGTTTAATAAGTGTAAAATATTTTATAATAATAAGGCTTGTCTTTGAGTCCGAAAATTAGTGAGGAGTACAGTATTTCCTGTGGCTGTGCAGCCCCAGCTGTGACCTACATATTTTATTTTTTAAATATTTTATAAGCATCAAGTAAGACCATGAAAAGACATCTCTTTACTGACTGAACTAATGCCCTCTACTTTTTAAAGCTGTCTAGGCTCTAGGAAGGTCCAGACAAAGTTCTAAGAAAATACTTACTGTTCAGAATAAAATACAAACTCCAGAACTTGCAAAGTGTTTTAGCTTAAGCTGACATATACATTGTTAAACAATAATATTAAAACAATTAAAGGAGAGAAAAATATTCTACAAATGGATAAGAACTAATAATACTAACGTTTTTATGAAAAGATATTGTATTGAAGTGTTCACTTTTAAAGCATGGAATGTTAAAATAAAATGTCTTTTCAAATAGCTTGAGTATTAATGCTATTTGTTGCTGTTTTTCACCCTTTCTAGCTGGTTGAACAAGTCTGTGACAAAATAACACCAGATTTAGCTGCTTTCAAAGAAATGTTTAAGTTTAGAGATCCCTATGGCAACTCCATTGTAACCAGGTAAAGATTTCTCAACCTTATCAACATAATATGTAAAAAATAAAATGAAATAATATATATTATATTGGTATATAACAATTTCTTTTTCTCTGGTAAATTGTTTTTGTTTTGTCTATGCCTAAGAAATAATATATTTATGTAACTTGCTATTAATTCTTATATTTAAATATATGAAGTTTAATTTAAAAATATTATCTGTTGATAGGGAAGGTCTTTTCTTAATTATAAAATCCCTGGTTGGTCATGTCAGTAGAGATCAGTATGACTCTTTCTTAAAAAGGTAAGATTAAAGTGAATTTGAAAATCTTTGCACAATAAATGGACCTCATTCACCAATTGTAAACAAACAACATTTAGCCACATAACAATATTGATAAAACAATGAAAAAAACTTATCATGTGACAGCCTAAATGGATTGCGTAAATTGTATAGAAGAGATAGAGAAGCACATGGCTAAATGTTGTTTGTTTACGATTGGTGAATGAGGTCCATTGTATAAAAAGATTCATATCAATTACTTGTGCATTAATAAAAATATTTTATATTGGTATCATCACTATAGTTTTTTTATTTCAAGTTTTAAAGACTATTGAGTAGCATTGAAAAATATAAATTGTTTTTTTGAAAACATAAACATTCTTAATGATTTATATATTTGTTTTACAACTGAATTACTATTTCAACTATTCTCTTCAATTTGTAAATTTGCCAGTATTTCATATTTTGGAACCAATTTTATTGAATTGAGTTTGAAAGTATTAAACTCAAGAAAATTATTCAGCACAAAGTTGCTTTATTGTTTCCTAGTAGTGTGTTGGAGGCACAATGACTGAGTGGTAAAGCACTTGGCTTCTGAACCGGGGGTCCTGGGTTTGAATCCTGGTGAAGACTGGGATTTTTAATTTCGGAATCTTTGGGCGCCTCTGAATCCACCCAGCTCTAATGGGTACCTGATATTAGTTGGAAAAAAGTAAATGCGGTTGGTTGTTGTGATGGCCACATGACACCCTTGATAACCATGGACCACAGAAACAGGTGACCTTTACATCATCTGCCCTTTAAGCCACAAGGTCTGAAAGGGAAACTTTTTTTTTGTGATGTGTTAGATAGTTAAGTAGGCATCTCAAAATCTGTGATTGTGGAGACTATTGAAAGCTCTCTCCTATAGAACATCCTGAAAATTTATAACTACTAAAATAACCACCATGCCCTCCCTCTCCTAGATTATTTGCTTTATTGTACATTTATTGTTTCTTTGTTTTTCTTAAGCATCAACCTGCACTGGAGATCTTGGATAAGTTTTGATGAATTTGTATTTCATCTTCAAGACAAACTGGCAAGTTCTAGATTGCAATGATTATGAATTATACACATTATATCATGTACTGGCCTAGAGTATTTAATTTAATTTTTTTTGTAAGGTTTAATCCAAGATTTGCATTTATGTTACACTTATATATGCTTTTTTAAATGTACTAAAACAGCAAACCACAAATGGAAGCGCCATCTGGCAGTCAAAAGATAATAAGGAGGATAAGAACCTTGTTGTTCAGGTGTGGTCACCATTTTCTGATGTACCAAAAGGATTAGTTACTTTATATAGAAAGTTACAAACAGGGTAAGTAAATAGTTACTGATATTCACAAATCATATTATTAAGAAGTACATTTCTTCTTCTTCTTCTTCTAGCCAGCTTTTGAGCTCTTTTGCAGACTGTGCCTAGGATAAAAAGTGTGCTGTTATCTTCAGTTGTTCAGCACTGCCATACAGGGTGTTGGTTATGTTGGGCTGTAGTGGAAGTAGGGTCTGCCTAAGGTGGATTAGGGAGGAGCATTCAAAGAGGATATGGTTTACGGTTTCAAAGGGGTGGGCGCAGTGTCTGCAAAGGGGGAGTTGTGTGGAATTTATTTTGTTCAGGTGGTAATTTAATAATGGTGTGTGCCCTGTTCTTAGTTGGAAGATTGTAGATTGTTCTTTGCTGGTAAAGAAGTACATTTAACTATGCCTAAAATTTTCACTTTGAAACTCAACTGTTTATAGGGCAAGTATAATCCCTTTTTAATCCCTTTTTAAATAAGCCCTAGATTAAAAATAATACATAATGAATCAATATTGAGAATACTTTCCTGATTTGAAGTTATCAAAGGCATAAAGAATATGATAGAAGTTTTGTCTTTTCTCAGTACTCCAAGTGACTAGTAGTATAACACTTCTGTTTGTGTATCTAGTATTAAAAGTAAATGTAAGTTTTTTGACAAGAGAAATACAAATTACAAATCAAGTCAAGATTAGACTTGCTGTTATAGAAAAAAATACAACAATTTTTGGTTTTCTTTTGTTTTACATGTTTGGGATTTTCCTTCAGACTCTAATTTAAGATAATTACATCCTAGTCCAAACCTCCATATGGGGAATGGCAGTGGGCAGGGTTTGAACTCAGGACCTTCATGACCAGCGAAAGTCGGTCTAGAGCATATACCACACAATAAGGTTAATTTAAAGAAAAAAAAAGGTTCCCTTTAAAAAAAATAGCTTTTTAACTTAATTTCTACTTAACTTTCACAATTTTATTGATACATTTTAAATTTTAAAATCTTACCGAATAAATTAAAAACAATGATAGCTATAGATTCAACTTGATGAATGTAAAAGTCTTAAAACTTATTAATTTCTGATTATCGAACCCTTTTTTTTAATTTCATACCTATTTTTTTTTATCAACAGTGAAATTAATATTATGAGTCTCTTACCTGTTTCCTGCTTTCAAGAAGGTCAAATTTTTCAACACCAATTAAAAAATGCACTAAGATCAGCCAATGTCATTTTGTCGGATAAGGATTTGAAAGAGCTATGGAAAAAGTAAATACATTTTTTGATTTCTTTAAAATTGTTAATAAAATTTTTGTATGCACTAGTTCTTTTTTTCAATATTATCATATTTGAATTGCTGTCTATAGGCTTGAGCCAGATAAATATGGGGCAGTCTTGAGTCAAAAATTGTTCGCAATGTTTGACCTTAACAATAAAGGACTGCCCAAATTTGACCAAAACTATGATCATAGTCGTCTGTCTAAATCTGGTCAAAATAAACTCCAGAATTCACATTCATTAGATAATATTTATGGGAGACTGTTGGAGGATCACCAAGGAAAAACAAGTGTAGGTACTATTTAGTATTTAGTATTACTTTGTTAGCTTGTGTTATCTTAGTTAATATAAATTAAATGTGATGTCTCATCAGCAAATGAACTGGTTCAGCTACGTAGTGAAAATTCGATTAATTTTAAACCATCTTTGAGAGCATTCATAACCAAATTTAAAGTAATATGAAAAAATATATATATATATATTTGTAGTGAATTATTTAAATCTTTACATGAATTAGCCTGTTGAAACTCAATAAACTATATGTAGTAGTATGTTCTTAATAATATTTCACATCTTTATTAATCCAATGTGTTATTAATTTATCTTTGTGTTTACTGAATCCTCCAGCTAGAGACAACCTCTACAAACAAACACAGCTCTTCTGTGACTGTTTCAAAGGTTGATACTGTTGAACTGCATGACAACGAAGTGGAGATACTCGGCAGATACGATACTCGAAGCACCAATAGTGTGAAACAGAAGTTGACTCAGGTAACGACCACCACTAATGAGGTGAAGACAACAACAGAAACAACCACCACAACCTGTGATGGGGGAGATCATTCTCAGTTATCTCCCTATGTGCTAAAGTTGTTGCAGGCAAAAAAGTCGCCTCCACAATTTAATGATGTCACTGACAACTTGCACTATAAGGTTAGTTTTTTTATATATAGAGATTTCAAGGCAGTAATTTCAAAAAGTGCACTAATTTGATTATAAAAAAGTTTTTTATGGTACTATTCTAAAATCTCTGGTAATCTGCCATTTCATAAGCAATATTTGTGACAAGCCAGCTGAACAACTTAAATGAACCCCACTTAACTATTTGTGTATATCATGGGAAGCGTGGTCGAGAGGCTAAGTGCGCTTGAACTTAACTTGGCTTGGCTACCTATGAAGGAAGCTCGAGGTTCGACACCCGACTCAGGCAGAGTTGTGTTTACTGAGCGCCTAAAGGCAGCATGGAAAAACCTTTTTCTAGATACCCCCTACCCCACTGGTACACAACTGAGATTGTACCAAAGGGCTCTGAGCATGCTATAAGCATGAAAGTAGCACTATAAAAGCCATAATTTATTTTTATTTTTTATAATGAAAGAAAATTTTGTGATAATAACATCATGGCAGTATCATAAAAGAGAAGCACACTATTAGCAAAATTTTAAGTGTTTTAATTTGAAATCAATTACGAAAATGCAGTCATAGATCATTAAGTATTTGTTCATTCAGGCACCAACTTGCACACTACAACTTTTAAAGAATATTTTACTTTAATTGAATCTTAAATTAAATCTTATTGTATAAATTAGGTCTATTTATTCTATAGGCTATAACATATGGATAGATAAAAAGTTTGATTTTGGTCTAAAAATGTTTGTGGTATAGATGTAAATTTTTTTTTACCAAAAATGAATACTAACATGTTAATAAATTTTTTTTCTTCTTTAGTTTGAAGAAACCTACAGAAACCTTGAAGCTGCATTCAAACTATTTGATTTTATGAATGATGGGTACATTGCCAGGATTGACTTCAGGCGTGTCCTTAAAGAGTTTGGTTTCGACATCAATGCCATTGAGCTTGACACATTCTTAAAGAGGGCCGGAATTGGCATTGTTCAAGGTAGATCCCTTTCTCATTCTGTCTTGAAAGATGTTTGACTGGATGGCATTACCTGCTTGGCTACCTATCAACAAGGCTTGAGTTCAAATCATGACTTAAGATGAGTTGGATTTGCTGAGCACCTAAAGGCATTCTGGAAACCTTCACCCACATTTCCCCTTTCCTCATATGTCCACAAAGTAGATTTTACAATACTGTACTCAAAATAGCTATAACATGAAAGATGCACAATAGAAAAGCAATACAAAAAAACTATTACAAAAATATGGTGGGAAGTGTGGTCGAGAGGCTAAGTACACTTGAGCTTGGCTTGGCTACCTATGGAGGGGGCTCGAGGTTCCACACCGGGCTTGAGCAGAGTTGTGTTAACTGAGTGCCAAGGCAGCACAGCAAACCTTCTCTCAGATACCCCCCCCCCCCCAAACTGGTCCACAAACGAGATTGGACCATAGCCCTCTGAGCATGCTATAAACATGAAAGTAGCGCTATATAAAAGCTATATTTATTTATTTACTAATATATCAGCATGCAACTCAAATCAAAAGAAGTATCTGAAATGTAGAAAGGGAAGGCACTGGAAATGAATAAATATAAGTCACTCTTGCCCCAATCCTGCTCTGTGACCCTCTTAAATCTAGTCAGTTACACTTTGTTATGTTTACTATAACCTTCCACTTCCAGTGTTGATGTGTCACATTGAGGTGTATGCATGATTAATTTGTTACCAGATGTGGTCTAAGAATTATTTTAAGATTTGTTTATGTAGTTGCTAGTAAAGGAGGTGTTTTGCTGTTGATATTCTCTAT
The DNA here is from genome assembly GCA_030265305.1 of Biomphalaria pfeifferi. Taxonomy (NCBI): domain Eukaryota; kingdom Metazoa; phylum Mollusca; class Gastropoda; family Planorbidae; genus Biomphalaria; species Biomphalaria pfeifferi. The sequence continues at coordinate 1,851,114 of JASAOG010000117.1, forward strand.
GATTACTAATTTTCTAACAGGACTCATCAACTACAAACAATTTCTGGCCAAATATCAATCTAAAGGAGATCTGAGTTTGTTGGCAAAACTCATGCAACAAGTCAATGACAGGTATTGAATTTGTGTTAATTTACAATGTTTTTTTTGTTATATCTTGTCAAATTTTTTATTTTTTTTTGTATATTTAAAATGCTAGGATAATGGCAGCTGCCTTAATTTTACACAACATGTGTCAGGTTACCATGAGAGATTTGTACTCTGGGGATTAGCTTGCATGTTCATGTTCTTCTTTCAAGTTTTTGGATGTTCCTTCAGAAATGAAGATTATTATAGACTAGTCCAAACCTTTTGTAGGACATAGAGAACAGAGTTGGCAAAGTTCAAACTCATAACTTTCATTATGATATATTTCATACATATCAACATGAACTGGAAGCTATCATGGTTCTTCATGACTAAAGTGCTGTCCCTTGTTATGGCATTTGTTTTGGAAATAGGGGAAGTTTTTACTTAGTGACAATGACGTGGCTAATTAACAAGGATAGGGGTTTAGACAGAATAAAATAGAACTTGACGTAAACAGACTACTCCAGGACATTGTAGAAATAAGTTACATTTTATGAGCGTAAATGACATTCGACGGTTCCCTTCATTGTTATTAAACTTGTTTGATATTCAGTATCAGCATCGACTAACTTCTATTGATTGTTCTGCCTTTTGTACTTTAAGTGTTACCTCCATTTGGTTAGACACTGTAGAAGCACCTAACAGAACACCCTGCAAATTTTTTCTTGGAAATGCTTAATAATAATAATAATCAAAATTGAATGAACTCAATTAAGTTTGAAAGTAGCAGAAAAAAAAAGATATATGGATGAAATCTTTAAGTCCCTTCTCAAATCACAACGGGATAAGACTGTAAACTTTATTAAGTATATATCAACTGTCACACATAGACTGTGAATCTTATGCATCAGGCCAAATAAACATTGGTTTTATCATTGTCATTTAATTACTGTAAAGAACTGCTCCTATTAGTAAATGTTAAAACTAACAATAAGACTGAAAATAACATGCATCTGTTATGTATAGTTTCTGTCTCTTATCTAGAAAATACATTGAGACAGAGGAAATACTGAAAGCAGAACAGAAAGGACAAAATGTCTCCAAAATGTTTCACTTTGATTACATCAAGCTTCATGAGCTTCTGAAGTAAATAGAACTAGATTAGATCACATTTTTTTTTTTTTTTTTTTAAATATTTTTTTTACCATCAACTTACTGATTTACAAAATGCTACCAACCCTAAACTTCCACTACAGAAGAGGATTGATAGCGTCTTAGTATCCTGAGTCTGAATAATAGCAAGAAGTAGAGCACTGACCTAAAATTTGTGAATTGGTGGGCTCCAATCTATTCAGGCCCAAACTTATTAAGTCATTTATGGAGATCAGATTTTAAAATTATTTATTGAAGATCTTTGAGATGACCGTTAATCTGCAATGGATGGATAGGGTTGGTGACAGCTTGGTGTAGTAGATCAACTATGTCTCAGTTTGCTAAGTAGTAACTTCATAAATGCTGCCTCAGCTTTTTTTTTCTCATTTTAAAAAGAGTTTTATTGTCTAGAATGTTGTTTTCACCTTTTTCTATATTGAAACAACTTGTGTTTGACATTGAAACCAAAAAAAAAATATTTTACATTGGCGCATTTTCTGTGAAACATTTAAACCAAAAAAATGTTTTACAGCTATTGAATTTATGTTAATCTACATCTGTTGAACATTTTGTAAAATTCATATTGTTATATTGGTATATTGGAGAATAGAGTTTTTTAGCAGTAGGCTACTTTGATTTATTGTTCCTTAATTGACATGTTCCAGGCAGAAAGACAAAAACAACTCTGGCATTATACCTTTACAAGAGCTGAGATGGGCTGTGAACAGTGTGCTAGGAATCCTGATGACAGATGATCAGTTCAACAAGTTACTACAAAAGGTAGACAAAGAGGCAGTGGTCAATAACTCTCAAGTAAATTATGAAACATTCTTGGATCTTTTCAAGTCACAGTAAGTAAAATAAAAAGAAAGCTGTAACCATGCTAACGAAACATTATTAACAAAGCATTTAATAATAAGCAAAATCTTTACTCATGTTTTGCATTTCCAAGCCAATAGTTTGGTTAGTCAATCAACTAATCTATTTATTTTGCACTATAATGGCAGCTAACCCTTTTTCATAAAGATCTTTCATATTCAACATAAATATTTTGCTAATTAATAGTAGCCCCTCTGATAAGGTTTTATTAAGTTATAAAATATAATCTTATTTTGTAGTTTAGTAGTAAATGTTCTTGACAGAATCATTCAGAAAAGTAGCTAGATAAAGAAGCAATGTATTGTTAAAATATGGAAATAATTATATCAAGACTATGTCATTTTGCAAACCCTGTCTGATGTATCCTCATCTGATTTGTCAGGATCAGTAAAAGCTGATATGGTACCCTCTCAACAAAAAAAAAAAGGGTGCAATCACATATAGTCTTTGTATTCTAGTACCAGAATCTCGTCATGACTGACTAGAAAGATTGAAGGACTGTAACACTGATGATGATGACTTGGGAAACTTCTTCCCTTTAAAATCAGGTTTTGTGCAAGATGGTGAACACATTGACTGTGGGGTACATTTAAAAAAAAAAAAAACAGCATTCTTATGAGTTTAGTAAATCCATGAAAGTTTGTAATTGTCAAAACAAAGATTTAAAACAAGATGCATTGGTAACAGGAGATTTTAATGATTAAGTAAATTATTAAAGTTTGCCATTGGACCTAACGATGAACTGCTAACTACTATCAAAAAAGGCAAACTAAAATTCTATGGTCCTATTACAAGGTCCTTGGGGCTTGCAAAGACCTTCCTTCAGGGAACAGTACCAGGTAAAAGAAGAAGAGGCAGACAGAAAGCCATGGGAAGACAACATAAAGGAATGGGTGGGCCTGCCATTGATGGAGATTCTGTCTAAAGCAAAAGACTGAGAGGGATGGTCAACAGATCTTGTATGGTGCCCAAATGGTCCAACAGACTAAGGTGAAAGTATTAACACATGAGCCATGTGTGTTATATAATTATACTCTTTGATGTATTGACACTTGTCATTTCCTTAGGCCAGGCGTATGGAACCAGCACAAGAATGGTCCCTTTGTTAGACAAAAGTATCTTCTAGGGGAAATAACTCCACCAACACCTGTGTTAAGCTTGGTTGAGAAATCAAAAACATGGATGGCACCTAGTGCAGAGAAAAAGATTGCTGGGCATTCTAAGCTTTTGGAGGTAAAATAAGATTTAATCCTTGAAGTTATATGTATCATACTTCCTTTATTCTTTTGTTGAACAATGTTTTCTTCTTTATTTAAGTTAAGTTCCCCTCTCATATCATGCAGATGAGGTAAAGTTCATCTGTTTCTGTGGCCTACAGTTAACAAAGGTTTCATGTGGCCAGCACATTGACCAACCACTTTTACTTTTCCCCAACTAATGTCAGGTACCCATTAAGCATGTATGGGGGAAAGGAGGGGCCGTGCTCTTGGCATTCGTAGATAGAACCTGGGCAGATGGTCATCTGCCCAGGGCCTGGAAACGTGCCACCATTATTCCTATACTAAAAAAGGGAAAAGAAGCTTCCACTGCTGAGGGCTACAGGCCCATCTCACTCACATCTTGTGTGGGAAAGATGGCTGAAAAAATGGTAAATGAGCGTCTGGTTTTGGTACCTTGAGAGTGCCCGCCTTATAGCTCCAGAACAGGCTGGTTTCAGGGCTGGAATGTCCGCTATAGACCAAGTCAACATCTTTGTGCAGAGCGTAGCAGATGGATTCCAATGGACCAAAAGCACATACGCAGTCTTCATTGACTTAAAACAGGCATACGATAAAGTATGGCGGCCTGGTTTGCTTCATAAGATAAGAGCCGTGGGGGTGCAGGGACGGATATATTACTAGATTAGAGACTTTCTACAAGAGCTTACAATAAGAACAAGGATGTACAGAGAAGTCTCAGGGGAAATGACCCTCGAGCACGGCCTCCCCCAGGGCTCCATCCTGTCATGCGCCCTTTTCACGGCCTTCATAAATGACCTACTGGCTCAGCTAAAATGCCAAAAGCTGCTATATGCTGATGATATTGTCCTTTGGAAATCCGGAAGGAGCGCAACCTCTATACAAAAAGTGTTACAAGAAGATCTCCATACGCTCTGCTCATACACACAAAAATGGAAGCTAGAAATAAACACCTCCAAGATGGTCTATTCTCTGTTCACACTCGGGACTGGCATTCTCAGGCAACCTTTCCAGCTCTCCCTCAACGGAGTGGCTCTCAGCATGGAAAAGCTACCCAAGTACCTTGGTGTAACTTTAGATCGCAAACTAAAAATGTGTGAGCACATCCAGGGTGTTGTAAGAAAGGCCTCAGGGAAACTTTGCATTGTGCGGAAGCTGGCATCCACGAAGTGGGGAGCCCTAGCAGACATGCTCCGATCCGTGTATTTAGGAGCAGTCCGATCACAGATAGACTACAGCCTACCTGTGCAAATTTATGGCTCTAGGACTGCTCTTGAACAACTTGATAAAATACAGTCCCAAGCACTAAGATTTGTCTGTGGAACCTTTAGGACAAGTCCAGTAAATGCGGCTGAAATAATGGCTAATATAGGTCCACTAAACCTTAGGAGGGAAAGGTCAGTACTGACCTGTTATGAGCGGCATAAAAGGCTGGATGAATACCTCCCAGCTAGAAAACTAGTGGATGGTTGGAGATGCAGAAGACGTATCCAGATGCAGTCTTTTATGCATCATGCCACAAGACTATCTGATGAAGCTGGCCTCTCCCCCAACCAACAAAACATTCAACGCTTTCATCCCCTTCCCACTTGGTGTCGCCCAAGGACCCCAGACATATGCTTGAAATTAGTAGACCCTAATGCCACTAAGCAAAGCCGTTCATCTAACGACCTTCAAATCCTAGCTCTGGAGACCATTAATACCTTCAAGCCCAGTGCTATTTTTGCATACACTGATGGGTCGGCATCAATAGATTCTGGAAGAGCAGGCTATGGAGCCTACATCGACTTTCTTGGCTCTTTCTTTCTTTGGACCATGTGGTAGTGTTTGCAGTTTTGATGCGGAGACCATGGCAGTCTTTGAAGCCTTAAAAGTCATTGACTCTCAACTCGGCGAGGGACATTTGAGGGCAACATAGATTGTTGTGGTCACTGACTCAAAATCTGTACTACAGGCTTTGCAAAGCCCCGGACCATGGCCCCCCAATATCAACACTGTCATCATGGCTTCACATAACATTAAACAACGCTATGGCACCCCTGTAATTACGCAGTGGGTACCGAGTCACATAGGTGTGACTGGCAACACAATTGCAGACTCTTTGGCCCACCAGGGAGGGCAAATTCCACCCACTGATGAGGCTGTAAGCTTTCATCAAGCCCTGGCTATAATACAAAAAACAGAAATGGAAAAGTGGTTTGAGTGCTGGGACAAGTCCCAAAAAGCCTGTGGAGTCTGGGAGCGCAGGAGGCGCCCTGACCGCACTTCCCCGTGGTGGAGGCTGTCCAGGCCTGAGCAGGCTATTATAGCACAGTGCAGGACAGGCCACTGTCCTGTTGGCTCATATTTCTTGTGGCTATGGCCAAATTTTGATTCATGGTGCCCCCGCTGCAGGGAAGAAGAGGAAACCGTGCCTCATATTCTGTTTGACTGCCCCAGACTTGCTGATCTCCGTCTCAACAGGTCTGGGAAACCCAAAATTCTTGACCTGTATGGCGACATTTATGCACTACGCAAGACAGCAGGGTTTCTGTCCAGGGCTTTTGCAAGAGAGGATTTGAGCCTCTCAAGCCCTCACTCTAATGGAGTTTGATGTTGATGATGATGATGACTTTTCCCCAACTAATGTCAGGTACCCATTAGAGCTGGGTGGACTCAGAAATTAAAAATCCCAGTCTTCACCAGGATTTGAACTCAGGACCCTTTGGTTCAGAAGCCAAGCACTTTACCACTCAGCCACAGCACCTAGTTTCTTCTTTATTGCATCCTTTTTTTTGCAAAGTTCTTTAATTAATAATAAAATTTACATCATTTTACGCAAATAACTGGCATTACACCATATATTCTTATCTATAAAATACTCTGAGTATTAGTTTTTGTTTGTAGGTTATAGTGTATAGTGTTATTATTGCTACTTTACTTTTAAATTTAAAGGCTAGAATTCCTTTTTTTTTCTTTTTAGAAACAAGTAAGCTTTCTATTGTTTAATTTGTTGTTACATGTCATTTAATTTGCAGATTCATCAAAAAATTTCAAAGCTTTTCACTGACAGATTTCATATTTTTGATAAAGTAAGTTGTTGGTTAGTATATATTGCTAAAGCTAATCTTAACATTTTATTTAAGCTACTGTTCATTGTTGTAGGTCAGTGTATAATTTTTCTGTTTGGAGGAGCATTTCAATTAATCTTACATTTAAATAAATAAAAACATTAAATTCTTTTTTTTTCCTGACTAAAAATGTAGGTAATGTTTTGTGTAGAGCCTAATACAATAGGCACTTGATTACAGATTACAGCCATGTAAAATTATACATTGTAATCATGGAAACAACTTTTTGTTGTTTGTAGAAAACAGTAAAATAAAATTTTACTCAATTTTTAGAACTTTCAAGACATGGATAGAAAAAAAAGTGGCTACATGACTAAATGGCAACTTGGTGCACTTCTGAAACTGTAAGGGAATTCAATTATTATGTTATTTATGTTGCGTAACTTAGTTGGTAATTATTGTAGTTAATTTTTCATATTTTCTTAACATTCATCCTGAATGGTTTCTCAACAAACAGAAAATAATGTCAGCATTTTACTTTTCATTTCTGTCCTAAGCTCTTCTCAATATGAGATTCTATTAGATATGGTACCTATTAATTAATTTGATGTGGCCACTATTAATTCTTTAAGATGTGGTGCCTACTAAATCTATTTAATCCTCAAACATGCTATTATCCAGAGAGCCTGATATTAATTTTACTTAAAAATTATAATGCTAATATCAAAATGTCTCAGTTTGAATCTTATGTTAAAAATGTATTTGTCTCAGGTCTGGTATAACATTGTCTGTCAAAGATTTGGATGTGCTTTGGGCTTCTCTAAACACAGCAGCTGATGACACACTGAGTTATGCAGTTCTAGTGAAATCCTTTGTGTTGAAAAGCCAACCTAGTGCATCTCAGAAAGGTTGAAGTTATTGACATTTCTAAAACTTTATAAAATAAGTATGGTCATGTTTTTGTTGTAATTATTAAGTGTCATAACCAGACATAGAAATCTGCCGCCTCCCAACAGTTAAAAATGAGAGCTCTTTTTGGTACATGAGCCAAAGAAGAAAAAAAATTGTCTACACTACAGGCTCCAAGGTTCGGACCTTATTTCATTGTTAAGTTTGAACCTGCCATTCAGTAGCTCTTTGTCTGGGCTTAAATGTGTACAAATTTAAAACTAAATGAAAGAAATATTATGGATTTTAATCTAGAGCTGTAGTGCTTTCATGATCAACACCCCATTAATGTGAGATGTGGAAAAAAAATATTTGGCTCTGTTATGTAATCTGTTGTTCCTTGGTTTCAATTTTTTTTTCTGACATAATATTTTATGTGAATCAAAAGCTGCACTGAATTTTTATATATCTAACTTTATTTAACTGGAAAGCTATAAAATTTTGTGTACATATCTTTATGTTTTTACATATCTTTATAAGTAATAAAAGCACTACAGTGTTAAATTTCATATAAACAAACTTTTTTGAATTCAAAAATATGGATCAGTTGGTTTTTTTTGTAGTTTTAGGGACATTTATACTAAATGCTCTTATAACTAATTGTTTTTCTATCCTTATATCGTATGCTTGAGAATATCAAGAAAAATTTTCATTAGAAATAAAGCTACATTTTTCACTAAATTTAGAATGTATCATTGCACCAATGTAGGTAGACCAACAACTTCAAAGCCATCAGCAAAGGCCACAGTTGGCAGCAAGAGGAAGACAACCCCTACTAATATGTCTCTGAGCCAGACACAAGCTGCTACTGACAGTATCAAGGATAAAAGATCTGCAGAGCTTATCAGAAAAATCAAAGATGATGTAAGCCCTTGTTGTTATACTTTCTTATTATTTGTAATACCTCCCTAGAAAATTCCTGTGTTCAAAATAAATAATTGTTATTTTCAAGTTGCCTTTATCTGTAGCCTTTTGTTTGGGTATTAAAAAATAATTTGAAATAATTAATAATAATAATAATGTCTATTGATAGTATTTCTCTTTATTTGACCAGTTCCTATTTTTCTGATATTCATATTTTTTGCTTATTGAAAACATGGTTTTCACATGGGCTAACAGGGGTATGGTATCTTGGCTTCCATATCAAGAGGTCTTGAGTTTTTGGGACTTTTTAACTTCAGGATTTTTAGGATGCCCCTGAGTCCACCCAACTTTCATTGGAGAAGCAAAGTTGGTTGGTCATTGTGCTGGTTACATGACACCCTTGTTAACCATCAGCCATAGAAGCAAATCCAACCATCTACCCACCAGGTTCTTTAAATTTTTTTTTTTATTTCATTACTTTATAATATATTTTCAAATTCAAAAATAACATCTGTTTGATCCATCTATCTTAGGTCATGTCAAGATGGGATGTACTTATGTCAATATATCTAAACAAAGACTTAAATGGATATTCCTCAATATCTGTGGATGAAATGAAGGTTAATAAGCTGTTACAGACTTGTAACTGTATATTAAAATGTTAAAATGTTTTTACATGTTTCGGATGTTCCTTCAGAGTTGAAGATAATTACTTCCTAGTCCAAACCTCCCGCAGGACGACAGGGGATGGGAGCGGGGAGGGTTTGAACCCTGAACCATTGATAAATCTGAACGACAGTCCAGCGAGCAAACCGCACGACCAGGCAGCCATTAATCAATATGACAATTGTGATTTATATAACAACATGAAAATAGGGATAACATTATCATTATATTGTTCTTCTTTTAAATTAATGTAAATTAATTATGTTACTACTAACTTAAAAAGTTCATGGTGAGAAATTAATAAAATAGGTCTAATTATTGTAGTGAAGAACAATTCATTTGGAATTCAAAAACTTTTTTTTTAAAATCCTACAGAGTTAAATTTAATTAGGTTTCTTATGAACTAAGCTCAATTTTGATTTTCCTTTTTAGGTAACTTAAATTGCCAGACTTTATTGCCAATATTAAATACTAGTCAAAATAAGAAGTAATGCATAGTGTCATAAATTTTGTTCCAGGGCATTTGTTCCAAGATGAAGTTTTCCCTGACATCGTCAGAGGTCTCTGAGCTTTGTGCTATGTTTGACATCCAAAGCAATGGCTGGTTCCATTACCTAGCCTTCCTTCATGCAGTCAAGAAACAGTGCGGTGAATCCAACATAAGCCCTTGTGTTTTCAACATCTGTACAAAACACCTTCATCGAAAGGTAATGGGTAACTAGCATATGAATATAGGGCTATTTTGGAGACAGAAGAACTATTTTAATATCTTGACAATTATTTCTTAAATTGTAATTAACAAATAATATTAATAAGTTACCATAAAGAAATCTAGTGCCTTTATATTGTACTTTTTATGTTTCTTTCAAAGCTTAATAAATGGTGGCCGATGCTATTTTAACTCTTTAAGGTTGTATGTTCCAGAGTTTTATGACTTATAAAGTTTTGATATGCCTGAAAGTGAATATTAGATCACTCAGATGAAAATAATAATAATATCCATAGCACAAAATTACTACTTAGCCTCTATACCCAGTGAAAACTCTACTGTTACTATTTAACATACTTTACTGAACATTAGCGTGGGACTTTGTCATATCGTAACCTGTACTCAGCACTCTTAGATAGAAAAAGAATATGACATCAATGAATAATATCAAGTTCTTATCTAATTCCTTGATGCCATCAGAAAAACCAGACAGATGTGCTATGGTCTGTTGAAAGAATCAGAAGTGGCTTCCCAATCACCTTTAAGAAATAGATATGACTATTCCTTCCTGAAATTATTTTTTTTTTCACCTTTTGATCTTATTAATATATATGCAGTCTAGCTCTGGCATTTATCAAGCTGTTTTTATTATTTATTAGGCGGTGCCTTCTGCCTTAAAAAATTGTATGTCCTTAAATTTTCATATTGCTAAACATTTATTAGATTTTTTACCTATTTTAAATTTCCTAATTATTTCAGTGTACGTTTCTTTCAAACATAGCTAGTTCCATCCTCCATCACTAATAGTTGATAAAAATTGCTAATGAAAATACTTTTTTAAATAGTTAAATCTAAAATGTAGCATGGTGAAATTATCATACTATCATCAAGATTTAATCTCTGATATAGGATATCCAACTTTGTTAAAGTCTATTCTTTAATTTATAGGTAAATCCATCTATTTATTACTTTTCTTTTCTATTCAGGCAGGACCAACTTCTCTGGCAATAACCATTTATGATTTCCTGTCAGAGCTAAAATTCATGGTAAAATTATGCTCCTTTTAATACATGTTCTAGTTCTAACAAGTTTAAGTTCATTTCAATATAAAGCCTGATAGAGAATATTTGATAATTAATTAAGCCAAGTTATATATGTGAAGATGGAGATCACAATGTCTGTTTTTGCTCAAGCTCCAAATTGTATCAGCAACTAGTTTTATTATTCAGCTTTCTGACTTATTAAACAAAATGAATAATGAAAAATAAGCCTTTAAAAGCTCAATATTATTTGAGTTTAATAAATAGTTCTGTTTAATGAGGATTTTGACATCTGCAAGTACAGCATGTCTTTTTATTTCATATTACAAATGATTACAACTTCCTAATCAAAATCTTTGGCTGGGGATGAAAGCAGACAGTGTTTAATTTTAGGATTATGATAGCAATAATGCAAAACACTTAAGACATATCCAACTAGCCATTATAAAAAAGTAGAAATTATAATACTTATTCAGTAATAATAAACTTCTAGTATAACTACTTAATACAACATTGAATGTGATGAATGATTATTGTATCTTTTTTTAAAAACATTTTTTCACAGCTTCTTTCAAAGTTTAAAACTCTGAGAGGCTCCTTTAAATTCTTTGACTTGAACCATAATGGATTCATTGAAGAGAATGAATTGAAGAAATCCCTGGTGATGTTAGGCTATCATTTGTCTGATCAAGACTTCCTGGATATTTTCCAAGTTTTTGATTGCAGCCAAAGTCACTGTATATCCTTTGAAGACTTTAAAAAAACCTTGTTAACTCTTTAATGCAAATATTTTGAAGAGATATGTAGCAAATAATTCTCTGTACCATAAGTTGTTAACTCAACGTTTTCTCATTAGCAATAATCAACATTGTTTTATAACAGATTTTTATTGCAAATAGAATGTCCAGTTTTGCTTAAATTATGGATGTCTCTAACTTATCTTATTTTTATATATTTTTGTTGCAATTGCAACATATTCCTAATATATTGTTTACTGATTAAATACTTAGTATATGAACAGAAAAGATGGGATTCTTGTTTTTTAAATATTTCACTATCATGTGGTTCCATTAATCCAAAAAATTGGTAGAAAAATAAAGACATGACTCCCTTATTAAAACCTCTACATGAAAATAGATGTGACAAATCAGAGACTGATGGGTTCCTTTTAACATTTATTGGTGAAAAGGTGAATTCAGAGGTCACCAAAAATATTGGGTTGTGCAGTATACAAAATGACAATCTAAGTAGGGTTATTATTATTGTTATACACCATTTTACTATTTCAAAACTACTTTAGTACATCAAAGTAAGGAAGAAGCTTATACTTGAAGTCACAGACTCTTATCTTAATTACATTTACATCAATCTACCCTTTTATTTTGAACCAGAAAATGATACAATTTTGATATTATGAATGTGGAATGTGTGGCTAAGTGGTACAAACTGCTTAGCTTGCTAACTTAATCTAGGCAGGAATTTAATTTGAAATTTGACTCAAGCTATGAGCTATGTTTGTTGAATACCTAAGGCAGCACAAAAAAACCTCAAAAATCCCCACCTTTCAAGTCTACAAAAGATTTGACACAAACACAATGAGCTTGCTATAGAAGCTTGAAAGACATAAGCAACATTTTCAGAATATTTGGCTAGAAAACTTTCTCAAAGCAAGTAAGAGTTCAATCAAAATGTAAAAAAAAAAGTCAGCAATTGTTTTTGCTTTCTTCTTCTTCTAGCCAGCTTTATTGCTGCTGAGCTGTCAGCTCTTTATTGTTTTGACTTTAACAAACACACAATTTGTACTACCTCTAGATTTATGCACTAATGTCTCTTCAAATTTCTTTGCAATGATTTGTTTTTGAATGCTAAATTGTACTTCATAATTGTTGCCAATAGATGTTGTTCTTATAACATCCAGGTATTTGTTATATGAATAATAAGTCATTGTAATACATGCATGTGTTCAACATGTGTGGCCCACTGGCTGTGATATATTTGATTAATGATATAGAACCATTACAGAATAAAGTTGTGTTTAATGTAATTTTTTTATTTCAATATTTACAAATGTTTATTTATTATGTGTATGAAATTTCACTACCATAAAATGTGGGGTAAATCATTTTCAATTTATGATTAAAGCCAAAAATATGATTTGTAGATAATTTGTACTAGATAATTTGTTTTTTTTTAATTCTACCAAAGTAACTAATTTATATATTTGGTGTTATACAATGTTTACTGTAAGCACGCATACATTTTGAATTAATTGTTTCAGTTGTAAAAAAATTTTTTTGTAAAAAATATATTTGTTTAATATCACTGTATTATTTCAAAATTTTGAAACTTGATTTGTACTTCAGTTTTCTTAATGAAAATGTTTCTAAAAGATATTGTGATATTCTATTTTATATTTATTTTGCTACATTTTAATTTTACATGGGATAATTTTTCAGCGGTTGTAGGACCAATTTATAAACAAATTATTGTTGGTAAAAATAAAATGTATAAAACTTACTTTAAATTTTTTAGCCAGATCCAAACTTTTGTGGTGTACACTATATCACAGAAGGCTTTGCTGACTTTAAATAATCTCATTAAGATTTGATTTCCTCGAGTACAACTGCTTTACCATAGAAAAACTAAGCCATAAGTGAGATGGACATCTTAATTATATGTTGTATATATATATATTTATTATTATTATTGTATTTTGTTCTATTATTTACAGTATCACATGGTATACCCAGAATTATATTTTAGTTGTAGAGCTTATTTAATAAATGTCATAATAAAAGGTCTAAATATTTTTCTATTCAGTTTTCGGCTTGAAAATCTTGTCCCTTTTTTTATCTCTTCAAAATAAGAAATAAGGTTGGTGTTTTACTTTTCAGATGTTCCTTCACAAGTGAAGATTACTATGTCCTAACCCATATCTTCTGCAGGACAGCAGGGTTGAAAACTAGGTCCAGAGTGCATATCATATGATCAGATCATTATAATCTCACTTAACAGTTCAATCTAAATAGGGATTCACATGGGAAAATTCCATTTCATTGTCATATAATACTCATTAATAATGCCTTTTCTCTGAATCTACACTTTGATGTTATGGTCTCCTAGGCATTGGTTGCTATCCATCTCAAACTGTTCTGCTAAATACTCAGAATGTGCAAAGTGTTCCATTAAAGAAAAAGTTAAATTCCACCTTTCAATCTATAGGACAGATGATGTAAAGGTCATCTGTTTCTGTGGTCCATGGTTAACGAGGGTGTCATGTAGCCAGCACAACGACCAACCACATTTACTTGTCCCCAACTATTGTCAGGTACCTATTAGAGCTGGGTGGACTCCCAAATATCAGTCACTTGGAAATCACTGCTCTAGAAATAAATATTAATGTATAATAGCACTTAACTCTAACAAGTAGAAATAAAACAAACAGTTCTCAAATTTAAATCATTTTAATCAAGTATCTGAAGAAAAATATCACACAATAGAATCAGCTGACAAAATATGATCAAGAAATAAGACATGAGATCATAGTTATGAATAAAAGTGACCGACAGGGAGAGTAGTTTGTTGTTATATTCTAAATATGGTTTATAGATTGTATGACTACATGCATATAGTAACACAGTTGACAATAGCAATAGTAACAAGATTATACATAGTAGTGTAAGTTGTCACTTTTAAATAATAGATGTTGGCTTTTAAATAGTTTATACCTGAGATCTGAACTAAATACTAGAATAGACAACATCCATAGAAAATGTGCATTCAAAAAACCTTTAGAAACTACAGTTTTTCTCCTTCAATGTTAACAAAATAGGGGATCAATCAAGATTATAAAAACTATTTTTGTCCATTTCTTCCATTCAAAGGTCAATCACTAGTTTCAATAGCCCCCTTTATATTTCATTGAAAACAATGAAAATGCAAATAATCTGTCACCACAAACCCTCCCAATTAATCTGGTAACCCCTATCTTTTCTTGTCAGGCTAAGTACATTTTGAGCCTTGCTTACTGTTTGGTGCTGCACAAGTTAAGCCCATGTTATTGCTCCTAACATTACAAGTAAATAATTTAAAACATGTTGGATGAGCAGAAATTATAAGTGGATCTACACACACACAAAAACAACTTTCTTAATTAATAACCACTAATTAATGAAATGACAAGACGCAACTATTGCAACTGAATTTAAAAAAAAAAAAATTTTTTTAACTCTTCAGGATATTTACATCATTCAACAGGACAAACAAATATTTCTCTGAGATAGATTAAGCAAAGAAGTATGAAAATGTTAACTAGAATAAATGTGGAAAATAATGCCCAGTTCTGAGAAATGAAATCTATGTATACTACATTAGTACACATACAAAAGTTTGCTCAAAATCTTTCTTTCCATAACAGATCAAAGTCCACATTTCACATAGAACATGTTCAAACCTGTCATGTCAAAACTGCTACAGACCACATCAAAATTTGTCACTGACCAAGTCAAAGCAGCCTCACAACAATATCTTGTTACACAATTCTATTTGCTCTGTCCTTGTATACATCTAAAACTAGCTGGTCGATCACAATATAATTACATCACACAACTTTTCAATCCTTTCAATTCAATAAACCCAGTCAACACAGTACAAAATGAAAGTTGGTGCCAAACTCATTTTAAAATTTCAAACAATTTTAAATAATAAGTGAGACTATTGTACCATTTCTAAGGATACAGATAAAAAAAAGGTATGTATAGAAGTATATAGTTGTGTTGAAGTTTACTAAATTCTATCAATAAAATACATTTAAAAAAAAACAAAACTTCATGAATGAAACTATTATCTATTGTATCTTAATGTTCTAATAACTAGTTTAGAGTTATAACTTTTACTTCCATGCTCCTGTCTGAGCATCAATCAGGATCAATAACAACACGGCTTAACTTCAATTTGAAGTCTCACTAGTTTCACACTTCTAAATAATACACCAACTTGTCACACGCCAAGTTGAAATAAAAATCTGATTAAAAGGTATTGAAAAAGTAAGACGGTTGTGCATGGAACAGGTCATTTAGGTATTGACAGTCTTGCAGTCCTTTACAAAACATTACATTGTTAAATTGTGGCAATACAAAGCATGACAGTATTATATGCAGTTTTAAACTACTTACTAAAATATAAAATTACAGAAAAATTAACTACACATATTATTTATTATTATATTTATATATTATTTATATTTCAAAACTTACATAATTGTGTCGAAATAATGCCCAAGTTATTACAATGTTTTACATATAAAATATACGTATAAATACATTTAATCATATTAAATAGTTTACAAGGATAATTTAACAATTGAAAAGAAACTTGTTGCATGTGTTTTTGCTTTGTTACAATTTCTTGTTAGATATATATATATTTATTTTTTTAAACTTCAAAATGAATAATGTAGTTGAAGCTAGAGCAGTTTAAAAGAACATCAAACAAGGAAACATTGTATTGATATGATGTTGACAATTGTAGGACATGTGAAAAGAATACAAATGTAATGTTTAAGTAAAGAAAGCGAAAACAAAACAAAAAGAAACAGCCAGGTGGAAGGTCACAAACAATGTCTTTTTACACAGAGTCTGCCACAAGTCTTGTGACCAGTTCTGTTATAAGGATTCTTAAGCAATTCTTAGAAGCTAAAATTGCAAAAGCAATCTTCATTAAGGTTTGTCATAAACTTTGGCCATGACAACTGAATTGATTCTATTACCAGCAACCTAATTATTTTCTGTAATTATTAGTTTTGATTTCATTTAGTGCTTTATGCCATAAATTTTTGAGATTTTAAAGGATTATTTTTTTCACTCTTAAAAAATAAATAAATAAATAAAATAAACACCAAAAAAAAGGGAATTTTTCTTTTCCATTTCTAGTGCAATACTAAACTGAAGTATGGGTATTGTTGTTTGGTTCTGATTTATTTGAAAAGAACTAAGCATTTCACTTAATTATTGAAGATAATGAATTCTACTGAATGTACTGATGAGAAGAAATAACTAATTTGTTTAAATTTTATCATTTTTATGAAAAAAAAAAAAATTTACTTTAAAGTGAGACAACTGTCTAAGTAAAAAAAAAAAAGTTATATTTTCTAAATTTTAACAAAATAGTTATAAATACGTTCTATATTTAAACAAAAATAGTTATATTTTCTAAACAATTGTAACTAGATTAATGCACACATGAATTTACCTCTAGCTGTCAGAACACAGTCTTCTACACTTCATTTACCAAAATAATGAAAGCAAAGAATTAGAGAACCAAAAAGAGAATTAGCTTTGAGCAATAATGATGAAATGTGCCAATGAACAGAGAATAAAAAGATGGTCAAGTCAAGTGTATTTATCACATTCATAACTGTCTCTAGTCTCTCTTTCCCTACTCAAATATTCAACCTAAGGTACAAGCAGTATGACATACAATAACAGAAAATAAAGGAATGAATAAAACCTGACACAGGAAGAACAAATTTGCTATCATATGTTCAATGTCTTTACAATGCACAACATTCTTCTCACAAGATATTCTGGCAAAGTACACACATAAGTTGTAGAAAGATTCAGCCTTATAATTAGCAATGTCATATATTCATTGAGGCAGAAGCCTCTGATCTTTAAAAGATTTATCAATACCTGTTGCCCTAGGAAAATAGAAAAAGTGCTGAAACAATGAATGATGTAAACATATTACCTATCAATAATGGTAGCACTAGGTATTTTTGTTTTAATGAGAGAATATAGGTGAATCAAATTAGGCAAAGTAATGGACAGCTCTGTCCAATATTTAATTGACTATTTTCTATCATTAAAACTATTGTACCTAGTGTTGTCATTATTGATTGACATGTATAGACAAAGAAATGAGACCATTGTCTGCTTTTTAATCGAGGCAATTTATTTACTGGATTACTGAAATATTTTAGGAGGAATTTCGTTTTTACTGCTGTTAAGATTTTTCATTTCTAAGATGGGTTTGTTTGTTGTTTGTTTTTCCAGTGAAATAATGGGAACAACAAAAATGAATGTTTTCCTTTTTTCACTGTTTTTGCCTGCAGCCTAGGAATACAATAATTCAAGGGCTCTTCAAAACCTGGTGGTTCCTGAGGAAGTGGATGTGATCACTTGATGTAAATGCTAGTAAAACATCGAGATCACAAAACATTTGTTTAACACACTCTTTTTTTTTCATCATGCCAGGGGGGAGGCAAAGAGCCAATCTAATGAGCTAAACTGTTTGTGGTACCTCTACATTGCAGCACAAATATACACAATATATTTCAAGTAGGAATGTTTGATAAGTTTAAACCTAACACAATCACAATCCATTTTAGCGGTTTAGAAAGTTTAGGTTAGTGCTCATTCTTGTACCCCTCCCCCTCCAAAAAAAAAAAAAAAAAATGTTGATGATAAAAAAAAAATACTTCTTGATGGAACAGAAGCAGCAAAATGCACAGAGTTGGCATGAATTTTGCAGTTTCGTTACACAATTACATACCATGTACAAGGCATGTTACACAAACAAGTTGACAGACTAAACTAATGTACTTGATCACCAATGATCATAGTTAAGATAAAAATTGTGATTCCAATGCTGAGATACACCATTAGGTAGTTTATGTTTTTTTTTGTGGTTGTATGGCTACCTATGTAATTACTTAGTTTGTTTGTTTTTTTTGTGGTTGTATGGCTACCTATGTAATTACTTAGTGGACTTTGTTTTAAACATATTCATTTAATGAACTCTAAAAAATTGCAAATATATATATATATTTACCTATATTTTATTTAGACAGGAATATTAAAAATAAAACTTATTAAAGTGCTCAGTATATTCAATATGTCAACTATACAATGCAAAGGACTAATTTGCATTCTTCAAGTTTCAGACTGAATACACTCTGGTGGAAATTATACTACAGTAACAGACGCAAATGATCTCTAGTAATATATACAAATGTATAGAGAAGTATATATAATTTATATATATGTCATCATACTGATACTTCACCACTCCATAATCATACATAATTTACATTTGCCATTTGTGTTACATCCAATGTGTGGGTTTCTTTAACTGGCCAATTCAGATAATAAATGCTTTCAACAATAAAAATCACAGAAAAGAAAGTATCACTTACAGAGGATTGAGACTGCAAGCTTTTGTTATGTATAAGTTTTTACAAGCCCTGACAATTTACAAGTAAACAACAGACTCTCTGATAAAATGTTAAAATCCCCTTGCGCACCTATTATTGCTGGTATAATGATATCCTGCTATAGAGAAACTCAAAAAAAAAAAACCCAGGAATTTCGTGTTGTGGTAGACAATAAGCTGCGTTAAATGAAGATCCAGAAATACATCTGTACTCCTCTATCTCTATTGCTAGTCAGCACATCACATAAAATGATAGATTCACAGCTTTTATTTGCTTGTGATTTAACCCTTCTGACTTCTATTGATGTTTTAACATTATGTTTACAACTAAACAGAAGGCAGAAGAGAAATACACTGCTTAAGAGAACACACACACAAAGGATTGGATCTAAAGGCAGTTCTGGTTGTCTTAATATTGAACTATTTCAGAATTAGATAGGCATGATCAAATTAAAATGGAGTCAATCACTACAGATAAAACTTAAAATATATATGAAATGATACATTTATAAGCATAGAAAACACAAAAATCTGGGTGGACAGAGAATCAAACAATCACCAAGTGTCCAAAAAAAAAAAAAAGAACGACGTCCAGAGAAAATGATTATCAAAAGCAAAGTCAAGGAATGAAGAAAAATTTGCTTTCCAAATAGTCCAAAACTTCCTCAGCTTGCACTTACTCACTCAAATGAAATCATCAATCAAAGAAATTTTGTTTAAAAGTTAGTACTAGTCTAATTAATTAGTAAATTAGCAAATCAATAATCTATCCATAAGGACAGGACTTGAAGCATGCATCGTAATAGAGATATATTTACAATAGATGCCTTGGAAAGAGAATAATGTATTTCTTAAAGAATAAATATTTTCATTTTTTTTGTAAATACAAAGTGTTGAGTTTCACCCGAGTAGCATGAGGTAAACAAGTTCATGTAAAAAGCATCACACAGAAAACCCTGGCTAGAGAAATAAGGAAGTCAACATTAACACACCCAGCACAATAATGCATGTCCACTAAGGCACCTCTCTTGATGCCAAGCCATAATTACAACAAATCCAAGTTCTAATGCCATTATATCTAGTGCTACTAGCTGTATTAATATGTATATAAAGTTTTTATACAATTGTGAACAAAATGAGTGTCGCAAGCATTTGATTTATATAATAATTAAAATATATAAATGTATGATATGCAATTAACAAAATTACTACTTTTTTAAAAAACTTTTTATAATTATTAAAATAGAAAGTATTACTGAATTCTCAAACGGCAGCAAACTACACATTATTTGTCAAACACTCAGAGTGCCTTCATCTTATTTCCATTACCAGATTTTTCGAAGAACTATCATCATCATCAATAATTAACTGGCTGCCTCTGTGTTGTTCTGACATCTCATTCTTGACTGGTAAGGCCATAATAATTCTATCATGTGAGCCATGCAAGAAATTATCCATAGGTTCTGACTTTATTTCCACACCTTTCGAAAAAGCTGTTGTATTATTACCATGTAAGGCCATAGGATCTATGCTGAAATAGCCGCTGCCTGTGTAATCGTAAGTTAGGTCTTTCTTAATGGAAGATGGATGACGGAGCATGGCAGAGAGTGATGGGCTGGAAATGGCCCCATTAGAAGACACAGAAGATGCTAAGGAATTTGGCGATGGGGCACAATTGTTGGGCAAATGGACAGTCTTCTGTGGGGAGCTTCCAGAGTTAGTTCCTCTGTCTGTAGGAGTGTGTGCTCTTGGAGGATGCATCAATGATGATCTTAAAATACTTCTTGTGTTTGGTGCCGGTGACCAGATGGATGGAGGTGATGGTGGGTAACTGGTGGTGGCAGATTTTTTCGGCCTTCCTGGCCCAGCTCTCTTAGGACTGGGAATGTGGTTAGGTTTAGCTGTGGTAAGATTTAAGGCAGAAATAGTTGGTGGCGAGTTTCGGACTGGTGAACATGCATTGCTCAAAATATGATGAGGATGCTGTGGCAATGGAGGTGATGAAAGATTTATAGCTGATGACTGCGCATTAGACATCGGACTGATCTGAGGGATAGACCTGTTGAGAAGACTGTCCATTATATCAGCTGGCACCAGTTCCCTGACCATCTGAGTGCGCTCTTTGACCAATCCACCAGACCCACTCCATTTGTACCCGCACTGAATCTCATCACCTTGTACTGGGGCACCAGGTCCGACCCCTTTACCGCATTTCACTCCCTGCACAATCCGACTGGTAGAGGAGGCCACCACTGACTGAACCTGAGAAACATTGTTATTAGACTTTTTGTCAATTTTATAATCACGTGCACTGGCAAACATACGCGCCTGCAAATTACAGTCTGACTGTTTGTCACTGATGACACTTTCAAGAGGCTGTGCTGGCGCAATGGGAGCAGCTTTCGACATCATCATAATGCATTTCAACAGCTCTTTCTGATCTTCTTTACCCACTGGTACCAAATTGTCAGAAAGTCTTGGCAGTGCCCCTATTTGCATTTCCTGTGGAATGTTTGGACTTAATCCCATCTGTTTGGGTTTGGACAAATCAATAGCTCCACAGTCACTGCTGGATGCATCACTGACAGACACAAGGCTTCTGAGGATGGATGGGCAACCAGCAACAGGCAGGTCAGCAGAACTGGAGCCAAACGGCTTCTGTACATCAGAACCGTTGAACAAGACAGACTGCTCATGGCCAAGGCCTGCAAAGAGCAGTGGCGGCACGGGGGGAAGCTTTGCACCTGAGGAGTCAACCAGCGCATCAGAAGTTTTACTGCAAACCACTTTTCCGCCAGAGGTGTTGTGCTGGACATGATTAGAAACAGTTACATTATAGGAATGAGGCACGGGGTGAACAGTACTGGATGACACAAAAACAGAAGCAGATCCATGCAGAGAAACTGGAGCATATGAAGTAACATGAGCTGCTGTTACATTAGTAGGAGGGACATGAAGATTCAAACTAACACTGGACAACAGATCCAAGTTTCTAAGTAGTGTTGTATCATTTGATGATGGTGAATTATCCATTTGTGTATCTTTCAAGTCACTGAGTTTTCCTTTAGATTTTTTTGTAGCCAACCGCATGCTTTTTCTAGACTTTTTAGCCCAACCATCCTCAGAAGATGTAGACTGTGGTACAGGAAGAACAGCTGCCACTGCTTTACGCTTCCTCCCAGGGCCATCAAAGTTTGTTCTTTTCATATCATCTAATCCACTTCCTGTCAAGGCTGCAGCTTCCAACAATGTCTGCACAGCAGTAAGGCCACTAGAGGGCCTATTTACATCATCACTAGCTGCAGGTACAGAGTTAGAACTTTGCTTTGATGAAGGTTTCCTATTTGATTTGGTCTGTTCTTTTTTCACAGTCCTAGCTCCATTTATAGATGGGATTATAACATCTAAGTACTTTAAAACCATCCTGAGAGCATTTTCTGAAATGGCTGGTGAGTTCTTTTTATTTTTAGGACCAGTCTGAGACTTTGAGCTGCGCGCTATCATTCGAAGCAATGAAGAAGTTTTTGTGCCAATTGTGTCTTGTCTCTTTGAGCGTAAACAATCCTTCCACGAGCCTGGCAGCCCTTCATGACGCTGAAGGTGGTTTAGAAGGCTGGCTGGTGTGGAAAATTGTTTCTTGCATTGCTTGCAGACATTGCATTTAGACTTTTTTTCTATTTTGTTGTTGACACTTTCAGATTTTATGTCTGAAAATTACAAAAATAAATTGCTTTATTTATATAGTCAAAATTTTACAAATACATTTTTTGTAAATGAAGTAAAACTCAAATGCTTTTCTTTTAAACTTGAAAAACAAAATGCTGCTATATTTTTAAAAACCTTTCTGTTTAACCAATCATCTTTTAAAGATTTCATTAAATTACCTTTATAGGAATCAAATACAGTCTATAACCATGATAAATTTTTCAAATTGAAAATTATGCATGAAAGTTTTTAATGCATGCCCACAAACAAATTCAAAACTAAAATCACAAACCTTGTAAAGATTCATCTGGAAATCCAAGAGTTTTCTTTTTATACTTTTCTCGTAGCATTAGCCTCAAGGAAGAAGTGCCTGACTTTATTTTATCTATCAAGGCATCAGATTTGTTCTCAGCAGAAGCAACCCCAGACAATCCATTACTGTCAACTGGACTTAATTTTGAATAATGATTATGGAGTTCCCCAGAAGTCACTCTCTTTATGTCCTGTTTCAGATTTGAAGACAAGGGAGTTAAAACTTTGAAACCACTGTGTGGCGGCACAGTCTCTCTATGACACAGCCCATTATTATCTTCTGTTACAGCGACATAAATTGTTTTGTTTGGAATGTCAGCTTTCATGCTGTTGGCATAATTTTGTGATGAATGCGGTTGCCCCATAGCTGCTGCTGCTTGCAAGCACCGCTGGCATATTGCAATACAGGATGCTTTGGAGTTCTTAATAACTGGCTCAGAGCACTGGTAATACACTGGACAGTTGGTGGCTTGATAGCGTTTGAATGGAAGTTTGTGCAGCATTATGTTCCTGTTAAATGTCTGACAAAAAAGAACATGTTTTAAAAATTTTAAATCCCAATCATAGTCTATGCATAAATAAAATGTTTAACTTTTCTCTAATAGAGTAATAAAGATGATGCAAAGTTCAAAGTTCATCTGTAACAAAGACCAGCACAATGACCCACACCTTTGCTTCCCCAACAAATGTTTATGTACCCATAAAATTTGAAAACCCAAGCTTTCACTAGGAATTTTAAATTAAGCACCCATTAACAGAAGGCTGTCCCCCAAGCCCACAATGATTTTTGAAGATATTTCTATATTCTTTACATAATACAATTATCATACTATGACTAAGTTAAAACAGATCTGCCAAAATAACACATTTGTATCTATCTAGGCATGGAACAAATGCTGAAATACTTTGACATAAATTTAACTGTACCTAAAAAAGCAAGACTGTACAGTAGTAGTACATGAGAAGTTCTCAATTTTATTTCTCTGATTATTCGTTTGTCCTTGCAAACAACTCTTTCCTTTTCTGCAGATGTTGTTCATAGGGGGATAACCCATTGCTAATATTATTATAGTGTAGGGGAGTATGAAGATGCCACTTTAAAACTTGTGGGTTTAAATGAAGGTGGAAAAAGACTGTCAGCTGAACTGGGGGAAAATAAAAAGGTTTCATGTCCTTCAAATCACACAATTTGAAACTGGGAAGGCATCAGCTACTAGAAGTGGGAAGTAAAACTGGACCATGGTGCTGATCACACATTAACATCTAACTACAGAATCAAATGGACTCTTACTACATAAATATTGTCATGGTAGACCCTCAAATCAGAAATGGCAACCTTATTTTCAGAAACAACTTCAAAACTTACTTTTCCTATCAAAAAGTTTTCTGGTATTCCTGGGCAAAAGTAGAAACCTTTACCAGCCACCAGCAAAAGCAGCTTCAACAAAGTATTGACTTCAATGCAGCCTGTTTTGGGAGAGACAAATGAGACTCTCTGAACAGGTTTAAAAAGAATGGACACAAGACTCTGCCCGGATGGATCAAGTGTCAATGTAATGGGATCAACTGGTGGGCCAAAAATACTGAAAGCATCACTCCTATAAACAACAACCATTTCTTGACCCTTCTGACCTCTTGTAATCTGAAAACAAAAATTCAACAACATTAACATTTTGCTAATAGAAAAGAAGAAAAAAGTAATTGATACAATGAAAAAGCATCTAGTTTGTTTATTAATAAGTCTGAAGGATCTTCTTTTGCTTTTTTCTTCAAGTTATTTTTTCACTTCACTTATTAAATTCCGTCTTAAGCTTGCTACAATGGTATCAAGTGATTGATCTCTCAGCTTAAAGTTGTTTTTTTAAAGTCTTTTCTCTTTTCATCTTTCCATTAATATTCCATAAAATTGTTAAAATAATACTAATTGTTTACAATTCCCCCCCCCCTTTTTTTTTTTACTGTTGATATTTTTCTTTCTCATGCTGTGTGTTCAAAAACTATCTAGCAAAATGGTGTATAAAAAGAAACATTTCTGATTTCACGAAATCCAATTTCATTCTTCATATTTTTGTTAAATATATTTGTGTTTGTTATGAGCATCTACCTATTCTTATCAGTCAAACACATCAATCATTTTCTGACAATAGTTGGGAAAAACAAAAGCTGTTTTGCAATCCTAGATTGAAAATTCTTTACAAAAGGATTTATGCTTTACCTTTTGTTAAAGAATAATGCTGAAAAGTAATGTAAAAACTAATTGGCATGAATTCCAATAAGTAACAGTATAAAAAATCTAAACCTAAAGCATTCTACACACAGCCATTGATTACAGTGGAGTAAAAAGCTTGATTAGCATCACAAAACCCAGAACCCAACTGTTTGCATAAATACATATAAATAGCTATTCAAACTTACTCTATAATCAAGATTGACAAATTCTTTTTTAATAACAAACAGACACTGCCAGAGAATGTCACTGGTGATAAGGTCTGTCTGTGTTGATGCCGCAATCATTGTTTGGTCAGATTCTGTAACAGCATCCATAATGTTATTTCAATAGTTCAAACATATTTATTCAGTAAGTCAACACTCTTGTCACATCTTTTTTTACTTTTCAATTCACATTATCACATGACCTGGATGAGAATACAAGTATCATTAACATGCAAAATTGTAAGACTACTAGATGTTAAAAAATGTGATGCCAAAAAATAAGTTACTCATGATTATTTCCCTTAACCTAGGATTGAAAGTAATTCAAAGTAAGGTTTCCCATGGGATTATATATATATATATATATATATATATTCATATTTTATATAATATGAAATTTTATATATACATATATATATATACTGTTATATGAACAACAGGTTGCTTAGGCGTGAAGCATTAATTATGAGAATGAATATCCTAATGTTCTTTTTGAACAGAAATGACAGAACTTTTTGAACTGTGAACTCACTTGAATAGAATTGTTAACTGCATGTTAAGTGTAAGTAGAACTACATGCAAAATTTTACATGCAGTTCTAAAACAATAAAATGATGTATTTAAATTAAATTTAGCTACCGAGTGTGATATTGATATTCTGTAGGCAATAAACATAACCTACAACAAAGTTAACAATTAAATAACTAAACACAAGGTGGTCAACTTCTTGTGCTTCCTTCATTCCACTAGATCCTAATTCTCAATTGATTTTCCTATCTATATTTTTTTCTGATCTTGATTAGCCTTTAAAGTTGAAAGAACGAATGAATGAGACAAAGTAAAGAGAAATTGAAATTAATGTTGACATTGTTTAATATTAATTATTATTATATGAGTATCTGGAATGATTCCCCTTGACTAATGGAGTGAAGGTTGGATTGTTATGTGTTATGTGAATGTTTTCTAGAGATTAGATCAGAAAGTAGAGAGAAGATCTAATAATATTTAGTATAATCTAAGACTAAACTAGATTTTATATATCTAGATTTCTCTAATTTATAATTAATTGTATATTAATCTAGATAGTATTCTAAAGACTAGAATCTATAGTCACTATAGACTATCTAGATTCTAGATTATATTGACACTATTGTCTACTATTGATTGATTTTGAGTCTAGA
The DNA here is from genome assembly GCA_030265305.1 of Biomphalaria pfeifferi. Lineage (NCBI taxonomy): Eukaryota > Metazoa > Mollusca > Gastropoda > Planorbidae > Biomphalaria > Biomphalaria pfeifferi. Next base: position 1,877,568 of record JASAOG010000117.1, read on the forward strand.
GTCTATATATATATAAAAAATTATATATAGTCTAGAATCTAGATTTAAGGGCTATTTAGGAGTTTCAGTCTAGACTCTATACTCTAATTACTTATTTTAATATAAAAAATATAAATATATATCTAGATCTATAGTATTCTATCTATATATAGAGACTAGAGAGTATAAGTATAGTCAGTATATAGACTAAGAGTCATACTCATCTAGTTAAAAGACTTAAGAGTTAAGTAACTAGACTAGTCTAGTGACTAGAGTATATAGAGACTAAACTAGATTACTAGACTCTAGAATACTCTAGATCTAATCTATTATATAAATTTAATTCTAGATATATTCTATTTAAATATTTTTTAAAATTTTATTATATAGATCTAAGACTTAGTTAATAAGACATACTAGTACTAGGCTACTAGTACTATTATATATAGATCTATATATATATATATTACATTATATATAGATCTATCTATATATATATTATATATATAGATCTATATATAATTATATATATATATATTAATTTTATTATATATAGAAATAGATTGTATCAGTCTATAGAGTATAGTCAGTATAGAATATGAATCTAATATAGATTATTAAATATAAATATTTGTTACATAATTTGGGAATATCAAGTGACTTTTAGTTTTCAAATTTATTATATAATATAGTCTAATATAAATCTAAGACTTCATTAGTTAATTTATATAAATATAACGAATATAAGACATACTAGGCTACTAGTACCACTTTACTAGGTTTCTAGATAGATATAGCTAGATTATCATTCTAGAGGTCTAGATTGACTAGGTTTTTTAGTTTATAGACATAGACTAGCTAGGGCTAGAGGTCTATATTATTATTATATATAGCATTATACATTCTATAGAGTATCTACTATAGTCATACTTATATTACTTATATACTAAGTATAGTCAGTATAACAATTATGGTATCTATAGACAAGTAAGATTATATAAAATATTTGTTATAAATATAATTTGGGAATATCAAGTGACTTTTAGTTTAAAGAGTGCAATATATACTAAGATTATTATTAAATCTTATATATGATGGTTGACCCAAGCATAATAAATAAACATACACTATAGTTTTTAAAAAAATCGACCGCGACCGTGTTGACCTAGATCTCTAATCTAGTCTACTTCATGTTGGTTTATTACTCGATTGGTGGAAAAAAAAATTCCATGAAATCGGTCTAAACGCGTTAACGTGGAAGTGACATTTTTAAACATAAAAAAAAAAGTTTCGAAAAAGTCATTATTAAATTAAGTGTTTTTATTGTTTTTTTTTCTTAATGAGATCAAATCATTTAAGGAAAAACCCACCGGATAATGCCATTGACAACACATTCTTGCATTTCTAATAATTCGTCAATTGAAGTTAAAAGACACCATATTGTATTTGCGGAAGAAATATGTGACATAGGCTAGTCCTGCATACCCGGATATATTCGAATACATTTTTTGATTGGCTGGCTGGTTTTACTTCCGAAGGAACAGCACACACACATACAGATACGTGCATACACACACACATACAACACACTTGTACACACGGCTCCCGGGATCAGGCGAGTTTTTATTTATTGACTATGTCACAGTCTATACAGCATCACACGCGGTCAAAAAAAATCAATGAATCAATCCGTCACAATAAAAGAAAAAAAATCATTTCTTTCAACGAAAGCTAACAGTTGTGTTACTTAATTGCGTTGCAAGCTCGATTATAACATATGTTGGCTTATTTTCTTGAGTATTTGGTTAGCCGCCGAACTAGTAGGCCTACAATGCTTCGTGTGCTATGGGCATATATATATATATATATATATATATATATATATATATATATATATATATATATAGGACTATAAAAATATAGATAGATAGATACACAGTTCGTTTGACAACCTTTTTTTTGCTTGTCATGATAGTTTTCTTTTGTTTTAAACATTAGTTTACTGACCAAATTTAAAGGTCAACGTCAGAGACGTATTATTATTTTCTTAAATATAAATATTATTGATCGAAATGTTCTTAAACCGTGTAGAACTTACATTTAAAAAAATGTTTAAGCCATTGACACTGAGATCTAGATCTAGGCATTTACTTTCCTTCTCTCTCTCTCTCTCTCTCTCTCTATCTATCTATATGTGTATAAGGGGTGGGGTGTTGAAGTCATTCAAGACTAGTAAATTGCCCGATTCAACAGCGGTTCATGGAGTGTCCGATTAGGGTCTAGCTTGGGCCCATTTCTGACACTTTAACCAACGGAAAGAATTTTGCCCAGAAGCAAAGAATGAGAGATTCTCTTCACCGACCCATATGTCCGGACGGGTTCCACGACAATTCGTTCACTGACATTTTGTTCACCGACAAATCGCTCACGCGACTATTCGTTCACCCGACATTTCGTTCACCCGACATATCGCTCACCGACAATTCGCTCACAGACAACTTTTTCACCGACAGTTAGTTCACGACAAATCGTTCACACGACAAATCTTTCACTGACAATTCGTTCACAGACAAATCGTTCACTGGATAGTAACATATTGTTAATATTATATATTCTCGTCGCGTGTTTAATTTGTTTATATTAAAACTTTTGTAGCTATTTTTTTAATTGATTGCTAGATATCGGGCTTAATCCGAGTTTCTTTGTTAATTTTTTTAAAGATTCTTTGTTAATGAGGACAGTATGTGATAAAAATTATACTTAAAAGAAAAATGAGATCGCACAAGCTAGCTGAAAATTTTAAATGGGCCTTCACATAACTATAGGCAACATTTTTAACTTTCGGATGAACGAATTGTCGGGTGAATGAAATGTCTGGTGAACGAATAGTCGCGTGAACGAATAGTCGTGTGAACGATTTGTCGGTGAACGAATTGTCGTGTCCCCGTCCGGAGGTCCTCCATCAACTGGATGATCATTTAATCATATCCGTTTTCATGAGACACGACTTCTCAAGTCAGCGTCAATGGTTCCTCCTCCAACAAGAAGGCCGGAAGCCGAGCCCCGATGGGCTCCCCCATGAGGTTTTCCTCCCGAATTTTTATATAATGTACCGCCACTAGCCGTGTGAGGTCCATCACCACTCGTATGACTCCAACAGGATGAGATTCGTTGGCAGAGGATAAGACTAGTTAGCAAGCCTTTCTTCAATCCTACCCACAGTTGTTATAGGCCGTTGTCTTGTACCACCAAACTGCTGGTAGACTACTAAACCGTTGTAGGCGTAATAAATCTTAACTAATAAACTTGAAATGACTTGAGTAACTTCTTTGAGCACAATACTAACTATACCGCTATTTATAGACAAATTCAACTTGTGATAAAATGAAATAAATGTAATTAGACTTTAGATTTAAATCACTCCAATAACACAACCGTTCAGTCTAACGTTCTGGAGTTGTCTGTCCTAACTTTGACCGAATAACGACACTGCCACCTATGTTGCAACATTCACAACCAATCGCTATCCTCTTCCCACCGTCACCACAGAAACGCGCACACCCCATAACGCCCACATGCTACGTACCTTCACCAGGGCGCACCGAGGGTGCAAACTAAAGGAAGTTACTTGGTTACATACTTCGTTCTAGTTATCTGTATTTTGGGTTTTTGGCACATCGGCACAATTTAGGCTATGTTGTGCCTAGTTAAATGTATGCACTAAAATAGAGGCATAGTAATCAGCAGGTCTAGATCTTAGGCCTCTGCAGTTTTAGCAGTTGGAATTTTAGCTATGATTTAATTTTTTTCTTTCTTGTGTTTTTTACTATTCATTTTTAATCTTAATTATATTTCTAAAGACCCCCAATCCCTCATCACTAGTTATCCCACTTGATGTGGACCAAAAAATACGAGAAAATAAAACCTGTTATTACTTAACTTTGGTCTACGACAACAAAGATATTTTTATGATCAAAACCGCAGCGGTTAAATTTACCGAAAGCGATTATTTATTCGCAATTTCAACTTGTTCAAAAGTATAAGATTATACTTCCGTTTTTAAGCACTCTATTTATGCGTAATGTCCTTGTATTCAAATAAACATGAGTTGGCTCAGTCGGTAGAACATCAACCTTATAATCTGAGGGTCAATGGTTTAAATCCCTAACTGCTTTTTTTTTGTTTTGTTTTGTTTTGTTTTTTTATAAATAGCGTTTTTTGCACAATTTAATTTTAATAATTTGATCTACATAAAAGAAGCCATCTGCTTAATATACCATCGGATGGCTGCCTGGTCGTGTTGACTTAGGACTGTCGACTCGATGGTCCCGTGTTCGAGCCCCACCCACCGCCATCCCTTTGGGTCCAGGATATAAAATCTTCAAACCTAAAGGAACTTCCAAAATTATGTAAATGTCAATTATAGATCTATATAAAAAGAAATTAGGAATATAATTCAAAATGTGTGTCAACTAGACTCTAGATTCACTTAGCTATAAAAAAAAATGTTTATTTGAAATAAAAATAATCGTAAAAGACAAACATGAGGATTCTAGAAATTCTGGAATAATCAAATACGAAATCAAAGGAAAGAAACTGCTATAGCTAGACTGTCAGTTATCATGGTTCTAATTTAAAATGTGCAGCTCTTTCTATGATTTATACTTAAAGCAACACGAAGACCCAAAGATAAGCCCTGTCCGAAGACAAGCGTAAAAAACGAAATGGAAATTTAATTAGACCCCAGGTGGACAACGAATTTATGGGGAAATATGCAGGTCGCAGCTAGGTTTGCATAGTCACGTAAAATACTTAATCTTAAAAATCGATGGATTAAAAAATGGAATCGAATTTAGTATTCTGTGAATCAAACAACATAACGTGAAGTATGAATATATCCGGGAGTAATTAGAAATTAAAATAATACAACTAGTGCCTTCTATGTAGGTCGGTGATAATTTGTTCCGAATGAGTGCGCACAATAAAAAAAGCACATTTCCTTGAAAACTGCTGAAAATTTCCCCGAAAACATAAAATTGTGAAGAGCTATGCATTAGCCCCCCCCCCCCCCACACACACACACCCCTTTCCCATTCCTCTTTCTTAATCCTTAGAGTGATACGTGTAAACATATTATTACGACACTGACAGAAGTCATATGCAGTTCCCTTAAGATACTACTTGACACTGTACATGTAATTGCACGCCGCGTGGTTACTGTAAACAAATGTTTGTTGTTGTTTTTTTTACATGTTTTGGATGTTCCTTCATAGTTCAAGATGATCTACTTCCTATCCCAAACCCCCCGCAGGACGACGGGGGGAAAGCAGCGGGCAGAGAACTATCCCGGGACCATGAAGACGACTGAACGACAGTCTCGCGCGCATACCGCACGACCAGGCAACCATCCGTAAAGTCTCAATGAAATGTTTCCATCTATACAGGAGGCTCGCGTTGTTTCCAGTCTAGATGACGAAGCGAATCAATCTTCCAAGCTTTGTCCACAGCGATTACAAGTAAACATTTTTTTTAAAAAGGGAAATAATACAAAGCCATTGTTGATGTACACAAAATTCAGTCGCGCGTGTATCCTGTCTGACTTCCGCAACATAGGCTTACAGGCCCTACATTCATATTCACATACATACTGCCTATGTTCCCTTATTATACATCTTAAGTTCTCCTTAAGTCTGCCGAAAATGACAGCATCAAACATTTGACTTTTAGTGGTTAGATAAATAGATAGATAAATAGATAAGCAGACAGATAGATAGATAGATAGACAGATAGATAGATAGACATATAGACAGACAGACAGACAGATAGATAGATAGATAGATAGATAGATAGATAGATAGATAGACAGACAGACAGAATGATAGATAGACAGAATGATAGATAGACAGATAGATAGATAGATAGACAGACAGACAGAATGATAGATAGATAGATAGATAGATAGATAGATAGATAGATAGATAGACAGACAGAATGATAGATAGATAGATAGATAGATAGATAGATAGATAGATAGATAGATAGATAGATAGATAGATAGATATAGATGGATGGATAGATAGATATTTATAGTATTCTCAGTGTGTGATCTTCTTTCTAGAGTAGGACAGCTATCTGGGAGCAAACACAGCTCAGCTTGAGTCGGGATCCGAACTCGAGGCTTCTTGATATTTAGCCAAGCGTTTTTGTTTTCTCTCAGCCACATATCCCAGGACGATGACACTCAAAACATGCGAATAATCAAATGTAGAAAATCAATTAAAATGTTGAATTTCTCCTACCACTTTCCCTACATATATCATTTATCTTTTTTTTTTTTAATCAAGAATCTATTTTAAAAAAAACACAAAGACTTTCTGAGGAAATAGTCTTACATACAGTTTCTAACAATACCCTGGACCCTCCATTTGTTATTAAGATTTAGATCTAGCCCTTGTAACATTTCCTTTCAAACCTTAATATTTCTCTATACACGAACACACGTTTTCATTTAATTATTTCGTATTTCGAGGGAAGGGTGGCAAGATTTAAAAGAAAGTTAGTGTTATCACACAAATTCAGAGGCGGATTTTTCGATTTAAATGTGACAGATCGACTGACAAAAGACACAAAAACTATTAGCGGCTTTTCATCTTACGAGTGCTGCTAAATAGTTTTGGCGGTGTACTTGTAAAATGAATGTTTCCGCTTCTGCTAAATGTAATCCACCAATTATAAATTTGGTGCGTTTTTTGTTTTTTTTTGTTGTTGTTTTATTTTACAGCATTTGAGTGCGCAACATTCATGCTTATAGAAATGGTCCTTTTTTTGTGGAACAGGGAGGAAAGGAGGTACCTGGGAGAAGGCTTCCGTGCTGCCCTTTTTTAAAAAGTAATAAAGTAAAACTCAAGTTGGGATTTGAACTAGTGCCAGTCTCGATATGTAGATTATTATGAAATCTCCCCTGACATTTTCATAATATATATATATATATAAAATAGTGTACTTTTATGAAAAAAAAACAAAAAAATCCTGCTTGTATACATTTAATTTAAAAAAATAACGTCTAGCTTTCAGAAAACAAAAAAGTAATCATTGTATCAGAACTTTCGAGAATGTATATTATTATTATATCGGATTTTCAATATATTTTCTAATTTCTGTGGTTTAAACGGGATGGACGGACAGATAGACCACACAAAAATAATAGCGGCTTTCCTTCTTTCGGGGAAAGCTAACATTTTTTTGTTTGCTTTGTATATAAATTGTATACATTCTAGAGCTTAAGAGATAGCAGTATTTATTTGGGGGGGGGGGGAGGGGATGGCTGCGGGTTAAAAAAAAAAATAATAATTAAATAAAAGAAAGGAGAGGTTATCTTTCCGAGCTTGTAAACATTTATATTTCGCCTTCATTAAAACGTCTTGGAGAAACAGGTTTAAAGTCTTTTTTTTTTTCACCCTCAATTTGGAAAATTAGTTAGTGAATCATTCAGCTAGGATTTTGGCTTTTAAATACAAATATATATGTTATTATTATAATAGTCTCTCAGCTTTAAACTTGCCAATTCTAAATCGTTTCGAACGTCCTTCTCGCCTAATTTAAGAATCTGTTAGAGAATTACAACAGAGCTAGATCTAGACATAATTAATATGCAAAGAAACTTAACAGCTAAACGTAGGCTTAAACAAAATGAAATATTTCAAAGGAATCTTAAAAACAGATGTAATAATTTTACGGTTACTACATGAGTTCGTAGAAAACAAAAGTATACACTTTTACCTGGAACCGGTCTGAAGGTCTAATTCTCAGAATTAAATCTAATTATATTCGAACATCACTTCCGAAGTCTATCGACAGTTATGGGGTTAGTACAGTGGGCTACACTGCGGTTACCAGTGTAAACAAAATGATTCAGGAAGCATGGTCACAATAGTCTAATCTTAACAACGTAATGAGACGGAAGTGTGTACGCTGTTTTTTTTTCTTCTTTTAGCAGGAAGTAGGGTGTTATTATAATATTATTGGGTAAATGCTTTAGCCAATAAAACACAGTTATTATGCCCACTGTATTTGTAGGCCTATCTACAATGAGTGAAGAGGTTCTGTATGCTTACATTATACCGTACAGCCATGGTTTACTTATAAGCTTGTTTCCCTAGGAAATTGCTTAATTATAGGCTTTCGAAGAGTAAAGGATGTTTCACATTTTTTTAAATATAAATATGACCAGAAGGTTTATTATAGTTTCCGCATATCCAGATGTGACCTACTAAATAGATGTTGATGTTTTTTAAAGAAAATGTTGGGCTGATATAATGTGTAGCATTGGAATTATCTATACGAGGCCAACGCATTTGAGTGCAGGGTGTGTAGGCTATATATGACACACCACGTAAGCAGCACAAGACACGAAATTCACGAGATTATTTGTTGTAAAGGGTAATTCCCTAAAAGCTGAAGTAATCTTTAGTAATGTACGGCTTTTAATATGGTTATTTATCTTTGATGACACGTGATAGACATATCTATAAAAAGACCTATTTTGAATGCATTATGTATATAGAAAAAAAAACATCTTTTTTTGAAAAATCGTGACTTTGTTGATTCGGTTGACTGCTCATATTCATTGACTCAGTTATCCGACATATGCGTGAATACATGCTATATTGTGTTGCACAAGAGAAGGAAATAGCTTGATAGGTGTTTCCTTAGAACTATCTCAACTAGCCTTTGGTGTAGCCTTCCCGACAGGTTATAGACTGATTTATTGTTTTATTTTTTCAATGATGATAAAGCATCACACATTTAGCACAAAGTGTGAAAATGTCTGGCTTTTTCACTGTTGTTTACTGCGATGACATGTAATCTTTTAATTGACTTAAATACTTTATATCGTCTGGTTTAAATTGACACATTCCTTTAACATAGAAATATGGAAAGACGTAAACTTTCATTGTGCTAATGAGTAAAACCTCATTTATAATAAGTAGCACGATGGTTGCACGTCATAGTGGCCAGTAATACATAGCAATCATACAATCAACGTCGAGTGCCTACGGTTGTCATGTTTGTGTTTACTAATTAGTATCCAGGGTGTCGGCTACCGTTAGTGCTAGTAATAAAGTAAAAAGAAGATTTACATTCTCAGATGTAATAAAGACTAAGTATCCGTGCTTTTGTGATTCCTACGTGCTTGGTTGCAAACAAATGCAGCTCTGTTATAGAATGTCTTGTTGCCAGCACAAAAAGCTAGTTTCTTGCAATGCTTATATCAACTCTGGTTAAAAGTAAAAAAAAAATAATAAAGTACCCCTTTCAGACCTTGCGATCTATGGGGTAGATGATGGAAAGATCATTTGTTTCTGTAGCCCACGGTTGACGATGATGTCATGTGGCCAGTTTAGCCTTTACTTTTCCCCAAACTAATGTCAGGTACTTGATTAACTCTTTCTTCTGTGTGTCTGATAAAAAGTGTGTACACGCTCTTTCTCCCACACCCATTTCTCGGATCAAGTTGAAACTTCGCACAATTAATCAGTTAGCATAAACAAGACATCAATCATGAAAAAAAGAAAAGTAACCAGTTAGTCAATATATTAATGGTAATTAATTATTATGCTTTAGGCCAACAAGGGATACTAAAACTTCTGTATTCACAGATATGGCTAAATTTGTTGGGTTTAGCCCCCTTAAATAATTGTTTACACTATTTCTCCGATAAAGTTGAAACTTTGAATAAATTATTATTCAAAATAAATAAAAATTTGAACCAATAAAAAAAAATACCCAATTAGTCAATTAATTATTGGTTATTAATTATTTTGTTATCGAATTAGGGAAATAACATGTACAATATTAATATATATAGTTTTTAGGGCGGTGTTCCTCCCATACAGATAAGCTCTGTTGTTGTTGTTTTTTTGTTATATAAAAGGATTTTTTACATATTTTGTTTGTTAATGTGTACTTTGTACTTTCGGTCCTCCTTTGTAAGGCTTTGTTCTTCTTTTTGTCCTCCCTTGGTATGTAGGTGTCTTGTAATCTTATACACTCAAGTGTTGTTGTTTTTTTTATTGTTGTTGTTGTATTTACCATTGTCTCTTTTATTCTCCTTATGAATGTTTTAAGGTGTAAAGCATTTTAAAATACAATATGAAATGGAGATGTAAACTATTATAACGCATTTCAGTACTTTTCCATGAGAGATCCTAAATAACGTCAAGTACTGTCGGAACGCTTTGGCATTAAATTTAAGACATACCTGGCCGTGCTGTTGTCTCAATGGCCCGGCTTCGAACCCTGCCCGCAGCCATCCCCATTTGACAGGAGGGTTTGGTTTGGAAGTAATAATCTGAAAGAACGTTTGCAACATGTAAAAAAAAAAATTACAAAAAAGTCGCAAAAAATCTCTAAGCAACGAAACAATAAAAGATTTTTATACACGTTTAACGCACACGTTAATGTCATTAGCACCCTCTCCACGATGACTCGCATGTTGTAGGCTTACATTAATAAGAAAACATTCTTATACCCATATCTTTTATATACAGCGTATTGTCTTTTGATGTCATATAATCTATTTGAGGCGTGTCGATACACTCGTGTTTAGTTTCGTTTCTTAGTTGCTTACTGGTTAGAGTTTTTAGGATGTACAAGCAGCTAAGATTAGTATTAAGCAGAAATAACAGACACAACCATCTGGTAGACAGATGTAGGTCTAGAGTGTCAGAGTCTAGACGAACAAAGACAGAAAGGGAAAGAGATTCAATTCAATTGCCTTTATTCCGTTGGCAATCACGACAAATAAATTTTGACATTTAAGAACTTACTTATGTAGTTTATTTTATTGGTGTCAGGTTAAATGAATGCAAACTGTAACAAACACAAAAAAAAACGATCTTCCTAGCTCCATCTTGAAGAAATATATCAAAAGAATAGTACAATATTAGAAGCTGAGACAGCGCCATGAACTAAATAGAAGATCACCGATCTATAATTTTATTTTATTCTACAGACAACACATATATACACAGAAAAGCGTGTTGCCTACTATTTTCTGTTTCATATTGAATGAAGCAAGGAAGGCTACTAGGGAAGCGAAACGTCTGTTTATGATCAGCGATCAAAAAAAAAAAAAAAAAACCGCCAAAAGAAGTATTCTTAAAGTTCTTTTTTTTTCCGGGAAATCGAAAATGATAAACTCCTACACGCAGGCTTACTTAGTAACTTGGCAGACGTTTTCCAAGTAAGATTTAAAGATCATTTTTAAAAAGCTTTGGCCTATATCAACTCACTCTGCCTGCCTGTCTGTCTGGTATTATTTGTGTACACATTTTCGGACCAAGTTGAAACTTTGCACAATTATTTATTGTGCCTAACAAATCGTGAATCCAGTTTAAAAAATAACTAATTAGTCAATTAATTATTGTTATTAATTATTTTGTGTGGAGTCATTCCCCCTATTACGTTTTGTACACGTTTACTTTTCTCCCACTTCCCATTCTTGGATCTAGTTGAAATTTTGCATAATTATTCATATAATAATACAAGAATCTATATCAAAAAAATTAACCAACCAATGATAATTAATTAATTTTGTTTTTTTTTAATAGAAAAAGAGAGCTTTTTCCTTCATTATTGAGATATACGGCTGCGATTTTTTGCGTTTTTTTCCCCTTAGATACGCTTTATTTTAAAAAACGATTATTTAAAAATGTTGATTGTTAATGATTGTATTTAAGTTTTGATGGTGTTTTTAAAGTAGAAATTTTGTAGTGGTAAGTAAAAGACGAGGCTACGCTTGACTATAAATTAAAATTAACTAATGATTTTTTTTAATAGATAAACTAGATCTGACAGTGCTCAGCTGGCGTTGTTTATTGAATGGATGTTGGAAAATATTGTGGTATCGTAACGTAACATTGGGCGCCAAATAAAATGCTCTCGTTGATTGATGTTTATGCTTTTGTTCCTTTAAGTTTTTCGCTATTTTGCTACACATGCCTCCTTGAGTTCTTTTTTCGTTTTATATTAATATTTATTTCGTATAATTTTTTATTTTTTTTTTACATTTTATTGGAGTTTTTCATACATGTCGGAAAAACTATAAACAGATAGATTTTTTTTGGTGTATCCGGTGTACAAAATAAAGGAAGTGTCGATAGGCTGCAAGGCTGTGTTTTTTTTTATGTTAATGATAATTTTTGTGTGTGCACCTGTTAGCACTACGCAATCCAATATTATAACCTCTCTCCGTTTGTACATGTAATAATTATGGAGGAAGCTTTAGAATTTTCACTTTTTGACATTAACAAAAATAAAAACTTGTTCAAAAATAAATGGGCAACTCACTTACGATACTATAAGAGATTTGATACGAAGACAAACTGCTACGTATTGAGATAGTATTAACAGTACAGCACATTTCTTTTTTTTTTTTTATTTAGTTGGCAAAAAGGAAATTCTATTTAACGTCTTTGACATTGTTTAGTTTTTCGTAAAAATCTTCACTAAAAGCCAAGAAGCTTATCTTATCTTATATAAACAGATGTTACTTCAAAAAAGAAGATTACTTCCTATGCGTCATGCATCTAGTCATGGCACTGTCATGCATGTTAACCAATGACTTTAAATCCCAGCATGCTTAGTATGCTCTTGTCCAATCATACTGGTAAATATATGTGAAGAAGGCGCATCTAAAAAAATGATGGTTTTCGTTTAGATCTATGCGTTTATTAAATGTGAAATTAAGTTGGCCAAGAGACGTTATCAATGCTAATTAAAATTATGAACTCGATATCCCCCCCCCCACACACACACAAACACACGCCTTTTCTCTATTCATCCGAGTCAGAAACCCCATTGACAACGAAAAACATGCTGAGAATTACTCCCTTAGAGCACGTGAGAGGAAGCGAGCAGTGAGTCTTAAGGTCGCCTTATCCCCGTACAAGGACAACCTATGTGTCGGCCATGAACCAGTATTCTCTCTATCTAAACCTTGTCCCAATCGTCCTTCGTGCAGAACTCTGCATTCGTAAAGAATGTGTTCTATTGTTTCATCGTCCTCCATGCAATGGCGACACCGTGTGTCGTAATTTTCCTTCCACCGTCCGAAGTAAGCACCAATTGGACAGTGGCCGACCCGGAACTGGGCTAGGACTGCCTGTTCCGCACGATTAAGTTGCCACCATGCATCTCTTTTGTCTGGTCTACTCATTGCTCTGTGGAACTCACGACCCTTATCCGAAGAATCCCAGCCATCGTGCCAAAGTGTCAACATGCGTTTGTCGACTAGGGATCGTACACTTTGATATGTGCACGGTTCATCATGTTCGAGTGCCGTTGCGACCGCGGTTTTCGCGAGCTGGTCAGCCAAGTCGTGGCTGACCACCCCACAATGGGCGGGCACCCATTGCAAAGTAACGTTCACACCGAGTTGTAGGAGACGCCCCACGACCGTTAGGACGTCCCCTACCCATCTGACACCTTCATCCAGCCGTTCTAGGGCCTCTAGTGCGGCTACCGAGTCCGTGAAAAGGACTATGTCGTTCGCTGACGCAGTCCCGTTACGTACTATCATAACCGCCCAGTCCAGTGCGTGGAACATTGCTTCGAGTTCAGCCTCGAGGCTGCTTTTCTGCTGACAGGGTCCACTGAGCTCGTCACTTTCGGGATTGCCAGAGAGTCGGACTACCGCCCCGTACCCAGCTTTCACCGTTCCCTCGAGCGTCTGCACAGAGCCGTCTGTGTAGATGGTGGTTACTCCGGCTGGATATGAAGCTATAGTCTCTCTGGCTGCTTGAAGTAGCCGTGTGGGATGACTCTGCCTAGTCACCACTGGGTCAAGTAGGTTTTTCCGGATCGTCGGCATGCCGAGGGCCTCCATCGGGAAGATAGAACCGGACGGGGATAGAGCAGCCCGCTCCACCGGCAGATTCGCCTCTCTGACCAGCCCACGCGCCACATGCATGAAGCAGCTTTTGAGGCGTCTCCTGCCCTCCCAGTTGTCGACCAGACTTCTGAGTGGGCATCCATCCTCCAGCCGCATATATCTCTCGTGAGCTAGTATGACGGCTCGCTCTCTGCGCAATTTCAACGGTGGAATGTTTGCCATAATCTCACCAGCGGCAATTGGCGTTGTCCTAAAGGTACCACAGATTAGTCTTATGGCTTGGTTCTGAACAGAATCTAGGCCTGCTAGAGCAGTTTGCGAAGCCCAGACCTGAACAGGAAGACTGTAGTCCATGTGAGAGCGTACTGCACCCATGTACAGTCCTCTCAGCACATCCGCTCTCGCTCCCCACTTCGTTCCAGCTAGTTTCTTCACGATGTTCAGCTTCTCGGAAGCTGTTTCCTTCACCTGTTGGATATGGTCGCACATATTCAGTTTCTGATCGAGAATTACTCCCAGGTACTTGGGCTTTTTATCCCATTCCAGAGTCTTGCCATCCATTCGTAGCTCGACAGGTTCCTTCAATATATCACGGCCCAGCGTAAACCATGAGTAAACCGACTTCGAGTGGTTTACCTCAAGGCTCCACATTCTGGCGTAGCAGGATAGAGTTGTTAATGCCTGCTGGAGGGTGCCAATGAGCTGTTGGCGATCCCTCCCTGACTCCCACAACACGATATCATCTGCAAACAACAGCTTCTGACATTTCAAAAGAGCCGGCAAGTCGTTGATGTAAACCAAAAATAGCGTACAGCTGAGTGCCGATCCCTGTGGCACCCCCTGCTCAAGTGGAAGTTTCCCCGACACGTGCTTACCAACACGAGTCTGTACCGTTCTTTCCGTGAGGAAGCTTTGGATCCACCTAAGCATATGTGAACCGACACCTAAGTTCATCAGTTTCAACAACAGACCGGGCCTCCATACTTTGTCATAGGCCTGCTTGAGATCGATAAATACCGCTAGCGTCGACTGACCAGGTCGATTTGTGTTGCCCCACTGGAAGCCATCCGCCACTTTCTGCATGAATAACGTCACTTGATCGATCGCATTTCGTTGCCTCCTGAACCCGCCCTGTTCAGGAGCAATGAGACCTTTCGTTTCTAGAAACCATGTGAGCCTTCTGTTGACCATGCGTTCGGCCGCCTTCCCGACGTTGGACGTCAACGAAACGGGTCGGTAACTTTCTGCACGATCTGGGACCTTCCCCTTTTTGAGCAGGGGAACAATCGTTGCCACTCGCCAAGCCTTAGGAAAATCCCCTTTAGTCCAAGTACGATTGACTAAATCCAACAGTTTTCTTCTGCCAATAGGACCGAGATGTTTCAGCATTTCGTTGCTGATCCCATCTGGCCCCGGTGCCTTGCGTAACTTGCACTTCCGAAGTGCAATATCTAGCTCTCCGTAGGTAAAAGAGTTGGTGAATGTGCTCGTCTCGTCCTCACCGTAGACATAACTGCGTTTCGCTTTAGCCTTCATGATGCCGTCTAGAGCTTTCGACACTTTGCTCCTCTCACCCGTCCTCGAGATGGCCGCAAAAGCATGGTTTAGAGCGTCCGACCGGTTAGAGTCAGTGACCACCAAGCCTTGAGCTGTTTGCAGGGGCGCAGCTGCTTTTGGTTCTTTCGCCCTGGTTAGGTTGTTGAGAAGTTTCCATGCCTGTCGTCCGTCCGCAAGATCTAGGTTAGCACATGTCTTGGCCCACTTCAGTCTCGTGCCCTCCGCAATGGCTTCCTTTACCTCCGCCGTAAGCTTGTTGTAAGCTCTCCTGGTTTCATCGGTTTTTCGACGACTGTGCTGCCTACGTGCAGCCCGCCTCAGTCGGATTAGGCGTGCCAAAGCAGGAGACCAAAAGTGCCTAAACTTGCGCCCCCCGTAGGACCTCGGGATAGCTTTTCGAGCGGCACCTAAGATGGCTTCGACAAAGAGTCCGTAAGTCCGGTTAATGCATTCTGCTTGGATATCCAATCCGTCCAGAGCTACATCCGATGCACTCCTGAACAGATCCCAGTTAGCACGATTGTACACCCATTTTGGTTCTGTGTATGGGGTACTCACGTTGAGCTTTTCGAGTTCGATTGTGACCAAGACCGGCAGGTGATCGCTACCGACGTCGTTGAGCACGTCCACTCTCGACTGTGACCTTAAGTCAGTTGACACCAGTGACAAATCTGGCCGCGACAAGCCCCCATGCCCGGTGTGCATAAAGGTCGGGGAGCTGTCTTTGCCCTGCAGAACAACCAGATTTGTTTCGTCACATATCTCAAGTAGCCGACGCCCTCGGATGTCTGTTTCCTGACATCCCCACGCTGGGGACTTAGCGTTGAAATCACCTGCAACGATCATCCTTGTACCAAATGGCTCACGCAGTTTGAATTGCAACTCAGACTTAGGTGGATTGTAGAGGTTTACGCATGTGAATCGCTGACCATATTTGTACACCTCCACTGTCAAAGTGTCAGTCCCACCGGCTCCCGCAGGGGCGCTGGATTCCACTACTCGGGCCGTAAGCGTATTTCGTACAAACGTTACTAATACCTGGCACCTCGAGCAGGAACACCGGTAAGCTGTGAAGCCATAAAGAAGAGGTGGCCCCTCGTCTGAGCGTAGAGTTTCTTGGCACATTAGGACATCTGCCTCGTATTGCTCTGCTATCGTATAGACCTCGATCCGTTTCAGTGAGAACTGCCGATTCAGATTGAGGTGGATGATCCGAAGCTGTTTGCTACGGTCGTAACCGGGTGGGAGTGCACCACGCTCCCTTGCCTTGCCTCCTGGTGCTTTCACCTTTCGGGTTTTGGTGAATGAGGGTGTACCACGTCCTCTCGCCTTGCCTCCTGGTACGGTCACCTTTCGGGTTTTCGTGGGGGGCACAACTCCCCCGTTTGTGCGTGAGGCCATCGTGGCGCTCTGGGACAGTGGGCTGGGCCCAGGCGTCGCGCCTGGGGGATGCTGGCCACTTGACTTCATCCAGAGTAGGGCTTAACTTTGAAGAATATGTGTGTTTTGTCAACATTTCTGGATAAATAAACCCAAAAGTATGTGATACTATTTTGAAGGTTCTAAATTTACAATGCTTTCTGTATCACGTGCCGTAAAGTCTCTCTTGAGCACTAAAAACTGTACGACTTGATATTCGTTTTCGGCATGTTATCGCGCTATCCCAGCATGCTAAGGTCGCTCTGGTCCAATCTTATGTGTGGTGAATGGGCATCTATGTACATATTTCGCTTATCTTCTATGCGGTAGTTAAAAACAGCTTAAGATTGATCTTAGACTTAGATCCTCCCCCGCCGTTCGGTGCATTGGGCGGCAAGCTGTCTCCATAAAGATCTGTCACTGGCAATGTCTGAAGCCTCCTCCCACCTGGTGTCCACTGTTCTGAGGTCCTCCATGAAGGTGTGTCGCCAAGTAATACGAGGACATCCCTGTTTGCGCTTTCCTCGTTTTGGCTTCCATGTTATCGCAACTCTTGGTGTGCGTAATTCATTTCGACGTAGAACATGTCCCGCAAACCTTATGCGCCGCTCAGTCACAACCTCACTAAGTGTTCGACTCCCTAGTTTATCACGATTAATGTGCAGATTTATCTTCCAATTATTCATACAGACTTTCAATAGTTGTTTTATTCTTGGGTTGATTCTATGAATATCCAGGGTTTTTAATAGCCAATCATGCGGAACTGAATCGAAAGCTTTTTTGTAGTCGATGTAACACATGTGTAAATTTCTCTTTCTTCTATTAGCTTGGTGCAATATAATACCATCTATAGTTAGCTGTAATTTACAGCCCATCGACTCCTCAATGCAACCTTGCTGTTCCTCTGCTAGTAGCTTATGGGCAGAGCAAAATTTATACATTTTACTTTTTAAAAGTGAGGTTAATAGTTTATACACAACTGACAGACAGGTGATAGGGCGATAGTTTGATGGTTGATTCGGATCACCATTTTTGGAGAGGAGAGATGTTCTCCCTTCAGTGAGTTCTATCAGCATTGAAGACGGTTCTGATATTAGCTCGTTAAAATTTGATGTTAGTGGTACATGTACGGCTGTAAGTTTTTTCAGCCAAAAGTTGTGTATGCTGTCCGGCCCAGGAGCAGTCCAGTTCTGAGTTTTTGATATGGCTTCTGAGACTTCCTCAGCTGTGAAATCCTCATCAGGCATTTCTGGTATTAGGTTGTTTTTAGTTTGGATTTCCTCGATCCAGTCAGCCTGCACATTGTAATGTAGCGGGTCGGACCAAAGCGCCGCCCAGTAGTCGGTAAAGGAGCCGTGTTTAGTGCTATCAATTGTTTGAATTTTGTCAGCACCATTATCAGCTAGTTTACGGAAGAACTGTTTTCTCTTGTGTTGAAAAAGAGCATTATGCTCCTTCCTTTTGGTGGTTTCGTTGTAGCGCTTTAACCTAGCTCCCTTTAGTTTAGCTTTCTGTCTCAGAGTATCTTTTAAACATAAGAGTCGTGCGTGGCTATCACAGTCCGTCAATTTGATTCCAGTTGTTCTTAATATTGTCTTCATTTTGTTAAGTATTTTCGCGGAATGGTTGTTTCCCATATATTGTCCAATTGTATCCATTTGGCTCCTCAGTTGATTAATATTGTCTTCAAGGCGCCTTTTCCATGCTGGCACATATTGTTTTAATCTCTGATTAATTGGGCCTAGCTCGAAGGTCTTTTGTCCAGAGAGCTCCGTGACAGCCACAGCGGCGCAGTATGTAGCGAGGTGTGTCTCAAACAAATTTCTTGGTGTTTCAAAATGGTTGGCTAAGACTTTATTTTATCCTATTAATATAAGTGTTTGTCTCTTTCTTGACGTTTAGCTTTGGGATACGAGGCCTAGAGTTAAGATTGGTGTTTTTATAACGGTCTATAAGATTAGAAAATTTTGAGTGTAGCTCATTGCTTATTGTCGATGTTGGGTCATTCTCTTGTTGGTTGGGTGTTCTACTAATGTCTTCGTTGGTCGGCTGTGTGGGTGTGTAGTTTACATCTGAGATGAACTCTTGTATCTGAGATGAACTCTTGTATCTGAGATGAGCTCTTGTATCTGAGATGAGCTCTTGTATCTGAGATGAGCCTTGTATCTGAGATGAGCTCTTGTATCTGAGATGAGCCTTGTATCTGAGATGAGCTCTTGTATCTGAGATGAGCTCTTGTATCTGAGATGAGCTCTTGTATCTGAGATGAGCTCTTGTATCTGAGATGAGCTCTTGTATCTGAGATGAGCTCTTGTATCTGAGATGAGCTCTTGTATCTGAGATGAGCTCTTGTATCTGAGATGAGCTCTTGTATCTGAGATGAGCTCTTGTATCTGAGATGAGCTCTTGTATCTGAGATGAGCTCTTGTATCTGAGATGAGCTCTTGTATCTGAGATGAGCTCTTGTATCTGAGATGAGCTCTTGTATCTGAGATGAGCTCTTGTATCTGAGATGAGCTCTTGTATCTGAAACTCATGACCTACTTCTCTTCTTATCACGTCAATTTCTGCAAGAGTCAAATATTATTATTATTATTATTATTATTATTATTATTATTATTATTATTAGTGCTTGCTAGAGTAGTAACATAACACTTATGTTTGTAAAAGATATTACCTGTATTCAAATGCCTTTTTTTACAAAAGCTTATATCAACTCATTCTGCCTGTCTGTCTGGTAAAAGTTTGTACACGTTATTTCTCCTACAGCCATTCTCGGATCAAGTTGAAACTTTAGGCAATTATTTATTGTACAACAGAAATCATAAATCCATTTAAAAAGATAACCACTTAGTCAATTCATTAATAATAAAATAACTATTGTGTTTAAAAGGGAATAACGGAAATAACTTCTATATTTTTAAAGATATAATTGTAAGTTCTTTCCCATTGACAAGCTTTGTTGTTTTTTTTAAAGTATTTTTAAAAAATATGTTTGTAAATGTACGGGTGTATACAGGTCGATTTGGTTTAAATTACGTTTCGCCTACGGGAGGGAAGCCCACCAAAATATTAAATCCAGGCCCACAGATATCTTGCGACTCTGCTAATTATATACCGCTAAGGCTATATATAGGTCTTTTTGGCTTAAGTAAACATACGCACACTCAATCAAAATAACAATGATATGCACATATAAAAACAGGTTAAGGCTTCAAAACAATGGATCATTACTGTCTCCAGAATAAAGCAAATTTTTAGAGGGTACGTTAACAATTCCACATATTTAGATTGATCTTAAAGTCTTCTTTTATGTTGAATAAAAATGCGTTTGCTAAATAACGCTGAAAAGAACCTGTAATTCAATATGCCTTTAACGATTCAATTGGTTGACCTTCTTATCCTCTCATGCAGACAAGCAATTATGTACAATAGAAATTAGAATTTGACACACCATGCTTCTATAGTCCCTGTGCTCTTATGAAGATCTCCAACGCACTGAGGAATAAAAATATAGACACCCAATGACAACTCAATATATATTTTTATTGGATTTCACCTATTTTGCAGAAATTAATTTACACAGATTCCATTTCCTTGCAGTCCCAGACCTGACTCTGAATAGAACTCCCCTTCGCGCACCACACCCCTAACGTACTACTCTTTATTCCCTCGTAAATTATGTGCCTTTGACCCTTAAACCCTTTTTCTTTCCGGTTTATAATAGTCTTGATTCTCTTGCACATTTCGTTGGTATCGAAGCAAATCTCTATATTTTGTAACCGAAGATCTATTCTACAGAGATGTAAGCTTTTTCGGATATAGAAAGATTGCTTCCAACAAAACTATTACTTGACAATCCGAAAACTATAGATCTAATAATAAGGCTTGTCTGAAGATTAATGAGGATTGCAGTATTTCTTGTGGCTACGCAGCCCAGCTGTGAACCACATATTTTTCCACATCCTGCGCAGGCATAACCATTGTCCGCCGGTGGTCGATTTAGATTTTCTTTTCGCCGTCTATGTCTGTCCTCGGCAGAGGATTTTCATTTGGTCTCAAATATGTATCCCGCAGCCTCTGTAAGTAACCTCCAGCTGTCTCGTTCTCTTCTATGTCAGTTAAAGCAAGTTGGTCTATATAGCGTTTCCGCGGGGCACCTCAATTACGTCGACCACGTTCCCGCTGCTAATGAACATGCAAGACTAGATAATCACATGTAAATGTAATTTATATCAAGAGGCGTCTATATGGGTAGTGTGATTTCTACATTGTATTGGTCTATTTAAATATAGATAAATGTGTGTGATATGAAATAGGTTGTAAATAACAAACATTTCTGTTATATTTGTTGACCATGTAAGTGAGCTAGCTATCCAGATGAATAGAACCATTAAGACTGAACTGAGTTGTTGGTCTTCTTTCAGACATAACAATAAAAACATTTAATATACTTTTTTAAGACTATACCGCATTTAAACTTATAGAGCAAGTATTTTTTCTCTTCATATCTAATGAATTTTGGATTAAAACGCAATGCAACATTTTTTCATTTTGGTATAATCTGCCCCCCCCCCCCCCCTCCGAAGGAATCTGTAAATTTTTGCGCATCTTCTAGGTGTAGATATAAAGGCGTATCGTTAGAATATTATAAACTTTATGTAAAGTATAGTAGATTTATACATTCGATCAAGATTATTTCTCGGAGGGAGGGGAGAATGGGGCGGGGTAAAAAAAAATCTTTTAAAAAAAATTTAAATCTAGCATTCAATAGTTATTGAGAGCAAAATAATCGATCTTAAGGTTGTATAAATAAGGTATTGTCTTTTTTGTTAAAGTATATATTTTAGGGGGTAAGATTTTAAATTTTTTATTTCGTTAAATTATTACCTGCAATTTCAATTTAACCGTGTTGTATATTATCTTATCTTATCTTATATGATACAAACGTTACTTCAAAAAAGAAGATGATTACGTCCAAATACAAAAACAAAATTTAATAAAATACTCTGAAAGATACAAAAATAAAGACACATTCCTCGTCCCATATGCTAGGACAAATTTGTACAAATATTCCTTCTTCCCTAGTGCTATTAGAGCATGGAATGGGTTGCCTGAGCTAGCCAGGAAAACCAGTGACTTGGCAGAATTTAAGTCATTGGTTAATATGCATGACTAAATGCATGACGTGTAGGACGTAATCATCTTCTTTTTTGAAATAACGTCTGTATTATATAAGATAAGAAGATCATTTTAGAGGGTTTTTTATGCATTCATTTTGAAGCTTAGTGTCCCCCTATGTATGCTTTTCTTTTTCGTGAGATGTGTATCCAGATCTGTTTGAGAGCCCCTGTCATTGGTTATATTTTAAACTTTCAAGACGTACTTGGCCCACTTAAGAAACGTTGACCCCTAGTCATAATACCGTGGTCTGCATAACCTACTTTTTTTTTGGAAGACCAAAAGTCATACGCCTGTTCTTCCACTGATGTGTTTTCTTTTACTTATGCTGTAAAATATATAGGCCAGTGAAGCTGTTGTTGTTTGGTACACATTGAAAGCTTATATAATGTATCTTGACTTCAAGCTCGTGCAATATGCCTAGTCTCAGCCAGATGTCTAGATCTATATGAGAAAGTTTACTTCATCTAAGCCACGCCTGTATGTCCGCTTCGCGCGTAACCAGGACCCTTCTCTCTTTCAGAACATTACTAGTTGATACGGGACTAGCAGATCTATGTAACTGTTTCTTAAACTCTTTCTAAATAAAAAACAAATTCGTTAGCGCTCTTTTGACAGGGGGGAGAGCTGTAAGCTCTCAAAGTGTGGTCGCGGGGAAAGGGGGGGGGGGGGGGGTAAAGATGTAATGGAAAAGAAAAAAACAACTAAAATGTATAATTAAAACACAACTTTACATTTTATTTGTTTGCATTTATTTATCTTCTGAACCCAACGTTCACAATGGATATTTATTAACACTAGTTTGGTGTGTCTTTGTTTAAAACAGGTAAATGTTGTGCATAGATGGTGCTTTGTACTAGTAGGGAAAGGCAGCACTGCAGCAGTTTCCTGTCCAGACGAGCTGGGTGAGAGCTGTAGGCGTTTTCCTGCCTTCTGTGCCTCAGAAATTCATCCTCTTGTAATGTACAAACCAGTTTTCTCATATTTTTTTTTACGCATAGTGTCATAAAGGTTGTATCAAGAAATGTCAAATTGAGATGTCGCAGCCTTTTGTTTTACGCAAACATGTCATCAACATGAAGATGCATAATAAAATGAAAATAATTCCCCCTTTCAGGGCAGATGATGTTAAGGTAATCTGTTTCTTTGGCCAACGGTTAACGAAGGTGTCATGTGGCCAGCACAACGACAACCGCCTTTAATTAAACTTTAGTAATAATATAAAATGGTATTCTGAGAAAAATCTTAACTTTCTACAATAACACGTCCCTTCGGTCTGGCCATATGGAGTTGTCTCCCCTAACTAAGACCGCTGACGACAATGACGTCTATCTTGCATCATACACAACCAATCGTTAACCTCTTCTCACAGTCCCCATAGAATGTAGTTCATGGGTTCGTATAGCACAAACAAAATACAAAGACGACGTGAAAGGCATGAGACGAAATTCAAATAATTCTTTCATTATTATTATTTTGTTCATTATAATTTGTGTTTTTGAAGAAGTTCAAAGGCGTGCTTCTGTTATTTCTTTCACAGTGTACTTCTTTGTGGTCTGTTTTTAATCATGAATTTTCAAATGTTATTTTTTATAACAGTATAGCCAGCTATTCTGTGGGCCTAGGTAGCCTGGTTAAAGTATAATTCACTACTTTCTAAGTTTCGTTTTGTTCCGGAACTTAACCCCAGTGGGTTCTGTCATGCGTTACGGAGTTAGGCTATCAACGGCTTGTTTAGTATTCAAGGAAACAGTTCTTCGTGTCACTGCAATAACGGATCGATAGGAACTTAGGAAGTATACTTTTTTTTTTCGCCGTATAACACTACCCACGTTAATATAGTGGCTACCTCGTTTTTATAGGCCCTTTTTTTCGATTCTAAAACAGGTTTTTTATTCCATGAATAAATGAGGTCTCCCTCGAAAAAATAAGATATGTTTACTGGCAAACGGATACGAGGTCTAAGAATAGATAGTATTAATAGCGGAGTATTTGGGAGAAGCAAGGTTATCAGGTGTATTATGGATTGGCCTAAGTCATCTTTTTGAGTATCTTTGGTGCGTAGGAAGTTGGGGATAATGGTGTGTGGAGGTGTGGTTGTACGAATGTGCTCATGAACTACGTGACGTGTAATGTATTGAAGTTAAAAAATCTGTTTTTTTTCCTCTCTCTCTCTTTATATATATATATATATATATATATATATATATATATATATATATATATATATATATATATATATACACGTATCCGATGCCTTCTCTCCCACACAGCGGCTCAATATAGTATGTCGTATGTCTTTTCGCTCTAACCTTTTCTCAACCTTTTCTCTTAATGTTTGCCTAAGCCCCTCCTCCACTTTACTCTTTCATCACTCTTTCTTCTCTCTCTAGCTCAACCTTTCTTCCTCCCTACCGCTTCCTCTTCCTTCTCTCTCTCTCCCCCCTTTTCCCCCTATTGTTATAGGCCTAAAAATTTAAACTTTGTTAAGATCTACTACTGTTATAGCAACAGTCCATTGAAATGTCTTAAGTTAAGCGTTACCTTGTTAGAAAAAACACGATAATTGTGTGCAAACACACACACACAAATCAAGCAAATAAAAACAGATAAGCGTCAATCTCGTCTTGCACACTTAAGACCAAGGAGGTTATATTTAGATGGAAAAAAAAAACAGACTACACGTTTTAATTTGAGTAGACCAAGATGGCTGCGATTTGGCTTCAACCTTGTGACGTCACGCCATCTCCATCTAAATATAACCTCCTTGGTTGAAGCCAAATCGCAGCCATCTTGGTCTACTCAAATTAAAACGTGTAGTCTGTTTTTTTTGAGAAATTTGTTCGACAATATTTCACGACGTTATTTAAATATCTGTATATTGTACAATATCTTATAAAACGTTAAAAACACAGTGTATAGAATAAAATAAACATTACAAATGCCTTCTTGTTCGGCATACGGTTGTACGCAACAACGACCAGAAAACGGGATATTATTATTACTCTTTTCACTTCAATTTTATCAATTTTGTGGTGATTTCAGTGCGGTAAAAAGTATCAAAAATATAACAAACCTCTTGCAAATCATTTTTGTGCTTTTTTAAGCCCACAATAGTGCTTAATTTCGATGTAATCATTATATTTCGGTTTTGTAGGCCTCGAATAGGTGATCGTATAAATCACTTTACATGCTCTACAGCGCTTTGTAATTGATCCATTGGAATATCTAGACCACCAGATATGAACTTGGGTCTTAGAGGAGTTTAGAAAAAAACATGATGACAAAATACGAGGCTAATTTGAGTCGTTACGAGAATTAGAAAACTGGTATCGCAATGAAAAACGGATGGAATGTTTTGAGTAAACCAATATGGCGAATAGGCTCCGCCCACTGGCTTCAACCGATAATGAACATTTGATAGCAACCGCCATCTCCATCTAAATATAACCTCCTTGCTTAAGACTAACAAAAACCGGTATATTGATTTCAGAGTTACTTCTTCTTTGCTTGTATTGTTTCAATAATGTTGTGTGCACTCCCTTGCATCGTTTATTTGAATCGAAAAGGTGTGACGACTGATATTGGATTTTAAAAATGAGGGATTCATTTCTGTTGCACCTATACCTTAGTCACTACGTGGATACTGCCCCATTTTTTTTTAGCACTGTGCCCATAAAAAATGCAAAACACCACGATGTCACGGGCCACATTGTCGCAAAAAATAAAATAAAACAACATAGCCTTTGCGACTTACAAAGTGGGCCAACCTGAAAACTGTGTGGGAGAAATTTCTAAAGGCTGGATAGTACTGCGCCAATGGTCGTATATATCACATGGGCCATTGTTTAGGAATCACTGATCTATCAGATATAGGCCTAAAGTTTTCAGACGTATCTTTGAATGAAACTGGTGTGAACGTGCATTTTAGTTCATCGTAGTCCCTTTATCAGTTTCCCCTGGACAGGAGGGGGTGTAGCCTTTTCCTGGTGTAATGTCCAATTAATGAAAAAATGATGGCTGCGAAAAGTTGCTCACTGTTAAAATATTTCTTTAACTTAGCCAACAGCGAACTCAAAGAACCTCAACGAAAGGAATATATAAAAAATACTAGTTTAACACTTAAAGAGCTGAGCTTTTTTTTTTTTTTTTTTTTTTACAATGGATGCATACTAAATGGAATTACAATTCTATTGTTTAGAGTTAGAGGCTAAACTACCACACGCGTCTTAAGGGTTAATGATAAAACAACAGTAGTTCGATAACCAATATTCAACTAGAGTATTCAGTAATAGCAACACTTCTTTGACTTCCTCTATCTGTTAGCGTGTCTCTGTCCTGTGTCTCATGGTGCACAGTCTCGCACCCAATGACAATGTGCAATGCAGGGCCATAACAATAGGAAAGATGTCTCAAGATGGAAGACACAGTCTATGGAAGACACAGTCTATGTAAGACACAGCCTATGTAAGACACAGCCTATGTAAGACAGTCTATGTAAGACACAGTCTATGTAAGACACAGCCTATGTAAGACACAGCCTATGTAAGACACAGTCTATGTGACACACAGTCTATGTAAGACACAATCTATGTAAGACACAGTCTATGTGAGACACAGTCTATGTAAGACAGTCTATGTAAGACACAGTCTATGTAAGACACAGTCTATGTAAGACACAGTCTATGTAATACACAGTCTATGTGAGACACAGTCTATGTAAGACACAGTCTATGTAAGATACAGTCTATGTAAGACACAGTTTATGTAAGACACAGTCTATGACGAAAGTAACACGAACTACCAGGCTAGATATCGAGATAAAGAGAGGAGAAAGAAGAACTAACAATGTTTCCAAAATCTTGCCGTCTACATTTTTGCCTGTCATGTCATACAAAACTAAATGACTGGCAAGATTGGGAACTTCACCTTAATCGTACATTGATCTTAGGATACACGGAAGTGTTGACATAGAGTTTGATAGAGTTCTTTCAAAATATTGAGCAGACGACTTATCTCTTTTAGGACTTCCTTTCAAACTTTAAGTATAGACTTCGCTTTTAGAGAGTATGTTTAGACGGTGTGTACACAATTGGCAGTCCTGTTATAAACCTACGACTGACTCGTCTAAAGCAGGATCGACCGTTGTTTTAGGCGAGTTCCGATAAAAGGAACTTTTCCCCTCTACTTTCTTTAGAAATCATTCTTTTCTTGATATTCCTTTCTCCATGAGCAGGGACGACTGCCCAAGACCCAGCCTCTGACACGAATCTCCAACTTACCATATACAAGCCAATGTGTACAAGGCACTCATTTAGCCTACCTATACAAAAAGTATTTTCTGGCATCCAAACTATCCTTAATTTGCTTAGTGTCCCGCAGACTTTGCCCCCCCCTCCTTTTTTTCAGCGATGGCTCTGCACACCCCTTTAAATGACTAAATACCCGTGGAAACAACCAACCCCCACAGCCACTTATTTCTCTTAGTATAAAAACAGTAAAAAAAAAAGTGGGAAAATTAAAGTGTAGATTTTGTCCCACTGTTCTTCTTGTGTTATAGATTGATATTTGTTATTTTCTTTCCACCTCTCTCCATCGCTGATGCTGATGTTATCATAAATTATGTACCCGGAACTACCCGGTAGTGTCTCATGTGAGAGGTCAGCCAGTAAAACTTCATGCACTGTTTCAACTGAAAAGACACACCAAGTGGATGACATTGGCGGAGACTACCGATGCGAGGATGGTGGGTGTGTCTGAGGGGGGGGGGGAGCAGCAGAGGTGGTCCCCCATCCCACTCCGTACGACCTATCCAGCACATATTCCGAGTAAATAATTAATTCACACATGTAAATTAAATATTGATATTTTAAACCGATTCTAGTGGATCGTAATCCCCCGGTCTCCACATACACACATCAAGTCAACGCGTGGATCAATGTGTAAGTCTCATCAAGGTAAAGAAATCTAACAGAAGGGAGAGAGAGAGAGAAAGAGTTAAAGAGTCAGAGAGACAAATACATAGGGGGGGGGGGGGAAGAGAGAATTAGGCCTAGATAGATAGATTTTACTTTTTAAAGAGAAGGTTATGCCTTTATGAGACCAAAAGTTGTCTTTTGATCTATTTTAACACAATAAAGGTGATGTTGAAATTAAAATTTTCAATGGCGCTTTTATCTTTAGCAATCTTAACGTGATAGACGGTCAGACTGCATGACAGATAAACAGCACAAACACTCACACACACACACAAACTGTGGTGGCTTTTTCCTTCCGGTGCTGCTAAAAAAACAACAAAGTTGCACATTAGGTTGATACGATATGCTTGACAGAGAAAGAAAGCTTGACCTTGTCAGAGTAACACGTAAACAAACTGCAGGGCGTGCAGACTTCTGCATGTGTATGTGTGTTAGTGTGTGCGGGAGGTACTGCGCAGCTGGATACACAAATTATAAACAAGGTTGAATATTGGTAACAAAAGGAATCGGTCTAGAAGAGACCGACTGTAAATCGATAGGTGTAATGGCAGTGTATAGCCTAATCAACATCTTAAGACTAAACAACGGGTGTAGCGTTAAAAGTTGTTGTTTTTTTTTGGGGGGGGGGGGGGGTAGAAGCGGTGGAGTGTGCAGGTTTGTTTCATTGACATGATTTGTATAAGTCAAAATTTAAGATGATTTTGAACAAATTAGTTACAGGTCATCACAGTGTCATCCGTTAACTCTTTCTCTCCGTAATTATTTTTTCACATTCTGACGGAATTCTTCATTTTGCTCATTACTATTTCACTACTATGTTCTGACTTAAGCTTGAATAACTTTTTCGTTTGTTAGCAGAAAATGTTTTAGTTGGTCTAAAGCTAAAGGGGAATGCATGCTCTTTTTATGTAACACAAAGTATGGTTTATAAAATTAAACATTAATTTAAATGAGGTCAAATCAACGATGGTATCGTCAATTAGGAGAGAAAGAGTTAAACGATAATTACACTTGATCTAGATATAAACATAGAATCTATGAAATCATGTCATCTCAATTGTTTGAATTGGAAATGGAATCAAATAAAAGAAAGCCGAACAGAATTGCCGTTGGGGTGCCTAAGAAACAAGTCCGTTGCACTGGTGGGGTTGGAAGAAAGCCCCAACAAACATGTTACTAACCACACACCGTTCTTCGAGACACCCGCACGGCTGGTGGATACAGAAAAGAAATTTGGGGAGTTTCTCCGTATCCCCGCCCTCAGCCTCGTCTTTAACCTTATCGTCATTAAAACAAAAAAATTAGCTGTGTATTAAATGTTGTTGCAAGTATCTTGAGTTAGTTAAATAAATAACTCTACCATTACAATTTTTAATTGCTTTTTAGCTAATTTTTCCCCCTTCAATTAAGAAAGCAATACGGTGATAAATAT
This sequence comes from Biomphalaria pfeifferi, assembly GCA_030265305.1. NCBI lineage: Eukaryota > Metazoa > Mollusca > Gastropoda > Planorbidae > Biomphalaria > Biomphalaria pfeifferi. Next base: position 1,907,008 of record JASAOG010000117.1, read on the forward strand.
TTTTAAACATAACTTTTTCAGACCTCTTGATATAGTATGAAGCTTTGAAGGACATGGTCAGCATTCTCTGGTGATGCTCCACAAGGGCAGGTTTCGCTCGTCCCGACTTTTAGCTTCCGAAACATATGTTGTCTCATTCTGTTGTGTACGGTTCTGAGTCGAAAAATTATGCGTTGGTCATGTCGAGATAGCTTATGATAGGCGTCCTTATTCATGTCATTGGGATGTGAGCTGGTCCAGTTCTCATTTCTTCTACTCTCTATTATTTTCATCATTTCTTCTGGGTAGAGAGGGAGTTTCATTTGTTCTTCCATCTTTGGCCAGTCTGTCTGCTTTTTCGTTGCCTTCTAATTCAATGTGTCCTGGAATCTATTGAAGAACAGTTTCCTTGTTGTTGATGTTAAAGCTTACAAGAGCTGTCCTGAATTGCTTTATATATGAAGTATCCGAGTTTTTTAGGCTTTGAAGGACTGTTTTGGCATCGGTCAGTGAGACAATTTGGCTGTTTGTCGTACATGGGTAGTTTATTAGTGTAGTAGCTGCTAGTTCATTTGAGCTTTAATATTAACGACAACTCAGTGAGTGGCAGTTGAACTTCGTTTCTTTTCTTCTTTATTACCACTAGGTAGTGGCCCATTTATTTTTAAAGATTCTTTAAAACAGAGCAAATAGTCGAATGCTTCCTCTAGAGTGAAATTAGTTTGTACTACAAACGGAAGAGCGTAGAACATTGGATTCTGCAGAGCTAAAAGGCGCACAAAAGTTATCATACATCTTTTTTTTTTCTAAAATACATTGGTTATAAACACTTCTTTTGTTTTATTCACCGGATACACCGAAAAGCTATCTATTTATACATTTTCCGCCAGGCATGAAAATCTCCAATTGGAGAATTTCACAATAAATTTTGAACACAGAAATCTCCCCTTTGTTAAAAAAAAATAATGTTTTTAAAATCATGTATTTTTTATGACAAAGAAAACATTACGGCTTACATATTTAATTTTAAAAACTAAATGGCTCGCATTCAGGTAATATAGTTGCACCTAAACTTTGCAATGTGCGAAATATCATTCTAACGGACTTTCAAATCTCTTTTCCAGTCTTTGAGATCAAAACGGGACTGAATGACTAACAGTCAGAAAGACCAACAGCAGTGGGCTAAAAATAGCAACAATCTATGAATAATCTGGGCATGGCACAAAAACTAGATAATATTCCAACTTTCGGTTTGGGTTAATGGTTGGTCCCTGGCCTTTGTATAAAGACGAATCTGCTTTGGTGATCATGTACAGAAAAGCTTTTTGAATGAAAGTTAAAGATATCATAGCTTCCACTCTCCCTTTTGATATTCTGTATAAAACATTGGCCTGAGGAGCACTTAAATCACCTTTCAGGTGACAGGGCCAGTCACTTCAAGGACCCTTCAAGGACATGTTCGAACGGAATGGTGAAGTTGGGAAGATCAGATTTCCTCTTCCTCATGGCTGAGAGGTAATGCGATTCAAATCGATTCGGGTTCGAATCCTGGTGAAGTCTGGGATTTTTATATTTTTTTTTATATTTGAGGCGCTTCTTATTTTATCCAGCTCTAGTGGGGAAAAAGCAAAGACAGTTGGACGTTGTGCTGGCGACATTACACCCTCGTTCACCGTGGGCCAAAAATACCTTATAGATCGCAAGGTCTGAAAGGGGTAGTTATCATGGCGCACGAGAAGTAAAGAGAATCAGGGAGGATGGAGTGACGCCTGTAGCCCATTAAATCCAATGTTTGAAACTATTTTTCAATTCTCTGGCGAAGTAGCCACAATACAGTAGTTGCCTTGTTAAATGAAGCTCTGACGCCATTAGAAATGTTCTTTTATGGGAGAAATTAAAAAAAACTATAAATAGCTAGCTTTCTGGTGTATCCAGTGAACGGAAAAACGGAAGTGTTGATAGGCTATATTTGTTAAAAGTGACGTGATGATTGTTGTGCACTTTTTTTAGCACAGCAGAACTCCGTATGTAGATCTTTTGTTTTTATTTAGTTGGCAACATTGAATATCAATTTCGCGTCCTTGACATTGTTTAGTCAATCGTAAAAACTGCAAGTATATTTCAAGCCACTACATTTCAAGTATTTCAATCAACATGGACTAAATGCCTTTAATATACAATGTTTAACTTAATGCAGTTTAAGTTGTGTGTGTGTGTGTGTTTTTATTTCGTTTAAACGATTTTTTTTATATATAAAATTGACTTCTGATTAAACAATAGTTAATGTTAATTAATTATGTATTTCTATTTAGGTTTAAGTTTTGGTTTCAATTTCTCGTGCAACGACTGCATCGCACACTGCCGGCTGCTACAATGACACAAGAGTACACATTTTAAAGGAAGTATAAACTTATCTTTTTCAAACTGTAAAATAAAATAAACTGCTTATAAAGAAAAATATCGTAACTTACAAACTTATTTTGTTTTCGCTTTTTTGTTTTTAATAGACCTATTATTATTGGAACACGGGACCTCTTTATTCGACAACTTTTAGAAAAAGCTTTCTATTTTGCTAATGCTTAATTTCTTTTACTATATTCGTATATTGGATTGGAATTCATTGAATATTGATTTTTAACAAATACCACAATTCACTAGGGTCGGTGTCACCCAGTGCGGTGGGCTCGTGGGGTCAGCCCCTCCGAAAAAGTCACAAAAACGAGTTCATCGTTGGTTTCTTTTTGTTTGACCACAATACAGTGAGATAATTACTTACATTCATTGATAACACAACGGCACAGTGAGTGACGATTGCATTTTAAAATTTCGAAATTAATTACATGTTGCTTGTATTAAAATGTATGTTTATTAAAATTAGAAACAATCCTAACATCAATAAAATACATTTTCTTTACTCTGTGTGTGTCAGCACATTTACAATAAGACATTGCAATGTGTGTACTACCTTTTTCAAGTAACAGTCATAGTGTCATGACACTCAATTCTTCAAGTCTTCTTAAAAGTAATCAGCTCCATCTTTTCATGGCCACAGGTCATGAGATCAGCCGCAATGTACCCCATGGTTGACACGCAACTTTTCTGTTTGTATCCCTATTTTTGTTAATCACCAGATCTATATGGCTTGTGTTAAGAGTTTGAAAATTAAAGAGAGTACCGTGGAGCTCTGGCTGTGGTCTACTATTTTTGCCGTCTGAACCTGTCCAGTGTACTAGATTTCCATTGGATCTCAAATGTGTATTCCGCTCATGCGTCAGTTTGTTGACATAGAAGAGAGAAACGTGCAGCATTGACCTTTCTTCAGATGAATCGATACCGGGATACTCATTCTTCTTAGTATAATCAATAATAATAAACATGTAATGATTTGGGAGATTTGATTTTTCTAAATTAAAAACAAGTAATAGAAAAAAAAAGAATATTTATTCAGACCAAAGCTTATCTAAGAGAAAAAAAGTTAATTACAGCTATTTATCTGAAAATTACAGGCTTTAGCTCCCTTTCTGCTATGTAAAACAAAATTAATTAGTGCTAAATTATTTGACATCGACTACGAATAATTATGCGAAATTTCTACTTGATCCGAGAATGGGAAGTGGGAGAAAAAAAGTGTTATTCACATCTCTCTTTAAGTAGCAATTATTTCCCTTATTTCAATATCAAACAAAATAATTAATGACCCACAATTATTTTTTTTTTATTGATTCATGTCTTGTCAGGCTCAATGAATAATTGTGCAAAGTTTTAAATTGATCCGAGATTGGGAAATGGGAGAAAAAAACATGTTCCAACTTTTACCAGAAATGACGTAATCAGATAATGTATAGTGAGATCTCTTTACTCCTATCTCATTAGTTAAAACTGACCAAAGTTAATGACCAAGCTTTCATCTCATGAACCATAGATATTCCACATACAATGGTCGCGTGACACACATAGTGGCTAACTGACCTCTGACCTAATAACTTAAGCGTCGTTGTGAAACTATGTGTTAGCTGAGTTCTAAAGCTCTTGTCATTCTACTCGAGAGGTCCCGGTAAAGACTTGGGATTTCGAACTTTTTAAAGAGTCCACCCAACTCTAATGGTTAAAAGTAAAGGTTTCCTTTCAGAGCTCGCGATCTATTTATGTAAAAGTCATCTGTTTCTATGGCCCACGGTTAACGAGAGTGTCATGTGGCCAGGACAGGACCAACCGGCTTTACTTTCCCCAAACCAGTGGCGTAGCTAGCTATGTGCGGATGGTGCGGGCCGCATGGGGCATCAAACAAAGGACAATTTAAACTTTCTCAGTAAAAACTGCACAAACTCCTCAGACTAGTCCGTTTGTACACTGTTGTTTGTTCCATATGAAATGTAGACACGTGTATTGATTGAGCTACATTGTTGGTCTCCTCTCTTCTCTCTCCACTGACCTATGAACTAAAAAGACTAGCGCCTGAGTTGTGACTTGGTTTGTTGACATCTCTAAGTAACGCACTTTTAGACGTCCACGTGACTTTCTTCTAAGGAAAATACTAAATGGCAAAAAAAGTTTTCAGAAATTGTTACCACCACCCCCCCCCAGCGCAAAAAAAAAAACAACTGTTTAGCTTCCCCTGCAAACTCTTTACTCAAGATCAAGTATTAGGCTACATCAGCATGAAAATGGATTAAACGATAGATGGAGGTTATCACCAAGAACTGAATAGACCAGCAGAACATTCAGACAGCTGGGAGGAAATGTGTCAAGGGCGGTATTCACAGCGATGGTCAAGATTTATTAAAACAAGAAGGAAAAAATGGAAACCCTACATAAAGAGACTCTTGGACATCACTTGTTTTGCTCTCCAATCAGAATCTGGCACTCTTGGGCATCACGAACAATTTGAAGAGGAATTGGAAGAACAAAAATGAAGGCAATTTGTTGGAGTTAGAGATATTAACATCCTAGTGAACTCCACTCCTGAAGGAACATTTGGTTCGAACCAAACTTACAAAAATACATAAGAATTTATTGTAATTATGGTAATGGATAACAACGAGTCTATCATGGGCTTCATCGACACTAAGAATAAGCATGCCTATGGAATCTCTGCGGTTATTTTAGAAAAACTACGTTCGTATGGCTCAGAAATAATGGACTGCGGTGGTCAAGACTTTGATATTTGCTGTTCTCATGAAAGTTCAACACTAGGATGTCCAAATCTCTAAATCTGGCAGAATTTAAGCTGCTGAAGCTGAAGTCGATGTAGTTCTATTTTTTCGATATACTCTACCATTTCTAGAGGACCTCACTGAAGCCAGTATTACCTTTTGCTGAAAGCATATGCTCAGACCTAGGGATTAGTGCAAAACCTCTTCGTATTGGCCACAAGAAAAAGATGCCTAGCGAAATAAATGAAGATTATGTATTGACACAAAAGAAAAAGATACCGAGGGAAATTTATTCTCTGTTGTACCGGTCTGTTTAAGAGATTATCACAAAATTTGAGCACCTTATGATGTGGCTGAAAAAAAAATTGATTTTCGGCCCCACCCCAACTTTTGGATTCTCAGATTGAAACAGATCTTGAGTGCTCCTAGCGAAATCAACAAAATTTAAAATTCGTCTGGAGCCAAAGAGGCTTCAACGACTTATCAAAGTTCTTCAGAAGTACCAAATTTTTCAGCTCAGTCCAAAATATCGTGATCTTGATTCGCATATATGTGACGTTTGTGTCTACATACACATAGAAGTTTGTTTAAAACTAAAGTTGATCAAGAATTGTTAGCAACTAACGATGACTAACTTACGACTGACTTAATTGGACATTTCATTTATTATACACGAATTTCCGGGATAAAAAAAAATTGATTTCGCCATCAAATTAAACACGTAGAATTCATTGGAAGCATTTTTTGTCTTTGTTAGATTATTTTTTTTGCGAATTAACAATAGTTATTTTCTGGGGGTGGGGAGTCTTCGTTTTGCTGTTATGTTGTTGTTGTTTTTTTTTTGAGGACATCATGAGGAGCTCCCGCACAGGGCATCAAATACCCTAGCTACGCCACTGCCCCAAACTAATGTCAGGTATCCATTAGAGCTGGTTTGACTCAGAGGAGCCCTAAAGTTCCCGAAATTTAAAATCCAAGTCTTCACCAAGATTCGAACCCAGGACACGTCGGGTCCATGGTCCACCGCGCCTCCAACTCTAATGGGTACCTGACATTTATTCGGGAAACTAAAGGCGGTTAGTCGTTGTGCTCGCCATAGTCACTTGACAGCCATGCTTTACGTCATCTGCCGTATAGATCACAAGGTCTAAAAAGGCTACTTTACTTATGAAAATATGAGAATCATTGTCCGTGGGCTACTTGATATCACTAGATTGACAAATTTGTTTAATTACTTCTCTTGGGAATCCCCCAACTGTAGGACAATATTGATTCATATTGTTTGTTGTGGGTGGTAATTGTGTAAGTGGGTATAAAACGATGTAACATGTTTTCATAAATGCGAGATAAAAAAAAAAGACGCGTATTACTTCCCTTTCCATTTCGCAGGAATCGCTGAGAGTTTATATAAGTCATTGGTCTTCAATGGTTTTTGGCCCGTTACCGCCCCCAAATTGGTATTTTTTCTTTTTAAAAAAAATCCGCCAGCGCCTCCCTCTAAGAAAAATACTAAGAAAGAAGCGTGAGAAAGCAAATTGTAAAAAAATTAAGTCAAATAACTCTAATGATTACGCACAAAAATTAATCTTATTATCATGACTTTCTTTCAAATTCTTTGAATAGTCCCTTTTTAAATTAGTGAATATTAGGGTCCACTATTTTTAGGTTTAATTTTAAATTTAGTTTTTTTATATAAATATTATTATCGCTGAATTTACTAAAAAAAAATGAAATTAAGCTAATGGGAATCGTGTGCCTTCTGCAATCTGACAATATTAGAAGTGTCAAATTTTAATTAGCCGAAGCAAGGCGAAGGTCTCCTCTAATGGCTACATCCAGTCTTTTATTCGCTTACTCATTAAGTTTGTTACGCACTAAATACATTTTAACCATGTATGTTGATGGAAAAGCTAAAAATAATTCAATTTTCAACCAGTTTTGGAATTGTACAGGAACATTTAAGTGCAGCCATATCTTTGTTGTGCATCCTATGGTAACATTCTTTTTACTGAAGACATAAGTTTGGAAATTTTTTTTTTCCTGCAACTCAATTTGTACATCAGTAACAAATGTTTAAAAATTGTCATTTATATTTAAATTTTTTAATTTATTACATCCTAGAAACGAATCGTCATTTCTTTTTAGGGCATTGTTAGGTGAATTGCATAGACATCGATGTTCTTAGGCAGTAATTCATTTGCCAACAAACAAAATATGTGAAACTGTAAATTCCTTTAAAATAGATATCTCAATAAAAGAGAAAATGATGTAATCAATGAAAGTCAATTTCTTTTCTTTAAAAAACAAACAAACTTAGGAACTTGCTTATAAGAACGTAATTGGGAAGCTGATCCAAACCAGAAAAAAGTGTTGTCACATTTTGACATCTATCTCAATGTTTAATGCTCTGCATGCATTGGCATAAAGTGTGAGATAGTCCGGATGCTGTTAATTGCGGTTCATCAATCAAACTCAACCCAGAATTTTTCTCATTCTAATACATCACCTTCCCATATTCCTTACCTGCAGGAGCGTTGGGGCACCACACAATATCTGCCGACCGTCTTTCTCCGTGAGTTCTACCACATACACTTAATTAACAATAATAGAAAGATGAAAAGTTTTCGTACAGACTCATTCATGAACTGATGTTTTTATAGTCAAGTCTAGACTCATTCATGAACTGATGTTTTTATATTCAAGTCTGTTTTATAAAAAAAAAAAGTGTAACTCAGAGCTCTTGTGTGGGGCGTGATGTCTGAATGGTAAAGCGCTTGGTTTAGAACTAATGGATCTCGAGTTCGAAACCTGGAGAAGATTTAGATTTTTTATTTCGGGACTAGGACGCCCCTGAGTCTAGCCAACTCTACTGGGTACCTGACATGTTGGGACTAGGACGCCCCTGAGTCTAGCCAACTCCACTAGGTACCTGACATGTTGGGACTAGGACGCCCCTGAATCTAGCCAACTCCACTGGGTACCTGACATGTTGGGACTAGGACGCCCCTGAGTCTAGCCAACTCTACTGGGTAGGCTACCTGACATGATGGGGAAGTAAATTTGTTTGTTCCTTGTTCTGGACACATGACACCCTCATTAACCGTCGAGTCGTCGACCATAGAAACAGATGACTTTAACAGCATCTGCCCCCCCACCCCTCACTCCCAATAAGTCACGGGGTACGTGCCACGTTACGCGAGTTTTTTTTTTCCCTGGCAGAAAGTTAACTGCTAACACATAAGTAGCTTACTAGGTAGCTGTAATTTGAATGAAGAAAATGTTAGTAATGGACTAGGAGTTCCACGAATACATTTTTGCGAATGATGAAGATTTTATTGTTTTTTAATTTGTAGCATACAGTCTCTGATTGGCTTGCATGTTTCATCAGATATTCGATATTAGATTCGAATGTTTACTTTTTTTTTTAACCTCCGCTGTAGGCTAAAGCTTTGTCCTTCTTTCAGTCCTCATCCAGACGTACAGGCAGGGCCGGTAACCCTATTTGTAATATATTTGTCCTTCAAGAAAGATTACCTAAATAGTGTAGCATCCTGGATGTCGCATACATCACTTTATATCACGTGAGAGTAGACCAAGACAGCATCCTGAAATACGACCTGGTGGTAGAGTTTTAGCCAATAGCCTACACAGTACGACAGACACTCAGCATACTCTTGCGAATACTCGTGTTACAAGGGAAATTACAGCGATAACTGAACAGATAACGAGGCATCAATGGTGAATCCTTAGTAGCGTTTTAACAAAAATAAGAGTGGAACCGAATAACTAGTTGATAACTTAAATTGTAAATGCTACTTGTCGGTAAAAATATTCATATTAAAATGTAGCCTATTCTAATGCTGTGTCATTTCTTCCCACAATAAAACTCTAATTATCAGAGTGGGAAACGGATCTACAACTGAGTATAATAAATCTATAAGGATCATATATAAATGTAAACAAGGATACTATGTTTCCGCTCACACCCGCATTGGACCAAATATAGAGATTGCTGACAGTGACAGTTCATAGGAGACATGCCTTCCCCCACCATTTTTTTTTTTTTGTCTTTTTCCTTGCAACATTATTTAAATATAGTATTGTGTAAGTCGACTAGTTTTGTTTATTATGCCGGTTCTAAAATGTCTGTAATCATCCCTTCTCCTCGTGTATAACAAAGTAAAACTTACTCGGTATAACTCTTCTGTAAAAGAAAATAATAAAGTGATATTTTAACATTAAACTCACCCTCCAAAAGTCTCCCCCCCCCCCCCCAACCCCTCAAAAACGTATGGATCCGCACTTAATACAATGGCCATATTTAAACAGCGATTTAAAAAAAAAAATCCACTTGACAACTCGTACATGTGAACGAACACCCCCCCCCCCCGACTAAAGAAGACAGTCTTGTAGAATAGACCTCGCTAGTCCTAGCAGCCACAGACGTAAGGGCCATCGATATATAACCAAGTAGACCTTGACATGGCGAGACAGAAAGAGCGCGAACCGTTTATTTTCTGCCAGTGCATAAAGGCAATTGAAAATAATAATAAAAAGAACTAATTTTAGAAATCTGGCAAACGGGTGTCAGTTTTGGCCAAAGTTCTATGAATTCTAAAGAAGACTGAAATGAAATTGTGATTACCTTTAGAGCACGGTTGTAAAATGTTATAACATTTATGACCGATCTTTCTTGACATGCTATCACAACAGTCAATGTCGATAGTCAACATTACGTTTTGAGCAGTTTTACGTTTTCTAAAGTGTTGGCGATAAACGTGAATGTCATTTGGTTACACACTTGGCTACGTACACATTCAGTGTTTGGGGTGGGGGGGGGAGGGTAAAAAAAAAACTTGCTCATTTTAAGTAATTCAAACTTATAAATAAATAAATGGACTATTACCAAATGCTATATATTCTCCCGAACATAGTTTGAATATGTAATAAGTGTTAAATCTAAACGTGAATGTAAACTACATCGTGTTTCGTCCAGCTCTTACATGTCCACCTGGCAACATGGGCAGATTGATGGCTCACATACATCTCTGTATACAGTACTTTTTTTTTATTTTTATTAAAAAAAAAATAGCTGCACCATTGGTGACACCTCGTTGTTCAGACAAGCTCAACAAAGAATAACTTAGGTCAGTGCGCTATACCATATTGAACAATTAAGTAAGATTTAAATAAGGAACAATCTACAATTGTGTTAAAGCCTTTGTTACTACTAAGCAGATCTGCAAGATCAGACAAGATCTAAAAAAAGCTACATACCAATATGTATTGACTAAATGCATGACGCGTAGGACATAATCATCTTCATTTTGGAAGTAACGTCTGTATTATATAAGATAAGATGTATTCAGCAATAAAAAAAAAATCACCTTGCATTAAAGTATTAACAAAGAAACATTTCTTTTGATCTATTTTATTTGATGATTCATTTCATGGTTTTAGGAACTAATGACTATTCATAAAAGTATGAACAACATTATAATAGGTATGAAATACAAGAGTCAGCAACAAGAGCAACATTCGATTCATGCAATAAGGCACACAAGGCAGGGCAACGTAATACATAACATATGCCAGGAAACAGTACAATTCTCTCATATCACATAATAATCATTGCAATGCCTTTGATTCCAAAGATTAAATAATACAACACCATAACAAAACGTACATAACTAAGGCAGAGGTTTATTATTTTTTAAAAAATGCATATCTCAATTCCAATTTTTTTTATTGCAACTTGTTTATATCTAATAAAAAAATTGACACAGGGCCTTGAAGATCTGTTACTGCCCTTAATTAGATCTAATAAAAAGATCAACACAGGGCCTTGAATATCTGTAACAGCCCTTAATTAGATCTAATAAAGATTGACATAGGGCCTTGAACACCTGTAATTGCCCTAAATTAACTAAACTATTGTGATAGGCATTATATGTGCACCAGCAGATTAGCATGAAGAGAGCTACTTCTCAACAGTTCCTACCAGACTGGAAGCACTGCACGATGAAGAGAGCTACTCGTCAACAGTTCCTACCAGACTGGAAGCACACTATATATTTGAACATCGTAAATAGTGTGACTGCTTCCTGATAAAACTGGCTGACTAATTTTTCTTATGGCTTTAGTCTATAAACTCTCTGGATATGGCCATGATTTAAATAATAAAATCAACACCACTAAAAGCAAAAGGTCATTAAACATCATCATCTACTGAGTAATAAATATAACGTGCAAAAAAAAAAGCATGCATAAAAATATCAAGGTCAACATTGGTACATAGGAATAAATGTCAACAACAACAAAGTCTAAATAGAATATATTTAAAATAAGTAAAAACAAAATAGTCACAAAATGTCATCCAAGGTACAGCCATACCAAGATTTGTAGTGGAATTATTTGATTTAAACAAGAATAAATATATTAGACATTTGGTTAATCCAAGAGATCAAAAAATATGTCACTAACCTAGACATATAGACAAGAGTCAACAGCACTATGACTAGACAACCTCGCATCACATACCACTGGGTACATGTGTTCAGCATGGGATTTGATTTTGAAATTAGTTTTTGCAACAAAACAAAAATTTAACGACTCAACATATTGATCTGTTTTTTTTTTACTGGCAGTCTTGTTTCAAGATCTTAGTTGAAATAGTGTGGACAGATGAATGATGGGATAGATTGATTAAGTATGTCAATGAGATTCAAATGTCACGGCTAATATTCATTTAACACTTGATGCTACAATGATAATGAAGTAGATCAGTTTCTAAAAATCAACAACATAATGCTTAAAGCTGGTACATCTACATGAATATATTTTTAATCTTAGTCGGTTTGTTTTTTTATGTACAATAGAATGTTCAAATTAATGCAGATGATAAGGTGAGGGGAAAAAAAAAAGCAGATTTCACACATTTACTGGAAGAAGGTTAAATCCAATCTTTAGGGTGTTTCAAGACTTCAACCAATTTAGCTTCTCTGGATCCAGGTTCTGGAGAATGCATGTATTCCCATTTCTGAAACAGAATAAAATGAATATGGCTAAAAAAATGTACTTTTAGATAGGAGAAATAAGAGTGCCATAAGTGAGACTTGACCAGTAGATGATTTAAATGATTTTTACCAACCAACTAACTAGCAGGTAGAATCATTGATGCATTTTAATTCAATATGTTGTTAGCTCCGACTAGCTATGGTCACTATATTTAGACAGTCTAAAATCACTATTTTGACAGAATTATTAATGGATGTGTGGCTGAGTGACATCAACCATCAAGGAGAAGCTCAAGTTCAAACCCCTCATTATAGTTTTCTTAAAAAAATAAGATCGATCAGTTGTTAAGAGCATCAACTTCTAGTTGAAACCTTTAGACTACTCTATACTTTCCTAATGTCTCCCCTATCCCTCTACACAATACAGTTGCTAGTTGATTCATTAAAAAAAGGGAAGTGTTTATTTATGACACCTTTTAATTTTAATATTTTTTTATCTTAATAATCTATTTGTAAACAAGTTCTTTCATACGTTAAAATGGATTTTTTTTTCTGTACAGCTAAATAATTTTTATTTCCAAATTTGCCAGATATAATAGCCATCAATGACATAAACCATAGTGAAAAATCTATAGATAACATTTTAAAAAATCTATGGTTAAATTTAAACAGGTACAGGTTATGGGAACTTTTTTCTTATGAAGTTTTATTAGTGGCAGCTGCACCCTAATTTGACTTAAGCAACTAAAGGCCCTAAATATTGTATCAGTCTACCCAACTCTCGAACCAGAGTGCCAACCAAAATTCATTTACTTAACTCTTTGACTCCGGAATTACATCAGAATTTTTTTCCACTTTTGGACGGCATTAATTTTTCTGCCATTTCAGAGTGCGCTACTTTGCTCCAATATAACTTGTATAACTTTTTTTATTTATTATTGGAAAATAATAAATTTGATATAGAATTAAAGAGAAATGGATGCTCTTTCCATTTCTTATGTTTTCTAGTTTGCAAATCATGTTGTTTTTGTAATTTTGGGTTTTGAATAGAAAAATTAAAAACTCACCAACTGACATTGAAAATATCCATCCAAGTGCATGTTTAAAGAAATATATTGTTCAAATTGAATCCAAATAGCTTTTTTTCTTATATTTATCTATTTGTAACACCATAGAAGAAACAGCAATAGATGCAAAAAATAATAAACTGGAACTAATAATCCAATGTCACTACTTTAACGTAAAAGCCCATAAAAAAAGCAACACTCTTGGAACAAAACACTTTTACCCAAAAACTAGTCCAACTGTACAGCATATATATATTTATAGTATTTTCTTCTAAAGTTCTTCATGTACTTAGTATATAAATATTCCTTCTAGTTGCAATATTCATGGATGCAGTCAATATGAATGTGTGGGTTCGACTCCCATCCAGGGCAAACATAAACTGTTCTCCCTGACCTACAGTGTTTACATACTCTTTTCTTTATAATTATAGGTCTCCATTCTCTGAAAATGGATCTTATTCTAGCAGGGGTGTTCAATTTAATCCTATGGTATGCATAGCTATTTATTTTGCTATGACAAGACTATCAACGATGTCATTGTCAATGAAAAAAAACATTCCAGCTCAATAGATGCAGTGCTGACTAAGTCTAGGTTGACAACCCGATTTCTTGGTGGAACAAATCTGAAATTGATCTGTTTCAGTGCCTAGATGATAGATCTAGAGATCTAGCTCTATCTGATTAGATAAAGATCTAGATGATGTAGAGACAGCTAATCTAGTTCTAGATCTACATTAAGCATTAGATGGGGGTGGAGCTGCTTCATCAGCTGATAAACTTCATCATTACTAGACCTAGCCATAGGTCTAGATTCTAGATCTATAAATTAATTTACTAGATCTAGATCTATATAATTAGATTTATCAATATCACCATCAGATGAAACAAAATCACTGTCATCTGAATTATTATACTTCTTTATCAAAGAAATATTAAGATCTACAAAGTTTATATGGCCCTGGTTAAAGCTCCATGTTAAAAAAACAAGCACACAGAAAAAATAAATGTAATCTCTTTACAAACTTTGTACAAAATAAAAACACGATAAATGAAGGAAATTCCAGATGTTTAGCAAAGGGAAACTATTCTAGATAAAAAATTAAGCAATAAATAACAAGAATTGGAGAAATAGAAACGGAAAAAATAAATTTGAAATAGCCGATGCCCCCAGCGTTGGTCCGACTTTTCCGCCCTTTTTTTAAAATCAACATCCTGTGTGCCAAGGAGTTAAATAAATAACTGTTTACGTCTATAAAATAATGAGAAATGATAGGAAGATTGGGGAGGGACAGAAAAGAAAGGAAGAAAAGGAATATTTATAGAGTATCTTTTCTGGAATAAATTAAAACCACTAGGCACTTACAGCAGTAAGAGGAAGTGACATCAGAATACTTTCATATCTGGCTCCTGGTGTGTACAGACCAAACTTGGTTCCTCTGTCATAGATCAAATTAAACTCCACATATCTACCTCGTCGCAAAAGCTGCCACTGCCTGGAACAAACATAAGCAGACTTCTTGGTCACAAGAACAAACTATTCAATAGAGTAAAATAAAACTATAGTATATAACAATCTTTTCCAGCTTCAGGTAAGGGCAAGCAAAGACTACTGAATCTCATGTTTGGCTGTAAATGATATTTTATCTAAGTATTCAAATTTATTAGGGTTACAAACTCCTCTTTGCCCATTTTCCAAGTTCAGGAACACCCTTGTTAACTATTGGTCACAATAAGAGTTGAGCTCATTACATCACCTGACATAAAAGACCCTCATCTCTTGAAGTAATAACAAGTGTATATGAATAAAACAAATTTTTAAAAAAAAATTATATGGATGTAGATACTAAGAAACTGAGCACTTATTATTGGATAGTGTTAAAATTACAACTATTCTATTAGTCACTTAAGAAGGATTACCAACATCAGAGAATTAACGAAACAATACAAATTTAAGGTGTTTTCTTTACATCACACAAATACAAACCTTTCATCATAGGTATATGATTTCTTCTTATTTTTCTGAACTATTGGGACATAGGATGGAACAACAGAATCACCACAGCTCTGTCAAGGAAACACAATTTATATGACTTGTGGAAAAACCTCATTCTAAGAACACTTTTTAAAATTTTAATGCAACCAAACACATGAACTAATCAAAGTGAATTGAAATAAAATCAAAGAATGTCGTCTATTTCTTAATTAATGATTTTATTTATATATGTTGTCATATTTTACTTTAACTTTAAGGACATAAATATTTATTTATACACATTATATATTTATACATGCCAAAGCTCCCTCACTGATTTACTTATTCATGTATCACTAATTCTTTTCTAATTGACTATAAAACCTAATTAGCCACTTGACCTAGCCAAGTAAACAACAAAATAAATGTTTTTTAAAAACCATTCCTTCATTATTAGGTTGATTCTTTAGTAAGTGCGATAACTGTGCTCTTAATAACTAATGAATGATATAGTTTCAGACTTAGAAACATAAAAACATATTGTCCAGATTAGAATATTGGGTCTAGTTAGAAATATGATATAGAAGATTCTAGTTTGGTTCAGTGAATGATTTCTACATAAGGGGGTGCACAAAATGTTCCTTAACGTTTATTAAAATCTTCACTGAATATATGTTAAATTTCCACCTATGTGTTAAGACATAGATCTCCAGACTAAATTTAATTTGAAAATGATTATATTTTTAAAAATTATAATGTATGTTAAATTTCCACCTATGTGTTAAGACATAGATCTCCAGACTAAATTTAATTTGAAAATGATTATATTTTTAAAAATTGTAATGGTCAAAACAGTTTTTCCTTTGTGGCCAATTAGTAATTAGTTTTTTTCCAAAGATAAACAAAGTGTAAAATATTTAGGAAAAGTGTTAGAGCAATTTTCAAGATCTGTGTCCACCCCCAAAGAGCTTACAAGCTAATAAGAGGGATTATTTTAAAAATTGGACTCACTTTAACAAACTCAAAGCATTTCTCTGGCGTGGGCTCATCAACATCATCAAAAAATATACCACCAACACCTCGGCGCTCTCCTGTACAACAAAGCGTCAAATAGAATGTTTTACATAAACAAAACTAAATATACTGATGATAACATACAGATTCACATATTATAATAACATACAAAAAAGTAAAATCTGATGATGACATTAAACTGCAAAAAAAAGTTACTTTAATATCATAATGCACAATACACTTTGAAATGACTGACACAATGTTTCAAAGAAAAATTTAAAAAAAAACACTAAAACTTTCCTAATTTACTTTGACTAATTTTTCAGAGACAAAATAAATTAGTTATTAAAAAAGCAAATATAGACACATTCGCAACAAACAATCTCTTGGCCAGAAAGATAAAAAATAAAGAATTAAATTTTTTGTTCAGTTTAAATTCACTACACCTGATACTTAAAGTGTACTGTAATGATTACCTCTGTGGGTTATATTGAAGTAGTCATCACACCATTTCTTATATTTTGGATAAAGATGTTTTCCATGAGGATCACAAGCCTTCTTTAAAGCTTTATGAAAACTGACTGCATCCTTAAAAAAAAATAAATGCATGATTAGACCAAACAAATGTAATTTACATTAACATCATTTAAGATGACCTTTACAACATCTGCCATATAGATCAGAAGGTCTTATTTTCACTAGATTATTCCATTTATTTTAGATAATTTTGGGGGATTACTAAACTGCATTGACCCTAAAATGCCTAATACACTACACAAGTTCATAATTAGTGGTTTGACAAACCCCAACTTATTTCTCCACAAAAATATCAAGAGCTTGATTGATTCAAGAAAGTTAACAAATTTAAAGTAAAAATGAGTTTCTGTCAGGATTTAGTCCAGACATCTCTTGTTTGGCAGTCAAAAATTCAACTACCACATTCCTTTTTAAGTGAAACACTATTTCCTCTATAAAAAAATGCAATTAAATTATTTTATAAAATTAAAAAAACAATGTAAACTAATTCAACAAACTTGAAAATTCTTGTCATAACCAGAAAGTTAAATAAGTTTAAAGCATACACAAAATTTTGAACTTGAAAGAAAGGGAAAGCACTAAAAAAAATCATGGTATTTATATTTATACTTCTTAATGATCCTTTCCCTCACTTTACAACTCCAATAGTGTTCACTGGTTCCAAGTGGAGCAAAATACTGTGTGTAGTCAGTGGGTAATATTGCCAATAGGGCCAAAGAAAATTATTAGATATATTTTCAGCATTGACAAATTAAAGGACTTTGCTGTCAAGATTCTTGCATAAGACTTACACTTTCGTCAAGATAGTAAGGTGTCAAGTCAGTACCGCCACCAAACCACCACTGTTTTTCCCCATTCTCATCTTCCACTTCAAAGTATCTATAGTTGAAGTGAACTGTGGGGACATGAGGATTACGCTGCAATACAGAAAAAACAATTCAATTCAACTATTTTAAAATTGATGGTAATTATATAAACTAGTGCAGGAAAACAAAAGCCATTTTTTAAAATTCCATTTTCTTAAATTTCTTGTTTTAAAGTCAGAAGCAACTATTAATCAAGTTTGACAAAAGAAAACATATTTTCTACTTAGTAAAATAAAACTAATATAATAGAGCTGTAAATGGAAAAGGTAGTTGCGTTTTGTGCATACTAAAAAAATTAGTCATTGGTGTCTATCTTAAAAAGTCCTCATGTATGTAGATGTAAAAACCTAACCCTAAAAATAAGAACATATAAGTAAAAAAAAAACAACTTTTTACTTAAAAGCTTATTTCAGGCTTATAAAAAGTTCACACAAAGTAATGTATGAATGACAGAACTAAACAATCATTCAGTGAGGGATAGAACTAAATACTTCCTGGATGAAAGAACTAAACATTTACTGAGTGAATGATACACTTGCTGTGTGAATGACACAGTGAATGAAGCATACCAAGAGTTGCAATGTAAAGGGATGTACTTGTATAACTTGGTGCCACACTTTCATGGAGGGCTACAGAGCAGTGGACACCAGGTAGGAAAAGGCACAGACATTGCCAGTGACAGATCTTTTTGGAAACAGCTTGCTGCAGATGCACCGAACAGCGTGGGAGGATTTAAGTCTAAGAATATACAACTTACTGGGTAGAGATAGAACTAAATACTTACTGGATGAATGACAGAACTAACTCCAGCAGCAAAAAACTTCAACTTCTCTCCTTGCATCTTCTTTCCCCTATAAAATTAAATTTGAAACTCAACTCACACGAAGATTCTAAACCCATTTTACATGGCAATGTGGAACTTATTAAGTTGCATATATATTATTATTTTAAATCTCACTCTTAAGTAGTAGTTTTATGTTAAAGCTGTAAAATCTAAACTAATTAATTTAATGAATTTTTAAAAAACAAATACACATATTTTTTTAACGAATGTGCATTATGAAATCTACAGATCTTTTAGGAGTATTTGTTATCTATGGATGAACATTTTCTTGTTAGATTTTTACATGAAACACGATTAGCCTTTAAAGAAAGAAAAACTGCAAATGTTGAACAATAATTCAGATTATAGTTAAAAGATTAAAAAGAAATGTAAATCTGTCAGTTTAGATAAATACACCCACAACTCAGATGCTCTATTTATCAGATTTGTGGATGGTGAGCTCTCGTAGGCCAGCTATTAAGGGGTAAAGGGTTCAAAACATATTCTAAAATGGGCCTGTTTGAAAATACATTTGCATTAAGTTACCAACCTTGCCCTCATTTGTATAGCAGCATCGGGTGGAAGTAAACCAGTGACAACAGAAACATTAACACCTGCTTTCTCAAAAACTGTTCCATCTTGCAACACACATGTCACACCGCCACCTCCCTATCCTCAGAAACACCAACAAAAAAAAAATGTATATCTAAGTAACTCAACAGCCTAGAATTTGGTTTATTCTCTTTTCTCTATCTACTGGTACAATACTGAATACAAAAAAAGTTCTAAGGAGGGAGGAAAAAAGCAGACAAAGCTTACAAGATAAGACAAACAGTTACCTGCTCCCTGAGCCACCTGTCGACTTGAAATTTCTTTCCTCCTTCCTCCAGCTCCTCTTTCTCCAATGCGTGGCAAACATCAGCTTGTATTCTCATGATCAACGACTCCATTTTACAGCGCATATCACCAGTATTCTGAAAAAGCAAAATTTCAGTTAATATAATAATAATATTATTTTTAAAAGTTATGTTTAAAAATATCAACAATGAACCAGATTTTAAAAAATATTTTAATACGTACTTAAGTATAATAATGTTTTTAAGATGAATGCTTCTTGAAGACAAAAAAAGTATTGAATGCTTATTATTTATGACACCAAAAAAAAAAAAAAAAAGTATTTATAATACATGTGGGGCTGGCGGTGGCTTAGTGGTTATGAGGTTGGGTTTTGGACCTGGGTTCAAATCTTTGTGAAGACTTGGAATTTCAGAATTTTTAGGGTGCACCAGAGTTTACCAAACTCTAATGGGTTCCTAACGTTAGTTGGGAAAAGAAAAGGGGGTTAGTCGTTGCGCTGGCCATGTGACACCCTGCTCGTTAACCACCGGCCAAAGAAACAGATGACATTAACATAATCTACACTAAAGATCTCAAGGTATGAAAAGGGAACTTATTTATAATAATAAAACCTGGATAAATACTTCAAATCTATCAATTTCTTTAATGTTTTTAGATGATAAAAAAACATGACATTTCACATTTAATAGTAGCATTCAAGATTTAAAATGATTTTTTAAAAAAAAAAGCAAGTTAAATAATTGCATATGACATTAAAAAACCCACTTAGTTGCAGCTGATTAAATGAGTTCCTGGCATCATGCAGACTGAGTCTGATCTGGTGTTACATTTTCTGATAAAGTATGAAGTTCTAGAAATTACCTCTTGCAAATGTTTCAAATCTGTTATAGGAGCTGACATCCATGTAGAGGCACTCTCCACGTCCGGTGATGAGCTCTGTTGTAGATTTAAAATATATAAGTTAAGTTGGACTAAAAAAATAATTTATGTATTTCAATTCTCTTACTTAAATAATTAAAAATATTTTTACTCATATAATACATACCCCGTAACTGAAGGCTGTGAATGAGCTTAGTGTCCCAACACTTAGTAATTTAATTGATAAACTGCAAAGACAGTTTTTTAAAAAAAATATACATGGAAAAATGTACACAACAAAATTTGGTCGATGGACAAGTGTTAATAAAAAAATAAAGAAAAACAACAGATTAGACAAAAACTTTTTAGCATTGCAAATTATTGGGATGTCTAACAATCAAATAAGAATATGACCTTATAAACTTTTTAGTTTTAACTTATGTTATTTAATGCTTAACTTAAACAGATTTTGGAATCAAAAGGTTACTATTTTAATAATGCTAGAATTTTATCTCATGAGAGATGGATAATTAATTTATCATTGCTTAAGTTCCTACTTAATTCTTACACAAAAATTACCTGTGTTTTTTTACATGTACAGTCAACCTAGCATATTTCATGGCTCCTAAACGCACCAGCGTTACAAAGCACTGTCTGACAGCCCCAGACATCTTCAAGATTTTAATGTAGGTCCACTGAGAAAAAATAATAATCAAGAGGTCAAAAATGAATGTGCATGACTTATTTCCATCAATTGTGAAAATAAGAAAATACGGCTTGCAACTCATAGCTTTCACTCAGAAGTAAAAAAAGAAACAGAATTTACATTATATACTAAGTATTCTCAACTAGCTCTTATTTCCAAAAGGCAAGGATAGATTTGGAGTCCATATATTAGTGAAAATGGTAAATGTGGGCTAAAATACTGTTTGACCATGTAAAAATTCAATCTCAGTGTGATGGTGTAAATGGGTGCTTAAGTTCAATGAATATAGTCAAACTATATGTTAGTCTGCTTGATTAAAGACATTGTAACTCAATGTAACTGAGAAGTTGTCTACATAGATAATATTAAATCTAGTTAAATCTATTAATAAATAATAGTAGTAATAATAGTGATGTGTCTAGATAAACTCTAGATCTAGCAAACTAGCTAGATTCTAGATTATCTAGATCTAGTTATAGAATCTAGATCTAGTATTCTATCTTGTCATTCTAGTAGTCAATCTAGTCTTAAATTTCAATTCTAGATCTTGATCTAGTCTACATGAACCACACCCTGACCGCACTTCCCCGTGGTGGAGGCTGTCCAGGCCTGAGCAAGCTATTATAGCACAGTACAGGACATGCCATTGTCCTGTTGGCTCATATTTCTCAAGGCTATGGCTAAATTTCAATTCACTATGCTCCCGCTGTGGGGAAGAAGAGGAAACCATGCCTCATATTCTGTTTGACTGCCCCAGACTTGCTGATCGTCTCAACAGGTCTGAAAAAACAAAAAATTCTTGCACTATACAAGACAGCAGGGTTTCTGTCTAGGGCTTTTGCAAGAGAGGATTTGAGCCCCTCAAGCCCTCACTCAAATGGAGTTTGATGATGATGATGACATGAACTACATTCACAATGAATTCATTGATAATTTGAATCATTATTTAATTATTAAATTATCATCAATCAATAACATTTAAATCATTGATCATTGACAATAGCATATAATATTAATTATTAAACTTAGTAGATCTAAATAAAATAAATCTAATAATTATCATCTAAAATTTCCTAAACCCTATTCCTAAGCCTAAACTAAATTCAGAGTAGTCTAGAGAACTAGATCTAGAACCTAGATGTTTTATATTATATAGATTCTAGATCTAGATTAGTAAACTATGTAAAGTAAACAATAAACTTTATAAATCTAAACCAAATTTATATTTCCAAAACAAACATTACCAACAAAGGTCAAAAGGCAACACCACTCACCACAGTCGGCAAGAATAATAAGATTCTACTATAATAAATATTTAAATGTAACTAAACTTTTAACTTACTAAACAAACAGCACGTCACATATGCTAGATCTATTCTAATAACTCTAAATCTATATTACTTATAGAGAAGACAGAGAAATGACGAAATACACCAAAAGTAGATAGATCTAGTCTAACTTTACCTTTTAAACCCTTGTAAGACGTGCTTGCTCAAACGTTGTTTTAGTGGTACATGCCGAGTGTAACGTTAACACGTTTAACTCGTGGCCTTGACCCCACTGCTGTCAACTGTGGAAGTTATCTTTGGAATAAAAAGCGGTTTTGTCAGGTAATAATAAAGCTTGTCTTCACGAGTCCAACGATTAATGAGGAGTGCAGTCTTTCCCGTGGCTACGCAGCCCCAGCTGTGACCTACATATTTTGCCATAACAAGGCAAACATAATCATTGTCCACAAAAAGTAAATCTTATCTTATCTTATATAATACAGACGTTACTTCAAAAAAGAAGATGATTACGTCCTACGCGTCATGCAATTAGTCATGCATATTAATCAATGACTTAAATTCTGCCAAGTCACTGGTTTTCCTAGCTAGCTCAGGCAACCCATTCCATGCTCTAATAGCACTAGGGAAGAAGGAGTATTTGTACAAATTTGACCTAGCATATGGGACGAGGAATGTGCCTTTATCTTTGTGTCTTTCAGACTATTTTATTAAATTTTGTTTTTGTATTTGAAGATTATGGTTCAGTGTTTTATGTATAAATGCTACTTTACTTTTGAGTCTTCTGCCCTGAAGGTTTTCTAAATTTAGTGATTTTTACTATAGGTATTTGACTCTAGTCAAATGTGAATATTCATTTGTTATAAATCTCACTGCTCTATTTTGTGTCTGTTCCAGTTTCTTAATGTTTTCTTGAGTTGAGGGGTCCCAAACGGAGGATGCATATTCTGTTATTGGCCTAACCAAGGTTATTACTATAATTCGACTGCCATTAACTAAGGTCGAAATCGTAAGCTACAAAAATGTCTGAGAATTTTTTATACCATCCGTAAAGTATAAATCTATGTCTTTGACCAGACCATAGATTAGATTTTACAAATTAGCTACGAAATTATTTAGGCTACATTAGCAAAGGACAAAAAAAAAAAAAACTGGCACTCTCCGCCATGTATTTTATTTCATGCTTGAAAGTTTAACCTCTCTCTAGCTCCCATCCCCCTCTCTCACCCATTCTTCAATCATTTCCTTTTTTTTTTTCTAAATAATATTAATTAAATATATTAATGTAAGTTCATCTAAAAATTCTGATTCTAAAAAAAGAAACAAATCTATGAAAACAATTAACCAAGCTACATTTTAAAAATCATACTTATATTTTGTGAGTGTGAATGTTTGAGTGTGTGTGTGTGTTTTAAAATTTATATTCAAAGTGTTACGGTTTAAGTTTAAGTCAAAGGAAAACAACAACGTTATCGACGGCTAATGTTTGTGTTAAGTAATTTTCTTTTCATCGATAAATATGCTCAGATGGCAGCACTGTGTGACTCTTATTTACACATGAAATTGGATACGTAGCCTTAAAGCCTTAAAGTTTGTTTATATCAGTATCTAGCTTTAGGCGATAGCTAGATTAGAAGATTTCTAAACTGGCTTGTTTGAAGACAATATTTTCATCATACTTAGCAGATTAAAGTGATTTATAATAAAGTTTTCTTCGAGTCCGAGGACTAATAAGGAGTGCAGCTTTTCACGTGGCTTCGCAGTCCCAGCTGCGACCTACATATTTTTGCCACACAACGCAGGCTTAAGCGTTGCCCGGCGGTGGTCGATTTCGGTTCTGTTTTCGCCGTCTATGGATATAGGACCATATTAGCAATTAAACAACCAATTAAAAACTGTAGGGCGTAATACAAAGAATTAAACAGTTTAAAGTAGCCTACTATTACTATTAACGAAATGAATTTGCAAAATATATCTTATCTTATATAATACAGACGTTACTTCAAAAAAGAAGATGTTACGTCCTACGCGTCATGCATTCAGTCATGCATATTAACCAATGACTTAAATTCTGCCAAGTCACTGGTTTTCCTGGCTAGCTCAGGCAACCCATTCCATGCTCTAATAGCACTAGGGAAGAAGGAGCATTTGTACAAATTTGTCCTAGCATATGGGATGAGGAATTTGCCTTTATCTTTGTGTCTTTCTGAGTATTTTATTAAATTTTGTTTATGATACAATTATGTTTACTCATTAGTGCAATCTGTAGATTGGTGACACTTTAAATTACATAGTACTGTTTAGCAGGGCCGGCCTTAGGCTATGCAAACTAGACAGCCGCTTAGGGCCTCTGGTTGGCGGGGCCTCACACAAGACTCAAAAAAAAAATTTAAGAGAAGAAACACTGAACCTTGTCCTCAATGTATCATAGCTTTTTTTTTTTATATTTCATTTGGGGCAACCATATTCACTTTGCCTAGGTCCTCCTATTATCTAAGACCGGCCCCGTGTTCAGTATAGTGGTCCTTCGCCACTCCAGGCTTCACATTTAGCAGCTTCACCATTTCGCGGGGCTCCAATAAATAATAATTTTAATAATAATAAAAATAATTTTAAAAAATAATTTTTTATAAATATTAACATTAATTCGCGGATCTTCGCTCCTTCGCGGGCTATCTGTGGAACTCGATCGGCTGATTATTGAATGACAATATCTAAAATGGTATTTAAAAAAACATAAGTAAATTTATAAAAATAATAACAAATATTTACTAACAATAAAGTAATGTTAAAAATACTAAAATATTATGTATTACAGTACAGAAATATGTAGGCTACAGTACAGTATTTACACTCGGAAATGAGTAGTAGGCCTGCCATCTCTCGCCTGAGGTGCCAATCGACTTCATGAGATAGTAAACAATAAGCTTTTCTCTTCATTCATCATCATTGTTGGCAATCCTCATCCTCATCATCAGTGTAAATATTCATCCATTATAGACCTACAATGCATAGGCAGCACGTAAATACACCGGCTGTAGCTGTATGTGCAATGTTGAGCACCAATTAAAAAACAAAAACTTCTTACGTTAAATCGCGGATTTCAATATTTGCAAGGGGTAGCGCCGACATAGTGTGGATTCTGAAACAATAATCGAGGGAGCACTGTAATTTATTTTTGCGACTGGCACACCTCTTCGTGATACATTCAAATTTGCAGTCATTTCCTCTGACACCCTAAACACAATCAAGGGCCTGCCTTTTTGCTGCCTGACGTAAACATATTTTTCCTGCAGGGTTATTTTCTATCTTTAAAAATATCTGAATTCAAATTTTGCTCACAATTTTGTTAAATACCCGTTTAAGTACCAAATTTATAAAAAGCCATCTTCTGTTTTATTTAACTCTAACGGGCATCAGTTTTTGTTCTGTCTACTTCGGATACTTTAATTCTCAGAGTGACACCCTCATTGACCCTTGGCTGCCATGCATTAGAAACTGCTAACATTTTCTTTGCTTGCCTTTCCAAACCTCCTTTGGCCTCATCGCGCGGTAGCTTCTGATCCATATTCCTTTTACATATGTTGCTCAATACAAGCTTACCCCACCCCTCCTCTTTAAGAACTAGTTCACCACAAATGACGTGGACAAACATATCACAAGATGTACACTTGTGAACACCAAATGATCTGCCCTTGAGAAAACAATAGGAGAGAAACAAACTTCTCAACTCTGACTGTACGGACGCCATTAATGTGGGCATTACTGAACTAAAACGCGAAAAATTCTTGATCAAATCAGTTACCTTGCAGATTAGGTAACGTGCACGCTAATGGGTGACGAGCGTTATTTGCAGGGCCAGATTTAAGAATGTAGAGGCCCCAGGGCAGGATTTGTTTTGAGGTTCCTACATGTCACAGATTCCTTATTATATTTATAATTATAACTCGATAGAATCTACCTTAGGTCTCGATACGTCTAGGTCTAAAGTTCACGTCATGTTAAGAGTTTAAAAGACACGTGGAATTCCTGATGAAGAAAACAGGAAGTAGAATGAATAAAGTTAGACTTTGAGTTCAGTCAGTCAAGTCAAGCAGACAAGTGAAGTCAAGTTAGTTAAGTCAAGTGGTATTCTTTGGACCGAGTGGTCAAGTAATATTTTGGTCCGGGATGGACAGTAGCGACTTAGAAAAGTCTGTAGTCATTTCAGTTAGAAAGTAACTTGTGGGCAGTTGTTGTCAGTGGTCTTTTGAGACATGTATTAGTGGATCTATATTTCTGCAACAGTGTTACCCGCTGAGATGCGGACGTGATTTGTAACTAACATATATTGGATACATTTGATACCGCTGTTATGCGGATAGGATTGTTTATTATTTCTTGACTTGTAGCACTAACAAGGAGTGCAGTATTATTATTATTGCGTTGTAAAATAAACTTCATGTTTGTCTGCTGAAACGGACTTAGGTCAGTTTATAGTATTTGTCTTGTCACGTGTCAAGAGTACTTCAGGAAGCAAGAACCCAGCATTACACGACATTCGCATTCTGCGACGTTACACCATTAAACCTTTCATTTACAATATAGGAATCTTATGAGTATTATGAATACTTATGATTTATGAATTATTTTTTTTTAGTTTTTTTTTATGGAGGTTAATATGGAGGGCTACATATTACTAGCTTACTCCAAACAGAGACGTCTTAATCTTCTTAATCACGACGAAAGATTTACTTTACTGGCGGTAAAAATGCGAAAACATGTTAAAAAACCCAAAACAACAGCAACAAAAAAAAACGTTTAAGTTTCTGACCCGTCCAAATTTGGATACATTTTCTCTCTTGTGGAAGCCACTTTCAGTAGCCTCGTCTACCCTTATTTAAATATATATGCATATTCAATTTAAAAAAAAAAATCATAATTCATAAGTATTCATATATGTAAAATTATGAAAAATTACTTACGAATACTTACATCTAAAAGCATAAATTTAATCTCATTTTTTTCATTTTTTTTAAAAATTGAATATGCATTATTTAAATATATATCTTATATATATATCTTATATAGCTCTGTGGTTACACTGGTTAGCCCCAATCATGTGTTAACTCCCTTCTTAGATTAGAGCAGCGTTCTGGACTGAACATTTGAAGCTTAAAGTTAATATATTGTTACGATCTTCTCTATCAGGCCTTCTGTAAACACTGCTAAACACAACACAGCACATCTAACACAAGAACTTGACAACAAGAGCTTCAATAAACAATGTGGCGTTTTAGTGACAATTACATCGACAGCCAATTCAACACAATTGGCTACATTAAATTTAAAGGCTTTCTGAACTGCCAAATAAGCACAAGTCTCTCTAGCTCGTACAGCTACATTCTCGAGGACTCCCAAGGTATCGCACAGTCCTTACTGTAAAAATGTCCTGGACTCAACTCTCTCTCTAACACATTGTCTCTCGACCGTAAAGGCTCTGGGTCACATGTTCACAGCATGGGGTCATACTTGCGTGAACCAGCAGTACTGTCCCTTGACTATCGACAGCCGTTGACCTGTGTGATTGGCCTGAGACGTGTGTATCAGAAGGCCGCACACACACTAACCCTTTCAGTCCGCCACTGGAGTTACAATAATATTATGTGTTTGTGTATGTGTGTGGGTGTGTGTGTATGTGTGTGCGCGTGTGTGTGTGTGTTGTGATTGACGGTGAAAAAGAATGTCCAATGCTAGACTCAACGATCTGCGTCCTACTAAATGGCTTGTATTCACTGTGATCATCTCTCAACCACCCGAACAACTTGATGTCTGACAGTCAAGCAAAAACGCTTTAACCAACAACCTGCCCCAACGCAAACACCTGAAACAAAAAACATTCAATGGGCCTGATATATCACTATTGCAAATATTTCAGTTTGATCAAAGAAAAAGAGATACAGACTCGTTTCGGTCCATTGGTTCCATGCATTTGTACGCTCCAGTGAACAAAAATAAAGCCCTCGACGATTATCGAGAACACCAATCGGAGGACTGGTAGTGTAACGGATTGGATATATTAGACCAAATTTAAGGAAGGGGGGTTTAAGCGTATTATATTGACAATTTTAAGGTTAGTTGGTAACACCAAATAGCACTTTAATTTGATCGCACAGCCGAATGTGGACTATGTTCGTTGTGTTGTAATAATGTTATATTGCTCCGTTTAAAGGTAATTTTTATCACCATGTCCAAATAATAGCTATATGAGCTTAAATGTAATTTAAAAAGAAATAGGCCTATTAATTAATTGCTTAATAACTTGACGAAAAGTCTGAAGTGATTTTTATGTCCTTTAAGAGGCCACACTAGCTGATTGAATGTTTGAACAAAAAGCTTATCGGTACTTCTAAATACAAATAAAAGATTGTAATTTATTTAATGACTGTGTACGGTTAGGATAATATTGAATTTTAAAGACAAGTGTAGACTCTGGACTATATTTCTTAGGGACTGTTTATTTCGCCGCCTGAATGCTCAGTGGTTTTAAGGCCTATTTCAAATTGCGCCTTAATTGCAAGCATCTTGTTGTGCTTTCAAGGTTACCTCACCTTTACCTTTACCTATCCCTTAGTCTGCCGGACCATTAGGGCACCACACTAGGTCTGTTGACCGTCTTTCTCCATTCCTCTCTGTCTTTTGCCTTTGATAGAATTTTTTTTCACTGACAGAAATTTCAAGACTTACGAAATATAAAACTATGCTTCATTTCACCAACACCGCAAAAATGGTGAGGCCTAAAAATAATTTTGGGAATTAATCAGGGGCTTTCAGCAAACTAAGTTTAAGTTTGTTTAAAGTAATTTTTTTAAATTTAAAACTTAGCATTTCGTAAAGCTGCATAGTTCCCATAATGCCGTGTTTCAACAGTTAACCAGAATGTCACGTGGCCGGCTTAATCGCCAACTGCTTTGAATTGTTCAGCATATGTTAGCTACTTATCTGAGATGTGTCAACTTAAGTTTTTCATTAAATAAATAAATCCCTGCCTTTAAAAATAATAATAACAACAGTAACAATAATAATAATAATAGCAACAATAATATTAATAACAATGTTTGTCGTCTATATTATAAATAAGGACTTACGTCCCTTCCATAGTTTATTGTAAATGTTAGCTTAGTAGGCTAAGGACTCCACAACCAGGACCGGAGTTAGACGCGATAGAGGCTAAGCTGTTTGAGATATGGGGCTCCTTGTAATGAACAAAAGGCTTTTTCTTTCTTAAAAACGTTTGAAAATATCGGATCGCTGCGTAGTCGTGCGATTTGCGCGCTTTACTGCCGTTCTTCTTCTTATATAATACAGACGTTACTTCAAAAAAGATGTTACGTCCTACGCGTCATGCATTTAGTCATGCATATTAACCAATGACTTAAATTCTGCCAAGTCACTGGTTTTCCTAGCTAGCTCAGGCAACCCATTCCATGCTCTACTAGCACTAGGGAAGAAGGAGTATTTGTACAAATTTGTCCTAGCATATGGGACGAGGAATGTGCCTTTATCTTTGTGTCTTTCAGAGTATTTTATTAAATTTTGTTTTTGTATTTGAAGATTATGGTTCAGTGTTTAATGTATAATTGTTACTTTACTTTTGAGTCTTCTGTCCTGAAGGCTTTCTAAATTTAGTGATTTTACTATAGGTGTTACTCTAGTCAAATGTGAATATTCATTTGTTATGAATCTCACTGCTCTATTTTGTGTCTGTTCCAGTTTCTTAATGTTTTCTTGAGTTGAGGGGTCCCAAACGGAGGATGCATATTCTATTATTGGCCTAACCAAGGTTAAATAACATTTTAGTTTTATGTTCTTATTTAATTTATAGAAATTTCTTTTAATAAATCCTAATGCTTTGTTGGATTTTTTTTAGTTTCATCAATATGTGGATTCCATGACAGTTTTTCATTTATTATAACACCTAGGTATTTTGCGTTTTTAGTCTGTGTTACTGGTTTGCTATGAATAAGATAAGTGGAATTAATTTGTTTTAGTTTTTTTGTTACTCTTAACAACTGACATTTTTCTGGGTGGAAAGACATGCTCCAATTTGATTTCCATTTCTGTAATTCATCTAATTCTCTGTGTAAAATATCTGTGTCTTTTGTTGTTTTTATTGTTCAATATATTATGCAATCGTCTGCAAATAATCCGAATTTTGTTCCTGAAGTAATGCAATTTGGTAAATCATTTATGTAAATTAAAAATAGTAGTGGACCCAAGACCCAAGACAAGTTTACTGTTATCGGTGTTGATTTAGTGCCATTTATTATTACAGTTTGTTCTGTCCCTATCAGAAAATATTTAATCCACTGATGCAGTGGACCATTAGTGCCAAAATATTTTAATTTTTTAAGCTAACTATGGTGGTAAACTTTGTCAAAGGCCTTAGAAAAACCTAGTAAGATAGCATCTATTTGTTCACTATTATCTAAACCTTTAGAAAAATCATCAATTAGTCCTATTAGTTGTGTTTCACATAATCTATATTTCCTAAAGCCATGTTGGTATGGTGTGAGGACATTTTGTTTGTCTAAGTGGTTTATGATGTTGCTACATATTATGTGTTCTAGGATTTTACATGTGATGCTGGTAAGTGATACTGGTCTGTAGTTTCTTGGATCAGATTTTTCTCCTTTTTTAAATAGGGGGGTGACATTAGCTTCTTTCCAGTTCTTTGGTGCTCTGTCCTGGTTAAGTGAAGCATGAAAGAGTATTTTGAACACTGGGGCTAGCTCATTGCTTAGTTCTTTGAGTAATCTAGCTGGAATACCATCAGGTCCAGACGCTTTATTTGGTTTGGTGTTGGCTAATAGTTTTTGAATTCCATTTTCTTGTACTACTATATCTTCTATGTTGTCTACTTGGTTCAAATTCAGTAATATGTCTTTGTCTCCTGGGGCTGAGAATGCTGATGCAAAGTATTTGTTTAGGATGTTTGCTTTAGTTTCATTATCATTATGTAATGTTCATCTTTTAATGGCGCTATGCCTGTTGTTTCCATTTTCTCAGACTTAATGTATGAACATAGGTTTTTGTTGTTTTCTTTAGATATTACATTGTTTATGTATTCACTCTGCAGCTGTCTGCTTACTTTTTGGGTTAAGTGTTTAATTTTTATATACTTTTTGTAAACTCTTTCTGCCTTAGTTTCTTTAAATTTTCTATATAGGTTTTCCTTCTGTTTACAAAGCTTCTTTAGTCTATTATTAAACCAGCATTTATTTATTTTGTGCAGTGTGTATTTCGTTGGTATATGATTTTCTATAATGCTTTTAAGATGGTTTTTAATGAAATTCCAGAGGTCATCGACTGGTTGGTTAATGTCTTTTTCTAATAAGAATGTTTGTTGAAAGTTTAGATGTTTCGATGGTCCCGGGTTCAAACCCAGCCCGCTCCCATCCCCCGTTATCCTGATGAGGTTTGGACTAGGAAGTAAATTATCTTCAACTCTGAAGGAACATCCGAAACATGTAAAATACTTTTCATTTTACAATCTATGTCTGTCTAAGAAACGAATATTCGCATTTGATTTCAGTAACAACATTAGTAAAATCTCTGAATATAGAGACACTACAGGACAGAAGAAAAAAAAAGGTAAAGTAGCAACAATTCACAAAGCACTAAACCATAAGTTACAAGTAGAAAAAAATACTCAGACACAAAGATAAAGACTCTTTTGTTATTCCATATCATAGAACAAATTCGTACAATGGCTCCTTCTTCCCTAAGCATGGAACGAGTCGCTTGAATCAGCTAGTAAAAACCAATGACAGAGCTTACGTTTCTAATCAACATGTTACAGGCATGACTAGAATGACGTATAGGACGTAAATATCTACTCTTTTGAAGTAGCGTCTGTTATTTATAAGATAAGCTAACAATGCATATTGATACTTGGTAGTCCAAATATTTAACTGTGAGTTCCCTTTAAAGTGACGATCTGTGACTAATGTCTTTAAACTTAATTAATGATTGTTAAGCTGATTTTCTTTTGATTAATATCTTGTATCTCCCCCTTCCATGAAATTTTATTGTTTTTACAAAGTTCATATCACCTCTGTCTGTCTGGTCAAACGTTTGAACATGTTTTTTCTTCCATTTCCCATTCTCGGATCAAGTTGAAACCTTGCACAGTCATTCTTGTACCAGACAAGATAGGAATCAATAAAAACAAATTAACCAATTAGTTAATTCATTATTGGGGATTATAATGTTTGATATCAAAATAAGGGGAATAAGTTCATGAGAGATGTGGATGTATATATGGATTTAACCCTTTATTACGTTTTCCCACGTTTTTACTCCCACTTCTCATATTCTTTCTTTTGCTTGTTTTAAAAGTTTTACTTAATATGTCAATTTGATGTGACTGTTTTAATTAGTAATAACATTCCGAACCACTATTCAAGACAAATCAATATCGCCAAGTTAAACCAAACATGGACTCTCAAATTACTCTATAGTATTGGCAGTAGTTCAAATCTTTTCTGAATTTTGACACCGGATTGAATTACTTTTTATTTTAAAATATCTACCGTGTAGTTACATGCTGCTTGTTGTTTTTTTCCTTGGGCTTTTCTTGCCCAGTTAAATTCTGTTTTCTAAACAATCACCTTTCACCCTTGTACTTTTAGTAGTAGTATTGTTGTTCAGCGTGTGTCTGTTACATGGCGCTCTGAGCCAAACACGTGCACTTTCAGAAAAAAACAACACATTTAAATCTTGTCTAGCAGACTATTTGGTATGTCTCACAGTTTGTAAACCACTGGTGAGTTCTCTTTGTCTCTGATAGATTACATAAGGGAAGATGAATACGTACAACGTACTGTGCATTTCATATTTCAATTTAGTCATGCATGTTAAACAGCGAATTAAACTCTACTAAGTCGTTGGTTTTCGTTGTTTTTCCTAGCTCATTCATTCAACCAATTCCATTCTCTAATAGCACTAGGGAAGAATGTGCACTTTCATAAATTTGTCCTAGAATTATGGAAAAAGAAATGTACATTTATCTTTGTGTCTTTCTCAGTATTTTATTAAGTTTTATTTTTCTATGTGTAACTTATGGTTCCGTGTTTTATAAATTATAGTTACTTTACTTTTTATTTTTCTGTCCTGTAGTGTATCCAGTGATTTTCCCTAATGGTGTTACTGAAACCCAGTGCTTTTTTTGTTTTGTGACGGTACGCACCGGTACGGCGTACTGGCCCTTTTTTCAACGTGGGGGAAAATATTACTTCTCTTGTATGTTAACGTTTATTATTAATTTATTAGTAGTTAAAAGTTAGGCAATCCATCACTAAGTACCGGCACCTATTATTTTTGTTTACAAAAAGAAAAGAAAAAAACACTGCTGAAATCAAATGCGAATATTCGTTAGTCTTAAATCTCAATGCTCTATTTTGCGTTTGTTCTCAAGTGTCTTTAAGTTTTCTTGAACTAAGGGGTCCCTAAAAGAGGATGCACATTGATTATTGATTTAATGCTCTCTGTTTGTCCGTTCGTTCTGATCTACTAAATGCACACCCAACACTTTGATTTTTTACTCCCACAATTTTTGGGCTATACGTGTAGTGAGACCTAGTAAAAATATTTTTTCCCTTTTTCTTGCGGTTTAATATGAGCTTTTGTTTTTAATGTTGTTTTTATTTAAACTATATTTTGTTTTTGCCATTTTAGTCTTCAACTTTTACAACCATTTTCGTCTAATTCTCTACACAAGTCTTCCCTTAGCTTAGTATATTTACTATATAAAAACAAACTTAATTTGACTTATTGATTAACTAATTGGTTAATTTTTGAATGATTCATGTGTTGTCATCCAATTTGAGCTTGTATGCAAAATTTGACGACGATTAGATGGATGGAACTGAATGGTCGAAATTCGATCGCAAAATATCCAACATAAAAGAAAGATACAGTGAATTAAAATCAGCGTTGTAAAAAAAACAACAACAACTAGAGGATGGATGGGGGGGGGGGGGGCTTGTGGTATGCGCTCAAAACTGTATTTATAGTTTCGGGTTCAAACCCTGCCCGCCTTAAAGTATGAAGGGACGTCCAAAACATGTTTAAAAAAAAAGAGCTATTGACAATCCTATTTCACTATCGCCTGTATCATACTTATAAGAAATGTGCGAATCCTTTTTTTTTTTTTTTAAATGATGTATGCGAAAAGCTACTCATTCATAAGGCCTACACTATTTTTTAACACAGAAAGTCTTATACAACAGAATGGTAATTATAATAACAATGACACTATAACATTAGTAAGATACATTATTATACCTTCCGAAAGTGCTCACTCTTATTTGCCTTCAATTAAGTAGGCATTGGGCATATATACACATTTGTCTACTCTTAGGCTACGAATAAACATTTTCAAACCAAGATCGTAAACGAATTTCGAGCTAGTCCGCACTTTTACAATGCGATCTAGGTCATTGCTTATGTGTAACGTAAAGTAGGGGCCTACGACTGATCTGCAGCGTCTGCCTAAGAGGTCTCCTCGTATGTAACAAAAACGTCCCTTCCTTATCCTGTATAGAGCCAGTAGGATTTCCGTTGAGGTTGACGCATGGCTGCATTGCGGTGAATGTGCGGGTATGTGTTGGCCGTATCAGTTCGAGCCACAAATTGTTAAAACTTGCTGGCTTAACAATGTTTCGCACGTCACATGTAGGCCCATTTAGCGATTTAAATACAAATTCAAAGCTAAGTGCTGACACATTGAATTATCCATTCACGCATTATATCTAAGTGTTAAATGGTAAACGCGCTTGGCTTCCGAACCGAGTGTTAGGTGTTCGAATCCTGGTGAAGACTGGGATTTTGAATTTCGGGATTTTAGTGCGCCTATGAGTCCACCCAGCTCTAATGGGCACCTGCCAATAGTTGGGGAAAATTAAAGGCGATTGGTCGTTGTGCTAGCCACATAGCACCCTCGTTAACCGAGTGATTTATCTATTATTTTTTTAAAAAGAGAAAATGGTGAATATTGGATATTTTCACGTTAAACTAAGCAATGTCTAGGACGCTAAATTGAACTAGACTGTTGCCAACTAAAAATAAAAAAGAATGGACCCCATTCACCAATCGTAAACAACATTTAGCCACGTAATAATATTGATAAAACAATGAAAAAAAAAAACTGTTATGTGACAGCCTGTGTGTATTACGTAATTTGTATAGAAGAGTTAGAAAACCACGTGGCTAGATGTTGGTTGTTTACGATTGGTGAATGGGGTCCATTGAGCTGTAATTTGAACCATATGTCAACACTTGGCAATTGATCTTTGTATTAAATTTCCTTACCGCTAGTTAGTTGCCGATTCATTTTCAAATAATTTTCTAAAGTCATAGAGTGAAAGTGTAATCCTGGTCTAATCATCTAATCTAATGCTTTCACTTTATTGAAAGTATTTTGTGCTACAAACGGAATAGCTTAGAAAATGTAACGATGCAGTGCTATAAAAAAATTATCACATACATTTTAAAAGCTTAGCTTATAACACTTCCTTTATTTTGTACACCGAATATACCAAAAAGATTTTTCTACCATGTATGAAAATAGAGCGAAATATCCAATAACTGCTGCTTGGGAGTGTGGTGGCTGAGTGGTTAAGCGCTTGGCTTCCGAACTTGGGTCCTGGGTTCGAAGTACCAGGGGGTCAAGAACTTTTTAGTAGGGGGGGGGATTTCTTTCCAACGAACTTCGAATCTCAGTGAAGACTGGGATTTTGAATTTCTGGATTTTTAGGGCGCCCCTGAGTCTACTCAACTCTAATAGGTACCTGACATTAGTTGAGAATTGTAAAAGCGGCTTGTCGTTGTGTTGGTCACATGACACCCTGCTCGTTAACCGTTAGCCAAAGAAACAGATGACCTTGAGATCGTCTGCCCTATACATCGCAAGGTCACAAAGGGCAAGTTTAATTTTTTAAATTACTCATTTAAAACTTCTGTATGTTAAAGTATTTATGTTGTGTTATCAAATAGGGCCCTTTGTTTAGCAATTACAAACCTAGCGTCCGATTGTCGTTTCTGTAAACCAGTGGTTCCCAAACTTTTTTCTTTAACGGAACTCCTCGCACATTCGGAGTATTTAACGGAACATTTGTTTAGACAGATTAATTCACGTGGGTCCTTCTAGTTAATTATTCCAGTACTTCGTGGAACACTTATTCAGACCTCGTGGAACACTAGGGTTTCGCGGAACACAGTTTGGGAAACACTACTGTAACCTGTTAAAATTGTTGGGTAAAAAACCAGTAATGGAGGGGTGAGTTTGGCCCTGGTTAGAATTAGGCCAGATTAGGATTGGGACCAGCAAACACATGTGATATGTTCCTCTGTTCCGTCCATTAGCTAGAATTTATAGTAAAGTAAAGTTCCCTTTTCAGACCTTGTGGTCTATAGGGCAGATGATGTAAAGGTCATCCGTTTCTGGTTGACGAGGGTCTCATGTGGCCAACTAATGTCAGGTACCCATTAGAGCGGGGTGGACTCAGAGGCGCCTGAAGATCCCGAAATTTAAATATCCCAGTCCTCAACAGGATTCGAACCCTGGACCCCGGTTCGGAAGCCAAGCGCTTTACCGTTATAGGCTCCTTATTTATTTCACCATTTAGGCCTGCTTTCACAAGTCGTACGTTAGTCCAAAATGAAACACGTTTTGGAATCCTTTGAGCTTAACAATGATTGCTATCAATACAACTACAAAATGTAAACCCGACATTTTAATGGAATGTGTTCCCTGAATAAGTCGATGAATAAAACCAACGACTTAGCAGACTTTTAAGTCACAGATTAACTTGCATGACTAGAATGAGAAATGGATACGCGAAGAACGTAATTCTCCTGTGAAGTAAAAAGTCGGTAATTTTTAAGAAGGAGTAGACATTCATTCTTTAAGAAGAACTCTACGACAAATGTGTACTTACATCTCGTCTGTTAGGCCTATAGACGCTGATATAATAGTTGTCTTTTTTGCAAATGCCATGTGTATCAAATCATAATTCCGATTTTTTTTTTTACGCTTAGGCCCAAAGCTGTTTATAATTTTTTTTTACATCTTTGTGTCTAAATTTATTATTATTATTTAGCATATTCCAGGGCATTTCTCATTATGAGGTTATTCCAATCTCAACCTCTGCCTTCAGAGCCTGAACAAGGTGACCCGGAACTAGATCGAGACAGAAAAGTGAAACTGCTCAAACAAACAAGTCATTTTGTTAGAGAGAAAGGCCACAGAGTTGCAACCCCTGATAAGGTACCTTTTTATATTTTTTTTATTGATATATTAATACTGGTATTAAAAGAAATTAATTTCATCTTCATAATGATTAATTTGATCAAGGCTATAATGACAACTTGAGTAGCCCTAGTTCACAGATTTTGCTTTATGTGCACCAAATACACGACAATTTTTCAATATCACATTTCTTATTAAACGAAATAATTCGAAATCCGAGTACACATGCTGTTTCCTTTAGAAAAGAAATCTTTCATTTTGAAGGGAATTATGAGGAGCTGCCGGGCGTCATATACCCCAGCTATGCCAATGTATGTCTTATTTAAACAAAGAGATCGCGGAATTTCGAATGCCAGGAAAGTACGAACTTAGATTCTTCTTCTTCTTCTAGGCAGCCTTTTGCTGCTGAGCTGTCAGCTCTTTTGCAGACTGTGCCAAGGAAAAATAGTGTGCAGTTTTCTTCAGTTGTTCAGCACTGCCGTACAGGGTGTTGGTTATGTTGGGCGATCTTAGATTCACTTTTTAAATATTTTATCCAGATGGCCATCTTGGAACTGGCTAGTAACTTCGAGAAAAGAAAACTGGGCAAACAGCAGCAAATATTGACGGACATAGCGAAACGATGCCAAGAACAAGAAGTCCACGACTTGTCTGCCAGGCTGACTACAAGATGTGAACTGTTGGCCACTCCGCGCTTGACCAGTGACAGTTCTTTCTATATGAGTAAACGTTTGACCACAGACAGGCTATCAGAGTTTACGTCAGATTCCGTGATGTATTCAGGTAAGTGAATTGAGCTTCATCAATGGTGTCCAACCTTTTTCCGGCCAGGGGAATAAAAACTTCCGACTCATGTCGCAAAAGCATCGTCGAGTCCCAGGGATCAATCTATGAATTTTAGAAAGAGCTTTCCAGGGGTGGGATAGCACCGGGTCACGAGCTTGAAATGTTCCGCTGTTTGGGCATCAGTAGAACAAGTTGGCTGAATTCTGAATTAATGCTAAGGAAGGAAAAGAAAAATATAATTTAAGGAAATACAGAAAAAGATAAATGGCGCTGAAGGGTGACCACCCAATAGCGGTGAATAACCCTGCTGATGAAATTGTGTAGATCCTTGTCTATAAAGTGGAAACATAAATCGTGCTATAGTACAAAGACCCCCTCCCCTCCTACAACGCTATTTTCACATTGCTCTGCATCATTCAGACGATGGATTAGTCCCATTTCTTCCATTACGACTGTCAGTTGTATTAGACAGAAAGTGTGTGTTTGTGTGTGTAAGAGGGAGAGAGAGAGAGAGAGAGAGAGAGAGAGAGAGAGAGAGAGAGAGTAAATGAATTTTTTATTTCACGCGTTTCGCTTCAAAAAGTTATCTACCCTCTAGAAAACATTGAATTCAACTTAAAAAACCAATCTCATTAACAGATAACACAACAGTTTATACCGTAAACACGTCTCAATAGTGCCGCCCCCACTCTTTATCAATGGATAATCTACTCAAATCTCTGCCTCCAACTTTCCCCAGTTTCGTTTTCTTGCCTTATCCGCCTGTCTATTCCCATTGATCGTTAAAGACGAAATACTTCAACAATTGTTACTCGCTTCTCTAATTTATCTTGCCGATAGTAATTCTCTATTTATTCGTTAATACATTATCGAAAATAATAATACTGAGGCATCGTCTTCTTGAGCCAAAGGATGCAATATGTTGTGGGCGTCTTTATTTAAAAGCTTCACCCCCATTTTTTCCCGCTCAATCTCGTGTATACCAGAGATAAAGGATTACCCATTTCACTCATTTTAAATAGGACAAACTTTTAGTGGGCGTTTTTCCGCTAAAAAGTAGGTCTCCAAAAGGTCTATATAGGCTAGTTTCCTATACAATAAATCAATTAATTACAATTTTTATAATCTATAGCCTTTAGCAGTTTAGCCTGTTGTTTGGTAGACGTGAAACCAAAAATTATATACTGTACTGTTTTTCTTGACCGCTTATAGAAAGTTAAAATACTTTAAAATACGTGAATGTAGGCCTAACGTAAGAAAAGGAATTATTCGAAACTATTTTTATTTCCCATGCAGGAACAACCGTTTCTGAACGACCTCCCCAGGAGAAGACTTACAAGTTCTTTCCCGCCAGAAATAAAATTCGGCAACAGACCCCGCTCCATTACGACCTAGACCTACATAACTCCGACTCGAACAGGTTAATAAACAACCCACTTCCATTGGAGCAACTGAAGTCTTTAGAAGCTAGCAAAATTCTGCTTCCGGAAAAAACGTTCACAAAACCTTTTAACGGATTTCAACACAGGCGAAGACATTATAAAAGTCAAAGGGGAAGAAAGCCAAAACCTCTTTCCAACTCTATGATGCCTGGATTGAACTATTTATACTTGGGTTTCAGCGCCCGCGGCTCAAAATCTTTAGCGGCTATTCAGAGTCACGCCCTTTTCTCTTTGAATGACCCAGCATCTCACCACATGGCAATAGACGAAGACAAAAAGTCTGCTGAAAATCTTCCAGGACCTAACACAGAAAACTCTGTAACTCGTAACATTCTCCATGTTCCAAGCATAGAGTCCATTGGTCGATCGTTGGCGAAAGGTCTTGATGTCTGAATATCAATTCCGATCAATAGAGTGCAATTTTATGTAGTGGGATATTATTAGTCCGGGTCTCTTTCATATATACTTTCATGGTACTGTTTTGGAACTCGGAATACTTAAAGTTAAAGGATCTGTAGCAGGGCCGGGTTTAACCGACTTTACCGATTACTCCAATTGGGCCTCACGCCTGGAACCCCCGCTATTTACATTTAGCATATGACTATCAGTCAAGGTTCTTGTCACAGGCTTTTAAAGATGTAGGACTTAAAGAGTTAACATATTTAGTGTAGCATACGATTGACGTAACTTTAATTAACCCACTGGCACCTATTGCGTTTAAGTTGCTTCCTATGCATGTTATATAATAAATGTTTATATAATGTTCAAATTAATAGGAATAGTTGTTATTGTAAAAAAAAATTAGAAAAGGGGCCTCACAAGCATCCATTAAATTGGGCGCCGCAATTTGTAAGGCCGGCCCTGATCTGTAGTATTTCCTTTCATAGCTTCTAACTGCAGTATCTAAGCTAAAAATACTTTTAAGAATATGAACACACAAAAAAAAGAGCTTTAAATCTGTATAGTATGCATATAGTTTCTCTATAAATCAGACACACAGTGCCTATAAAACACGCTCTGCTCATTGCAAATTAAAAATTCATGAAAGCTCATCGATGTTGCAAGAGCCATGATTTTAATCATTCATGTTTAATGCACAAATTGTACTTTCAATTTCCTCATGGATAATACTATTATTGTTATTATAAAACTTAAACATCTGTTTGGACAACTAATGATATTAAAATGATATTTGATTATTGAAATGCAAAGTGTTGTGTAGTGTTGTCTGCGTTGAATAATTGTATAGGGGTTGTTCAGAAAACAAAGTCAAATATGTGGCAAATCCAATAAACAGCGCAGAATTCGGCAGCACTATAGTATGTAAACACATAGCAGATTACTTTGAATAACATTGCTTTAGTACGAAAATTTCCAATTATGAATTATCGTACTTCATCAGTTCGGTGCGTATGTTGTATATCATCGGCTTTGAACAAAAGGAGATCGGGGACACGCACGGAAAAATTGTGAAAATAACGATGGTTAAGTGGTAAAGCTCTTGGATTCCTAACCGGGGTCCCGGGTTCGAATCCTTGTGAAGACTTGTATTTGTAATTGCGGGATCTTTGAGCGACTCTGAGACCACCCAGCTCTAATGGGTACCTGACATTATAGTTTACTTTTTACTATGGTGTTAACACATTGCGTTTGGATTCATACACACACAGACCTAAAAGAAAACATAAAGGAAGAAAATATGCAAATATACGAAACACAGAAGACCGTTTGGAATGATTATATATGCATGTAAAAAATTAATTTGGTTTTATATTATATACATGTAATCAGGGGCGGACTGGACGTCTAAATCGGCCCAGGCATTTCTATACAGTACAGCTCATAAATTGTATATCATATGATGGGACTCCAACTATAGGCCTATCGGTTGTCAAAATTATTGTTCTTTCTTCTATAATGTAGTGGTGATAACTGTATGCATGAACTATATCTTTATAAGAAAATTGGGCCTTATGTTGCTTTTTAATTGTTATGTATGTAGGCCCTAACTAATAGCACTGTCTACGGATATAGGCTATTACATTATCTTTGAAAATGTGTTAGATTAAATTTCTATTACACTGTAGTCTGTAAAAGATGTTTTTAACATGACGCTCATACGGCCCCTTATATATGAGAATATTATAAAACCTTTAACAATTTAATGAGTGCCATAGTGGCATTCACGAGGCCCTCTAGGCCCAGTTGAGTACTGGCCCACCGGGCATTTGCCCTAATGCCCATATTGCCAGTCCGCCCATGCATGTAATGTATAATCAATATGAAAATAAATGATTGAACTACCAGCAGTTGGGTGCGTTACAATGACAGTCAACAACAATTTATTTGCTACCGTAAAGATAAAGTAAAATATAACCTATTAGCATATATATTTCAAATGGTTTTTCTGTTCCGGTTTGAGAGAGAGAGAGAGAGAGAGAGAAATAATTAAATAATAATTATCATGATAATTGTA
Organism: Biomphalaria pfeifferi; assembly: GCA_030265305.1. Taxonomy (NCBI): domain Eukaryota; kingdom Metazoa; phylum Mollusca; class Gastropoda; family Planorbidae; genus Biomphalaria; species Biomphalaria pfeifferi. The sequence continues at coordinate 1,949,139 of JASAOG010000117.1, forward strand.
TCTATTTTCATCAGCCAGAATGTTGGTTAAAAAGAATTTCTGCGGGTCAAGGTTTTTAATGTCTTCCTTAAAATGTTGAGAAAGTGATGGAAGTTGAAATTCAAGATTTACTCTTAAAATACGAACAGCCGCCTTTACTTTTCCCCAACTAATGTCAGGTACTCAGAGGCGAAATTAAAAATCCCAATCTATACCAGGATTCGAACCCGCCGGTTCGGAAGCCAATCGCTTTACCTCTCAGCCACCGCGCCTCTGCTCATAAACCTGGTTTACATTATTTGCAGGCTTAAATTGCTTAAATGTGACTTTTCTTATGCTAATATCAATTACGTACACTTTTGGCTTGGACAGGGGCGCCGACTAACCTTGCTGCCCCTGGCGCAGGGTACTATCAGTACGCCACTGGTAAGTATAGTCAAACTCATGAAATATATATGTTTGGAACTACGAACTCGAGAAATAGATACGATAGCATTAGAATTACAAAGATACGCATTTATGGTGACTAAAGAGCAATTACGAAATGTGTGAGAGTCACTGCTATAAACTTCTAATCTGTGTCCTACTATAGCCGATGTGGCGTGAACGTTTCTGAAGTACTTATCTCAATTGTGTTAATCTTAAATAAAAATAACTGAAGCCGTTAGTGCTAACTAGTACGGTCATCATAAAGAAGGTAATGTTATCTGATCAACTTTGAAGTCCCAGTCGTTAACTACTTAGTCACGTGACTATGGGCACTAAGGCAAGTTTGATTCTTCCTTGACACGCACACCACCACAATTTTTTGTTAAAACCCCAAACACTGAATAAAACAGAATAAACATTGTTAAAACCTCGATATTATTTATTTGGACCCACGAAATTTAAGAATTCATAAAACTGTTTAAATATTATGCAGGTCTATTCGGGCATTTACATAATCTTGTTAAATGTTTCTGAGTTGAATCAAAACATTATGATTCGAATCCTGGTGAAGATTGGGATCTATATAATATACACAAGGGTAATGGTCTATAGAAGAAATGGGTAACATAAGTAGCCTATGTGTTACGGCCATAGACATAAAATAAATAGACTGGAAAAAGGAAATAACTTCTCGTAACTTGAAAACAGGTATATCTGAAGCATACGCATTTATAATTCTGGAAAATCGCATGATCTTCAGTTTTGAAAATTAAAAACAAACTAAAACTACTTCCTTTGTTGTTGACGGTTTCAAATAACCTTATTCATGGCAGTCATCTCATCGCTTCAAATGTTTAGTTTTAAGCCCATGACGTCGAAGAAAATGAGCAGAGTGTATTCTAACGCTCGTAGTTCAAGCCTAAATGTTTGTTGTAAAATGTTTTACATGTTTCGGATGTTCCTTCAGAGTTGAAAATAGTTTACTTCCTAGTCCAAACCTCCCGCAGGACGACGGGGGATGGGAGCGTGCAGGGTTTGAACCCGGGACCATCGATAAATCCGAACGACAGTCCAGCGTGCAAACCGCACGACGAGGCAGCCTATTAGGTTAATAATCATTCATATCTAGATTACCTATAATCACCTGACTAGATCAAGGTCTAGAGTAGAGCAGTAGACTAACTTCACTAAGTAGAGTTACAGAGTAGACAAGTAGTGAAGTACTGTAACTAGATATAGTAGTACTAGACTCTAGTCGTAGGTTGACTTTGAGTAGATAGATTATATCTAGATCTAGTAGTAGACTAGTACTGTAATAGTAGACTCTAGGTATATGTATAGATCTTGTCAGACAAGTGTTGAAGTGACAGTAGTCCGTATGTAGGGAGGTGAAAATAAAAATCATCTTTGAAAAAACAAGCTTTCGTTAGTACATCATTAAAATACTTTAAAAGAACTTTCTAATGGTGTGTAAATTATGACTGTATGTTTAACATTAAGAAAGTTATGATCTTTTTAGTGCCGTTTTGACCTAACATTGGTTGACATGGAAAAAGTGAAGTGAGAGCTTGTCGCTGGCTCAGCCGGCGAGACACACCCCCAAGGTCAAAAGTTAAAAAGTTGGAATTGAGTTTCCTAGACAATAGATCTACTTATTAAATAAGAAATTTAATAGTAGATCTAGTATTGGTAGTAAATTTCTAGCTCACAATTCTGATTTCATTTATATTTATGAACTTCAGTTGTTTAAAATGTAAATATTGATGAAATAAACAAATTATCGGGTCTAAATCTACAAGAAATGTCAGAGAGGCGGGGACAAAATGGCGGCGTTGTGATGGCAGAAAATAACAAAATATTTAAAAATTGGGATCAAAATTGCCTGAAACAATTTTTTTCAAATGCGTTTTTAAAAAAATTGCATGGTAAAAAATCTTTCAAAAGTATCTTGATCTGTAGCTAATAATATCTGCTACAAGATTATAATTTCATTTGTTGGTGACAAACAATATCTTCTATAAAAAAAAATAAAACCTGAAAAGTCCATTGTGGTCAATGTTATTTTTATTTTTCAAGTTTGTTCGATGTTGACAATAGATCGATCTGAAAATTGGTAGGAATATAGCCAGACACATGTACTATTAGCAGGAAAAAAATCAACAGTGTACTTTTCTGTGATGGGTATCAGCAAAAATAAAAATGTATATGAGTGTTTCTCCAGTACTGGTTACAACTAGGTGTTGGTTCACTAAAAAGTCCGTATTTCATAAGATTGTTATTCAAATGTGACAATGTACATTACATTGCATTAAGAAATGGTTAATCTATAATTTTTTTTATTTTGAGCTCATAAGGTGCTAAGGAAATATTGAAATTGTAAAAAATGTGTGAAATTATTACCCAAAATGGCGGCTTTTGATGTAACACGGAACACCATGGTAGGATTGAATTAATATCGTACTAAAACCAAGGGGCATATAACTTCCATCTTTGTTGGGATATGTTAACAAGATCCTCATATTTCAATGTCATTATTTAGTTTTTCTCAAGGTTATCAAAATATTGATTAAACAAGGCCACAAAAATGCGTTTGAGGCGCATCGCGATGTGTCCCACTTTATACGGAATTACAATCCTTTTTTTTTTTTTTTTTAGTTTGAAAATCAATGTTTAATTGATGAGCTGAAATGTGCAATTACAAAGATAGTAAACCTTTTCAAATGTGGAAATTAGAATGAGACGAGCATCAAATTAAACTGTCATTCAAGCTATTAAAAACAAAAACTATGTTTGCAAGAAAACTCTGGCTAACATCACCAAGAACTCGATTGAGTTTTTAATTAATATATAATGTAATACATTTGTAATGGACAAAGTCTTTGTATCAGCTAAGAGTTTTAAGGAGCTTATCAATTTAATGAGATGTAAAAACTTTCATAACTATAAATAAATGTTTTACTTTGCTATTGTTTTCCGCAATAAAATGTTCCCCACAATGACAGACTGAATGGATAATAAAATATACATAAATATTTATATACAACAACATTTATTGTGAACTAAAAACAAAATACTTTCAATATCACCCACAGTTTTATAAATCTACTTTGGCTCCCATACCAACTGGAATGGCTTTCATCTCTGATCTCATGCACAAAAACTCTGCAGTGACCGTTGTCAGTGCCACACAAACTATATTGGTTACCTTTTATGAATTGTAAACAAGAAAAAAATGATATGCTCAACATTGCATTTCTGTTACAAAAGCTTTCTAAACATGCATAACGAGCTTAAAATAGGTCGAGGTGTCCCAAATGAAGCGCCTGTGCTGCGTGTGTCAAGAATGGGATTATTTTTTCCACGACACTACTTTTTATGAATGAGAGTTCTTTTGAGCATCACAGGTATTTACTCTAGATTTAGATCTAATTATGTAATTCATTATCTAGATTTACTCTAGACCTAGACCTAGATCTAATTATGTAATTCATTATCTAGATTTACTCTAGACCTAGACCTAGATCTAATTATGTAATTCATTATATTATAGCTAGATTTACTCTTGATCTAGACCTAGAGTAGAGTACAAGAGTCCAGATCTAATTCAATATCTAGATTTAGATCTAAACTAGATTATTAGATTAGAAATCATTAGATCTTTTATGAATCTAGACTAGGTCATTAATGACTAGATTTAGAATCTAATTCTAGATTTAATAATATATTTTTCTTTAAATTGACAAGTATCTTGAAAATTATCTAAATCTATATTATAGACCTATTCTATATTAAAATGTATATTGTATCTAAAACAAAGTTTGGTTTAACCTGCACGTAATTTCCATTGTATTGTTTATACAGAATATATTTAATTATATTGTATTCAGTTCTTTCAGTCTACCACTGAATGATTATAACTGAGGTTAATATAATTAACAGTGCTAGTCCTATACTATTAATTGAGTTTATCCCTATCAAGCAATTATGGGCATTACTAGTCAAGATTTAAATAATGCACCAATATATAATATATGTTTATGAAAGTTATTAGTATATATAATAGATCTATTTATTTAGATACTTAACTTATACATTTTTATAAATTACAGATTTCAGTAATGGAGTATCTGTTAGAGTTTCAAGGCGTCTACAAGCCAAGAAAGACTCTAAATTTACAAGCATCAAAGCCTGAGTCTCTAAAACGTGTTGCTGTTTTAGAGCGGAGAGAAAAGGGAAGGTTGAGAAAAGCTGCATACAGGGCCTAGTTAAGCCCACATGAAAAAGCTTGGATAAACAGAAACCGCAAAGAAAGAAAACAGCAAGCTAATAGTCCACTTAATGTCATCTCAGCAGAGGTTGGTGAATCACTAGGTACTGGATTCCAGACTCCAGTGGCAAAAAGAATGGCTGTTTCAAGGGCTTTGATGAAATTGCCTAGGTCACCCAAGAAATATGCTGCAGTTTTTGATGATCTCACACAAATATGCTCCCCAAGAAAAAGTAAAGCTGTCCATGACATACGCTTTCTGCGCCTACCTGAGAGAAGAAAGCTCGTCTTTCTAAACAACATTAAAGAAAGTATCAAAACCTAACTACACTCTGTCAGGGTGGGATTTCAGATTAGCTAGGGTATGATATTATATTACGGTCCCGTATCCCCAGCCTGAACAGAGTAACACAAGAACCTAAAGGTAATAGCATGTAAACTACAAACATTGAATAACAGTTATTCAACTGAACATTTAGTGAATAACAACAGTTGTCAATAGGAACAATATTTAATTAAACTTAATTGTAATTTTTCAAACATATTTACATGTACATCAATATCATTGAAGTTAGCATTTGATTACTAATTAGTCTAGTATCACACCAACAGGTTTCCGTAACACACCTTCACCCTCACACTCCATCTCGGCGCCCAACAGAAGCTCAACTCCCTACACCTCAACACCGATAGTTACTACACAACTCCAAGGGCAGAAAGACGACACACTTTCCCATAGCCCAAAGCCTAACACCCTGAAACGAAAAGACAACCTAGATCTAGCGCTGCCGCTACAAGAAAGAACTTTTCAATAACGACACCCGTACCGAAAGATCAGCGTATTAATAAAACTATGTACTTACGGACCCTTACAAGGGGAACCAAAAAACCAGCTACCCAGCTCACAAAAGCAGCTCTCTCTTGCGGAAACTAAGGATGACGTAAACACATACACACACCCAATATTCTTGACAACAAACCGCACTTAAAAGAAACTACTTCCTATACCCTAAAACACCAATATTAAATGCAAAGAAAAACTACAAGCGCGCACGACACACTCCACCAGCAAAAAAAAAAAAAGTCAGATGTCTAGTGTTCATAGACAAGTACTCTGCAGTATCCTTAGTAAGTACAACAAACTCAGAGGTTGTGCTACTCATTTCTAACATTTTGGTCTTCCAAGAAGTTTTATGTCCAAGTGCAAATCAGAACAAATTGCAAGAAAAAAAACAGTGATTGCATTGCACAAAATGCCTTGGAAACAATATTCATTTTTTTACATTAGAGAAGATGTCTCAAGAACTGATCCATCTCAATCGTCTGTTAGTGCTCAAACAGGAAAATGTTTCATGCAAAAGCTACTTAACATAAGATGCAGTCTTGCTTATATGAGTTCTGTTTAAAGATTTTTCTTTATATAGAGGGCATTAATAAATTTCTGATCAAAAAAGGACACAGAGAGCTGACATTAAAAAATCCAGCTTCATCACTCGACTTAACTCTATGCCCAAGAACTAATGCCAATTGTTTTCATTAGCTGCAGTGCATTGAAAGATCATGTAGCAACTGTGGTGTGGATTTAATTAACAAGTATTGAACCGCATGATCAGCGCAGAAATAATTTTTTAAAAAGGCACAGAAATAAAAAATATATTTGTATATCCAGAAGTGCAGGACATGCAGTTAGTGTATGCAGACATGATTGTTACTGAAGTGATGTTGATACCAAATGGCAATAGAAATGGCAATAGAGTGAAATGTTTTGATTTCTGAATTTGTCAAATAAAATTTGTGTCACAGTTTTATGCGTTTTCTTTTCTTTCTTTTTTTTTTCAAACCTTTTTCTGTGTGTTAAAACTAACAAAAGATATAAAATATATATTTGTCAATAATTTAAAATAATAATGATCATTCATTTGTGCACAAATAAGACAAAAATGTACACTTATAAACATTATTTAAAAAAATGGTGTCCCATGAAGCACCCGTGACATTTTGTGAAATTAAAGTAGCATTTTTACACATGGGTACTTTATACTAGAATAGTGAACTTAATAATAAGTCTAATGGATCACTTTGGTGCAAAAATAAAATAATTTCTATATTCTCACAGAATATCTTTTAAAAAAACTTTAACTTGTAGTGTCACAGGTGCTACGGTGTCCCAATTTTTGAATTGAGCTCAAATCCACTTTTTCTATGCAAAAGCATAAATTTCAGTATCTAAAGACTAATAACAATAAAGACAGTTATATTATTCTAAAATACAATGAATTTATCAATTGGTAGTTGTTAAATTATCAAGTGGTGATGCACCTGTGACGCAAAAGGGGGTACCCCATGAATAGACACTGCTGTCAAAATCTATATCTTGCAATTCATTTTCTATGGATAAATTCTCAAAGTGAACTGGTTGAAGAAGTGAATACAGTTAAAATGAAACCAAAAACTTCAACTTTTATTTTTAGCATAATGTGACACTTTTTGGCACCAGTACTGGAGAAACACTCATATACTTTCAATGCAAAATATTTAAATAAATTTAAAAAAAAAAATAAATTGTTAAAGACAAAAATGTTCTCCATCATCAAAAGTAATCGAATTCACTCTTTTTAGCAATATCGATTTCAAACAAAGACCTATGTAGCAGTAAGGAAAACTCTTGTCTCAAGTTTTTACGTCATTTTTTGGACACCGGAATTTCACATCCCTACCGTATGTAAGAGGTCTAATCTAGTCTACATAATAAATGTTATGTTAACTTTAACTAACATTAATTTTAAACATAGACTAGATTGTCACTAGATCTATATACTAGTATATATATTGTATTATAGTATAGTAAATGATAATATTAGTATGCAGTAGTATGCCATCTAATCTCTAGAACTATAAATATAAAACTAATTTAGAGTCTAATGACTTCTTCTTATATAATACAGACGTTACTTCAAAAAAGAAGATGATTACGTCCCAGGCACAAAATAGTTTAAATATGGAACCACTTACATAGATAGCAGCTTTCTCGAGATACACAGAGTTAGTCTTCCTTTTGGGACCCATTACCATGTGAATATTTTACTTAAGGACTAAAGCATGTATTATATATAATATATATATATATATATATATATATATATATATATATAACATAAGATAATATCCTAGTAGTAGATATAGCAATTTTTAGAAATGCATGTCGCATTGTCAGTTCACAAACGCACACATATTAGGGGGATTCCCTTTTTGGTGCATAAATAAAAAACTTGCTACGAATGCTTTTTATTTTTACAATATAAAGTATTGGGATTCTAAATTAATATATAATAACTAGTCGACCCACGGCATAGCATACGCCGCTATTTTGCAGGGCGACCTTAGACCACAGTTGTCCCGGCACTCTCATAGGTCCCTCGCTAATGCTAGGTGTAAATTATTAAATTAAACCGTTTTATAACTTATAACAGATTTCCCGCGGCCTCCTTATTTACCTGGAGCTCATGGAAATCTCCTAAAATTGCAAAAAATATATATATTTTTTTTAAGTCCTGGAAATCTCCGGAAATTATTAAAATCTTTTGAAAATTCATAAAAATCTTATGGAATTTAGGCAAAAAGTCATTTTGGGGTGTCATTCAATATGGAAAACCCCAAACCTACGCGCGATAAAAAAAAGGCATTATGCAATACCCATAAATGTGAAATCTGGTAAAAGAAGCTTCTCGTGCCTCAAACTAATGAAGAATTACTTGAGGTCAACAATTCTCGAAGATAGATTGAAACATTTGGTAATTCTTGCTATTGAGCGTAATCTATGTAGGAAACAGAATTTTTATGATATACTGTATGACTTCGCTACATGCAAAGCTCGTTAAGTAATTCTGTACGTAGTAAAGAATACATAAATGCAAAGACGAATTTATTTTCTAATACAAACTCTAAATTTTCACTTATTATCCGTATCCCTACCTAACTGGGAAATCCGTTTAGCAAAGGGCCCCACAATGATTAATTCCGGCCCTGTTATTTAGTGACGGTTGAATACAGAGTAGATTACTTGTTCTCCTCCTTCTCTTTTTTTTTTGTCGCCGCTAATGTTACGTGGGGTAGAAATAAATAAAAGAGTGACCTTTCCATGACTTCTTGGTCGCAATGGTTAAGTCTGGTTTGTTATTTAGTGATGGGTGAATACTACTTATTCTCCCCCCCCCCCTCTTTTTTTTTTCGTTTGGTAACTCTAGTCTTACTTGCAGAAATAAAAGAGTGATCTTTCCTCTACTTCTTGGTGTCCAAACTGTTTAGCCATGAAGAGAATTATATATAGAGATACACACTGGCTACGCTCGTTGATTTGTTCCAAGAATTTATATTGTTTATTATACTTTCAATAAATTGCACAGATTTTTACGTTCCCCGAATAACATACTTTTAAGCTCCTGGATCTGTTCATTTGTCCCTTGACTTTTGCCGTAAGGGTGCTGTGACAGTACGCCCAAATCCCTCCATTTTCACCTGTCAGTAACTGTTCTTAGTAGGATATCAAGAGAGAGGCCAGTCCATTTTTTTTGTATTTTATATTATTTTCTATGGACGACCCTTTCTTTGCTATCCCACCACTGTACATTAAAGGATAACCTTAGATAGTGTGTCATGTCTTACAATATGACCAAACCCAGAGGCGGATTTGAAAATCTGCCGCCACTGAGTTATCAAGATTACGCCGCCCTCACCCCTTTTACTGGAACTTTGTCATTCTGTAATCTAAGCTCTCTCTCTCTTTTTTTTAACTCGAATATAATGATAACAAAAAGTGGCAGTTTTATCGTCAAAAAATAAATTATTGAATATAACATCAATAAATGAGGTTCTACTATAACGTAGTTTGTAGACACTAGACAGTACCAAAATAATAAAACTAATAATATTACTAACAGAAGAAAGGGCAAAGGCGAGTAACTGCCGCATTAACCAGTAAGCTTCGGGCAGGAGGGGCTGGCTACCCTTACCCACCTAGGAGAAAAAAAACAACTCTGAATTCAAACCTCTGTTGCCATAGAAACAGATTACCTTAGCATCATCGGCCCCATAGAACGACACTAGCAGATGGAATCGCAAGGTGACGGCAAGGTCTGAAAGGGACGTATAAGCATTTTTTTTTGTGGCATTTAAAGTCTCAAGAAACGATATTTTCCCTTTGCAACTTCTTCATGACTAAAGGGGCCAATCCTTGATGCACAGGTCACAGGTTGGGGATCTGTAATCACCATGTGCCGTTATATTTTCAACTTTCTTTCTACTACTTTTGTGTATGGCATCTGCAATCCGGGACCATTCCTTTATGCTCGCTCTCCGTGTGGATCTATCAAGTGCCACTTTTTTCCAGCTGCTCGTGTCGATTTTGAAGAGCTTCATATCGCGTTTGCATACATCCGTATACTGTAAAAGTGGATAACCAGGGGCTCTCCAGCCTTCTGTTAGATCACCATACACAGTGTCTTGTGAAAGTCGACCTTCCGGCATGTGGATCTATTCAGTGCCACGTGTTCCCAGCTGTTAGTGTCGATTTCAAGAACTTCTTGTCATGCGTATGTATACATCATGTTACGTATCTAGGCATTGTTACCTAGATACTATTTTTTTTTCTTGACCTGTAGGTTGTCTGCCCCTTGTGTAATGGTTTTTTTTTTGTTTTATTTTTCACGGTGAGTCAAGCCACACAGACAGTGACCGGTCCTTGACCTATGTGTGTACCTCTGGTTGAAAGGAGGGTGGTTTTTTTTTTCTTTTCTTCTGTCTCTTTGAAGAGCGTTCTAGATCTGGGTGTTGATGACTTTCTGTTCTAGAAATTACTAGATATCGACGCGCGGTAGATTATATAAAGACCGCTCGCGTAACGTTGACAGACAGACATACGGAGACAGCCGTGAGACAGAATAGCGGAGACATTGCGTGACCCGTGCGTGGTATACCAATCGATAGTGTAAGTTAAGATTTTTTTCTTTTTCAAGGCCTTGCTTGTATTTGTAATTATATTTTCAAACTCTTGTATTGTAATATTTTTACATGCCATTTTTGTAAAAGGGTTTTGGTCAACCCTTCCATTTTGTATTGAGTGATATTTTATTAAATCTTAAGTTGATATTTTACCTTCCGATTTCTTGTGTCATTTTTTTTTTGTTATTCATTGTAAGTCTCTGATTAAATTCAGACTTAAGATAAGTGACACAACAGCTTTTCTATTGTCACGTTCCCCTAGGCAAGCCATTTAAAAATTAGAATTCAATTCGTAATACGTGACAATCAGTATATCTTAAAAGTGGACGACCAATGGCTCTCCTTTTCTGGCTTTTCTGTTAGATCACACTACAGAATGTCTTGTGGAAGTCGACCTACTGGCATTTCACAAACATGGCCAAACCAGCCAAAGCGTCTGCTGCTGGTAACAGAGCGTAGCGATTCCTCATTGGTTATTTTTATTTTGTAGCATTATTTTAAAGATCCCCATTAGGCCTCAAATGCTCAAATGTGGCATATTTTTAGCTTTTTTCCTGTCATAAAAAGGTTGACCATTTGTAGGCATGGTCGTCAGCAAAGGGCAAGTAGTAGTTTTTTTTTCTTCTTCCAATGCGTACAGAACCTTCGTAGCCCTCAAGAGCACTTTCCATTATCCTTTCACCCACTCGGGGAAGCAGGCGAATTTTAGTACAGAAATAACACAATTTGTCTAAGAATTCTTTACGTATGTTAATAATATATACAAATTATTTATACTTTAAATAGAGATGGTAATCGAACCAAACTTTTAAGGTTCGGGTTCGGTTCGGTTAGTTCAGATTTAAGTTCGAGTTCGGTTTGGTTCGATGACGAGTATAGTTAGGGTTTGGTTCAGTTCGGTCAGGTCTAAAGTTCAGGTTCGAGTTCGATGTTAGGTAATAGCCAAAACTAGGTACATGCAATAATGTTTAATTCCATTATTTATTAGATAAAACAGCGATACAAAACCTAAATCGGCCTGTGGGACATTTTAATTTCCAACACTCGTGTCGCCGGCCACAGAAAAGATACAAAAAAATTTAATTAAAAAAGCACTTTTATAAAAAAAAAAAAAAGTTTTGTGTATACAATTTGAAAAAGTTTCCCTTTCAGGCCTTACGATCAGTAGGCAGATGATATAAAGGTCATCCATCTTTGTATTCCACAGTTAACGAGGGTGTCATGTAACAATCACAACGGCCGACCGCCCTTACTGTTCACAGCTAACCAACTAACCAACCCATTAGAGCTGCGTGGTCTCAGAGATCCTGATATTAAAAATCTCCGTCTTCACCAGAATTCAAACCCTGGACCCCCCCCCCCCCCCTCGGTTCAGAAGTCAAGCGCCTCACGTCCCACGTGAATATAATATTTACACTAATTCATGGGATGCAGGAAGTTTATCCAAAACCAATTTCCCAAAATCCCATGTGATGAGACACAAAGATGAAGCACCGAATCTAGATGCTCCTCTGTGAGGCGATTACGCCACATTAGTTTCGCCCCTTTACGCCTGCTAAAGGAAGAGTTGCAATTACGTTTAGAAGGCTGATTCAACTTTGTATCACAGAGGTTCCGTTTGACTTGACATTTTTTTCTATGAACTCTAGCTGCAGGTTCGCTATGTCATCCAGCAATACTTCTGGCGGTATCAGTAGTCACTCCTACCAATTTCTCCCAAAGGAAAGAAAGAAGCGTCGTCCATGATGTTTGAAACTTCTTTGAATAGGTCTTTTCAGTCGTTGTCCCAATGCATGTTCCTCATAGCAGTTATCCTTTCTGTGATTTAAAAATTGCTTTTCGTACTGCAAATAATTAGCAAGAAATGAGCGCTATCAGATATGTCGGCGCTAATGGTAAATATGTGTAGATGTGCTGCTCTAGCTCCTAGTTTTTAATTGAGATTTCTAGTTTTAATGTGAAAAAAGAGCAGCGGCTTTAACTGCATTCTTACTTTCCAAACATATTTCTTCCATCCATGATAGTACCGCCCCTCTAAAACATTTCCCCCGTCGAAAAAAAAGACTTCATTTCACCACCTCTGTACAATACGTTACCTCCGACTCATTTTCTTGTCTCTTCTTGGCAAATATTCTCGTCTAATCTCTAGCTGTTTATTAACAATCTTTTTTGGTGGCTCAAACTAAGAATGCTGCTTATTTTTTATGTTTTCGATTTCATATTGCTGTTTAACGGCACACTCTTAAAAAGAAGCCTCAAGTATCTCTAAACCAACAAAAGAAATCAACTTATTTTCATAAATAAGGCAACGATCTGTCCAATTTTCCTGGTAGATTATACATTCAGAGTATACTTTTCGTTGTTTTTTTTTTGTTTTTTGTTTTATTTTTACACTCTCATTTTATTAACACACAAATATTAAATGTTACGTTACGGTACCTGTTAATATACTCATAAATACAAGTAGAAATAGATAAACGACAAGGCCGATATACAGTGAATCTGAAAAGACGACCCAAAATGATCCAGCTGAGTTTACCAAAAATTAAAAATAAATGTCTAGTTATCTCGCTAAAACTTTTTTTTTTTTTTTTGCTGAGTAAAAAATATTGCTAAATCTTTGAGTCAGTTCGGTCAAGGTAAGAACATTCCGTTCGGTTCGGTTCGTACCGAACAGTTCTAAAGTTCGGATTCAGTTCCGTTCGTACGTGAGGTTCGAGTTCGATTCGGATTTGGTTCATTCCCATTTCTATGTATTTATCATAATTACTAGTGACGAAAACTTGATATTTTAAAACATGACAAATTCTATGTAATTGTACATGAATTTATCATAATTAATAGCGGCCCCCGAAAGGGGAATAGACGTTTTAAGTTTTTGTTGGTTTGTCCGTCCGTCCCGTTTAGAGCTCAGAGAAAATGAAAATCCGACATCATGATATTTTAGAATTAGATCATTCAAAGTTCTGATGTCAAGATAAAAATATTGCACAGAAGTATTTTTCTTTCAAATCGCTTAATATTAATAAAAAAAACAAAAACAAGGTTACAAAAACAGTTTGTGTGGAAACACAAACTCAAAATCGGCCCCGGAAGTGGTCCACCCAGGCAGGTAAAAATGCAGGTTTCAATATTTTCAGAAAGAACATCAGAATTAAATTCAATCAAAGACAAATACAAATGACAGAGAAGAATGGAGAAAGCAGGTTGACAGATCTTGTGTGGTGCCCCAGCGGTCCAGCAAACCATAGGATAGGTCAAAGTGAATGTGAAATTGAGTTGAGAACCTGGCCTAACTGATGTCTTATAATGAATATCTAATTGATCTATTTATCTAATTGTTTTGTAAAGTGTCAATCTCTTATTCAAATCCTCAAGAAAAAAACATTTCCGTCAATCCGTCAAGGGTCAATCTCAAGAAGAAAAAAAACACATTTCCGTACAAAAAAAATATTTTTTTTAGTTAAGTGTTTTATGTCCACAGTGCGCTGTTGCAGTTCAAGCGATTATTATGAAAAAGTACTTGTTAATAGTTGTTTTAAATTATGCCAGACTTATATGTATACTAAATAGATTTTTCTCTTTAAAAAGTAAACTTTTTTTTTTCGTAAATGGTGTAATTAGTATAACAGAACTTACATAACTTAGCAATACAATTGTAAAAAAAATAAAAATAATTTTTTGCCAAAAAATCTAAAACCGTTAGCATAAATGTGTTTAAAAGATGGTACGGGATGATGTCCCCATCTACTAATGAGCCTCCCGTGTTTGTTACTATTAATACTGAATCGTTGTAAAAGTGCTATATTTCTATGAATAAAACTGCTTGCATAAGTGATTTTAAAAATTAGATTTTTCGCTTTTAAAAAAGAAAAAAGTAGCCGTCGCATTAAAACTTTGAATGGTCTAAAATTTTATGATGTTGGATTTTCACTATTTTTTCTAGTTTTTGAGATCTTAACAGGATGGACGGACGGACGGACAGACATTCCACACACAACTAATAGCGTCATTTCTCTTATCAAGGGCCGCTAAAAACATTACAAGTAAAAATAAATGCGTATTTCAAGCTTCTTTTTTTTTCGGATTATGTTTTAACTTACAATAACAAACAAGTTAATATATCTACGTCCAGACAATGTAACACTGTTGACCAGTCAAAGTTTTCGAGAAATTGTATATAGATCATGATCTTTTAATCTGTACATTGTGATATACCCACCGCAGCTCATCGATTATAATCATCGCAAATACAGGAGCATAAGCGAGTAGTCAGTACGAGATCAGTCACCAGTCACCAGATTCCCGAAGCATAGCCAAAGGGGCGGGGAGGGTTATTACCCCCCTCCTCTTTCAGAATTTTTTGACGTTGAAAAAATCGTGGAGGGGGGGGGCGGCAATTTAAATTTTGCACGCAGGCGGCCACAACCCTCACGGCGGCCCTGCTTAGAATAATTAGCATAGTAAAATTATGCAGGGTAGTATTTTATTTTGCAGGTGAATTATTACAATGCTTTCAATCTTAAAGTCTACTGTCCCATACCAAAACAATAACATTTAGAACTAATATAACATAAAGGCAACTCTTCAGATTGGTAGTCTGCACTAGATCGTTCATTTTCGTAATTACAAAAATATTTCTAAAATGACCTCCTTAGAAATTATTCAGCTGAGCAAGGCTCGATCTCCTGATACTAATAAAAAAAAAAGCTTTTCTTCTCAGTCCGAAGATTAATGAGTTGTAACCTACTTATTTTTCCACGACCAGCGGTCGATTTAACTTACTATTTCTTAATGAGTGGGGAAAAAAATGAAAGTTGGGCTAGTAGAAGTTTGGACATTTCTAAAAGTAACAGCGAAGTTGATATAGTGTCTCACTTAAAACGCTACTGTCCTGAGTTTAATGATTTTAATCCCGATAATGGCTTTTTTTTTTTCAACCCGATAAGATCCGTGCAGGGACCAAAGGTTTGGAACTCACTCACTACCCATTGACCTCAGACAGAAAACATGCTACACTATATTCAAAAAGCACAGTAAGACCTATCTGTTTAAAACTTTAAAGCGCGGGTGTAGGGTGTTAAAAAAATGGTGAAAAAAAAGGGACCCATAAATAAATATTTACGTATAAAGAAACAAATTGTTTTTACATTGTTGTCTTTTTTAAACGTTTCTCTTCTCTTTCTCAAACCCTCTACTTTCTTTCTTTCTCTCTCAATCACTCTCTTCTTTCTCAGGTACTCTCTTCCAGGGGCGGACAGGGTGTCAAAATTGGCCCGAGCATTTCTATAAAATTCGGCCCACTAATTTTCAATCATGTGATGGGCATCCATTTCTAGGTGTATCGGTCCTTAAAAATCATTGTTAAGTTTGATAATGTATCGATATGCATGCATACAGTGAACTCTATATCTGAATAAGCAATATAGCGTCTTTTTAAATCAGCAATTATGTAGGCCCTAAACAGATGAAGCCTACTAGTAACACTGTCTACATTCTACATTTTATTTTCGGAAAATGTGTTCGATTAAAAGAGTATTACACTGTAATGTCTGTGAAAGATTTTTTTTAACACGACGCTCAGAGGGCCATTTATAAAAATAATAATATAATAAGAATATAATAATAATAATATAATAATAATAAGAACTTGATATGTGCCATAGTGACTTCGATCAGGCCATTTCGGTGGCCCTGCCGGCCCATTTTGGGTACCGGCCCACCGGGTATTTGCCCAAATGTCCATATAGCCAGTCCGCCCGTGCTCTCTTCTCTCTATCATAGGCCTACTCTCACTATGCTCTAACTCTCTCTTTCTCTCTCTCTGCGATAATTTAGAGATTTCATTTATTTTATAAAAGTAGTTTTCTATATTACCTTAAAAAAAAAAACAGTTCCCTTTCAGAAAGTAGAAAGTACCAGAACTTTGCAGGCGGAGATCGGATTTTTTTATTTTTAGATCTGAGTGAGACGAACGGACGAACAGACGACACAACACTAAAAGCAATGAGGTTTTCGCCGAAACGTGCTGCTTCGTAAATTGTACGCATCAATGAGTGCTGCGTGAGAAAACGGCTTTTATTTTATGTAGTCTTATAGTTTTTCCGTCTGTTTGTCGTGTTCACTCTGTAGGCTGATTTTTTTTAAAGAAAATTATTTCGTTTAATTGCTAAGAAAGTAAAAAGCGAAATATTCAGAGAAAAATCCTTCTTACGGAAGTATATATCAAACCATAATAGACATCTGGTTGCTATTGCTGTTTTGATTGGTTATCCCTTTACGCCATTTAATTTGAAAAGGGAATGTGGATTATTGAACAAGCCCTGAGACAAGGTAAATAGATCTAATCTAGAACTAGAGGTCTAGATCTATTGATTGTAGTAGTAGATCATGTAGACTAGATGATCCGGATCTATCTAGTCTAGATCTATAATATATATTTAGAGAATCTAGATCAGAGTAAGAGTTCTATAAAACTAAAAGATCTAGATCTAGCACTACTAATCTAGATCTAGATTAGAATCTTGACCTAGACTAGAGGCTAGATTATTAGATTTTTAGATCTACTCTCTACTATTAGTTACTAGTGACTCTCACTAGTAGTACTACTAGTAGTAGTAGTCTCAGTCTAGACACTCTAGACTAGTCTAGATAATAATAACTTAAACTTAAATTAACAGATAAACTTAAACTACTTAAATTTAAAGTCGTCAAAGTGTCTTAACTACTTAAGTCAATAAAGAGTTAAGACTAAGTGAGTAAGTCACTAACTTTCACTAGATCTAGAATCTAAGTCGTCTAAGACATAAGTTAGGGAGGTGAACAAAAAAATTTTTTTTTGAAAAAAAAAATTTTGCTTAGTAAATCATTAAAGTACTTGATTAGAACTGTCCATCGATGTAAAAATTATGACTGTATGTTTAACGGTTAGAAAGTTGTGATTTTTTTTGACGCGTTTTTGCTTAACATTGGACCCAATGGAAAAAGTGTGACGACATTTTGTAAAATTCAACAAAAAACACGCACAGTTTCGTTAATTTTGACCTCACCATTTATTATTATATATCAAATGAAAGCTTATGCTGTGCCCTACAGAAGCCTGTTAATAATTTATATAATGCAAAAGTAATTAAGGTAAAAAAAAAAGAATAATGAGGTCACTAAACATTTTTTTTAACGATAATGCTTATAATTTCATTATTTTTAATAAACAAACACAAAAACATGTCTCAGAAGAAAGCTAAAGTTGTACATTACCTATCTCTATATTCATTTGTATATTAATTAACAAAAAAAAAAGTTCCACTCATCAATGATGGGTAACAAAGTCACTGATGACAACTTACAATCAATTGCTTCATTTGGATATAAAGTTTCTGATGTATGATACTGAATATGACATAGATGATACAGGCGATTCAATATGGTAATATGAGATATTAGCCATGACATGAGTTGTAGGCGGTAGTTGCAGATGATACAGTTGATTCAGTATGTCAAGATGAGGTATTAGCCATGACACGTGATGAAGGTAGTAGTGGAATGCAATGAAGATCTAGAGTGTTAGTACAACATTCATATAATACTGTTGATGGTGACATACATTGATAAATAGAGGTGATTCTTAGTAAGTTCAGGTGTTAACCATAGCATGAGTTGTAGCCAATAAACGATAAGTACTTGAATTCAATGATGGTCAACTGTTAGAACAATACGATGAGGTGTTAGCCATAGAATGGAGTTGTATACCAATGATCAATACTTGAATTCAATGAAGCTCTAGTTAGTACAATGCGATTATGACTGTATGTTTAATAGTTAGAAAGTTATGATTTTTTTTGTGTCGTTTTGGCTTAACATATGTTGACATGGAAAAAGTGTGATGAGAGCGTCTCGGTCGCTAAGCCAGCGAGACACACCCCCCGCTCAAAAAGTTAAAATTGAGTTTCGTAGAGGATAAATCTACTTATTAAATAAGAAATTTAATAGTAGATTTAGTATTCATAGTGAATTTCTAGCTCACAAATCTGATTTCATTTATATTTATGAACTTTACTTCTTTAAAATGTAAATATTGATGAAATAAACAAATTATCGGGTCTAGATCTACAAGAAATGTCAGAGAGGCGGGGACAAAATGGCGGCGTTGTGATGGCAGAAAATAACAAAATATTTAAAAAGTGGGATCAAAATAGTCTGAAACAATTATTTTTCAAATGCGCTTTAAAATTAATGCGACGATGATTAATTCACAAAAACTATTTGAATATATCCAGAATATTAGGCTTTACATTACCTCAAGTGGTTATAAATTGATGACGAAATTTCCTTATCAAAATTCACAAAAACTGTAAAAATCCCATAGCCCACAATGATAACCGTATTTTCAAGTTTTTGGGCGATGCGACGGATAAATCGCGATAAAACTTGGTAGAATTATAGCCAGGCATGATATCTACCGTGAAAAAAAAAATGAATGTTTGATGACTTTCCTGGACCCTGTATTGCTAAAAACAAAAAATGAGTATTTTTTATAATAAATATAAAAATGACAAATAACTTTAAAAAAAAACTTAATTAAGCTTTATGTAGGCCATTGTCTTAAGTAATCGATAACACAAGTTTAAAACTTCTCACATTTCATTCAAAAGTGTAATAAATTTGCAAGTGTGGCTTATGTGAAAAAAAGTCAAAAACGCAATCACAAATTTATCGGTCATTTTTTCCTTGTTCACTTCCGGGTATTTTCGGCTCCCTACATAAGTTTAAGACGATAACTGGATTATGGATAAGGGTATTCATAGACAGTGCAGTGAGACACAAGTCACTAGTCACGTGACTAGTCAGTCCCTAGACGCCTAGTGGACCCTAGATTATATATTAAGATATAATATGCATCTATGATCTAGACAATCTAGATGTAGATTAGTCCAGATAGATTTATCTATAACTTAAAAACTTCTTATTAAAATGTCACAATTTTCTTTTCATTGCACTTAATAGACATGGTGTCTCCCATTTTTTCACTGTAGCACCCGAAACTCCCATGTTGAATCATACCAGAAAATCTCAGAGATCTAGATATAAGTAGTTTTCTCACCAAAGTTTTGAATTATAATAAGAATTAAGCTTATTATTCTCAAGTTTGATCTAGAATACATAAAATACTATTTTTTAATCTAAGTTAATGTAAATCATTGTTTGTGGTGCTTCACGGGACACTAAACAAGTCTTGATCTAGATGTAGGTCTCGTGTAGATTTAAATCTACTCTATATTTCAATTATATATATATATAAATCTAGTTTTGGATCTTGTTCTTGGTGCATTAAAAGTCAGAAAGCTGCACCTTTTAGTCTATGATTAGGTTATGTTTGATGCTGCTATATCTAATATATTTGTTAAGGATTGTTGAACACACACACAAAGGCCTAGAACATTCATTTGTGGTTATAAAAAATTATTTTGTAAATCACTAATAAAAGAATAATTGATAATGTATTTTTACAGACTTTTAAAAAATTGTATTTCAGCATGTATTAACAACAAAAACTATATATATTTCATATTGGTGTCCCGTTGTTGCACCTGCAATATCTTGTGATAAAATAGTCATGTTATAATAAATGCTTGAATTATTGTTGAGATATTGCAGCAAATAATAGCCTATTAGATATATTTAGCTATAATGCAAGTATTGCATAAATCCTATTTTCTTATAAAAAATCTTATTTAAAAACTTTTACCAGTAGTGACACAGGTGCTACAGTGTCCCATTTTAAAATTGAGCGCAAACATAGCATAAGTGCTCAAAAACTTTAATGTCTTTATCTAGCTTTTTAATACAATAGAACGGTTTGAAAGGAATAAAGACATTCTTAGAGCATTCTTTGGCAGGCTTTTATTGATGAAGGGGAGAATCCGGAAACATACTTGTTTAAGGTTGATCCAGATATCGGCAAGCTTCTAGGAGCTTCGCAAGGCTTGATACGAACACAAATCAAGCAGATGGGTACCTTGCTTAGCAAGACGAACGAATCGATGTGTTGCCTCCCTGGAGTTATTGCAATATTGTTATAACCCCGCCTAGCACACTGCCATCCAAGATAGTGCAAAAGGTGGGCACTATTAGTGACAAGACTGGGAAGGTTGTTGACATTAAAGAAGGGATAGAACAATTTCCGCCCAAGTCTAGAGCTAATGAAGATGCTGTGCTCAAGGCAGATGTCCTATGTGTTTGTGATGTCTCCATGTGAATAAACATCTATATCTCGTTGAGTTGCCTCCCTTAAGTTTAAGTTATTACAATATCGTTGCCTCCATCAGTTGTAAACATATTACGTTGGTGTCTTGAAGTGGGATTATAGATGACTCAACAAGAGGAGGTAGGATTCGATCTCAATGGCATCCTTAAAACAACTAGACCAACTCTCGATTAAATAGCTTCAGGAGTCTGAAGCTTGGTGGTAGTAAGGAGGCTCGTCTCAGACAAGCCCTGATCGATGAAGAAGATCCAGAGACTTACCTATTTGAAATTGAGCCGAAGATTGTTAAACTTCCTCTGCAAGATTCAGGAAAAAATGGATGCAATGCTTAACAAATTAACAGAATGAGGAACAAGGTAGATGAAAGTGTATTGCAAGTTGAAGGCCAAATAGACCAATTTGATAAAAGGTTGACCCAAACTAAAGAAAGAATAGACTTGTTAGTAAAAGGAGCTGTTGCCTGTAGACTTGTTGGTGAAGGAGAAGTTGCATGGCCAGGACTGTGGCTGCACAAGCAGTGGTGACGGAGACGCTGGGGATTGGAGGGCCGTCTGTGACTGTAGTGGGCAATTCTTGTGGGTGTTTTTTCAGAGATGAGAAATATGACAACGATTGCTGCGACGATCGCAACTGGATTTACCAAATTGAAAGGAAAGAGACAAATGAAGAAAGTGAAGTCTGTTATGTGCTGAAGCTTTTGTTCCTGATATACCTGCAACGAGTACCTCAATGAGCCGGGCAGATCAAGACAACGTTGGGTCTGCATCCAAGCCTGTTGCTGTTGACCTTAAATACCTCTACTTATCTGATGGTGCTCACAAGAGAAATTCGAAGCTCGACAACTGCATCCAGAAGTTTAGCATGAACTGTAAGTGTGGTGCATCACACAGAGAATTTTGATGCCAAGAAAAACACCAACAGGACATGTGTACTTCTGTCATCATCATTGACATTGGCATAGATGAATGTCAATCAATCCAGGATAAATCTGAGCTGGCAAGATGAAGACATCTTCAATTTAAACTCCTGGATGTGAGACTGTTAGCTGAGGGTGACTGCGGCGCATCTGACTTCATTTGCAATGTGGCCACTATCTCTCTATGTGTCAAATGATCACATCATTGTCTCAAGAACAGACAGGCCAACTGGAAGAAGAGGAAGTGACAACTGCAGAGGACAGTGTAGATGACTTTGTTTGGAACACTGTCCCTGCTGTCTGTTGCTCCCACTAATCAACCTCCATCTGAACTGTCTAACCTCTACTGCACTGTTTCTTTTCTGGACGAAAATTGCTACAAAGGGGGCAATGCACACCACCATCCAAGATAGTGCAGAAGATGCGCTTTATTATAGATTAGACAGAGAATGATTTTGACATTAGAGGAGAATAAGTTCTGCTCAAGTCGAGAGCTAATGTTAATGAAGATGCTGTGTTCCAGGCAGACATTTTTTGTATATGTGATGTCCTTATGTAAATAAATATTGTTGAGTTCTACAGTTTTTACAGAACACTTGTGAGTACTTAAAGTGGAAAAGGGAATATCTGTCTATATATACATCTAGATATTGTTATAAATTCCAGGAAAGCACTCGACAGAGGAATAATAACAGTGATAAGGATTTTAATGAATAAATAAATAACACACGTAAACCACAGGATGTCAGGCTCTTCTAGATCTAGTTCGTTCTTTTCAAAATAAGCAGGCATTCACCATCATGTCTCTATTTCTTTCCTCCTATTTTTCCACGCTCGTGTGGAACAGTGTCTAGTGCGCACCATGTATCTCAGTGCTGACCATATATCTCTGTGCAGGAATAGAGTTACAACAATATATAGAATAAAAAAGCTGAAGAATAGTCAGAGTTAAAAATAAAAAGGTAAAGTTTCCTTTTCAGATCTTGCAATCTATGGGACAGATGATGATAAGGTTACCTGTCTCTATGGCCAAGGCTTAACAAGCAGCCTGTGCTGTTGCCTGCACAATGACCAACCTTCTTTACTTTCCCCAACTTAAGTCAGGGTACCATTTAGAATTGGGTGGACTCAAGGGAGCCCAAAATCCTGAATTTCAAAACTCCAGTCTTCAGAGATTCCAACCCAGGATCCTAGGTTCAGAAGCCAAGCGCTTAACCACTTGGTCAGAGAGTATTCATATGTGAGACTTATTTATGGGAGTGTAAGGGATACTAGGTCACAGGTCATAAGTATGTGTGAGTGGGGGGTTCTCTACTACACAACAAATAATAAATATTTATATATTATAATAAATATAAACATTATGTCTCAAAGCATCATAGGCCTTATTTATTTTGGGGATATTTTTCAGAAAATGTAAGATGCAATCTGAGATATGCCCCATTGCTTGGCAAGCTTAAAATTGCTTCAACAGTGTAGGGACTGTATTTACACAATAATGAATTTAACATTTTTAAATTGTAAAAATTGTGCTCAATGACTTTCATTATGTAATAGTCCAACACCCTGGAAGCAATAAATTCATTACATGCATTGTATAGAGTTATCAAAATATTCTGGTTAATGTAATAATTGTTGGAATTTTTAAATTTTTTTTTTAAAGCTTGTGGTAAGTAATTATTAGGGAACCTTGCTTGTACGACTGAAGATTGAAACAAATCTTCAAGATGGAAAATGCATGGAGGACAAATTTCCATCTGGCATGTAGTTCTCTTCTTATACCATTGGAAGAGTGCCAGAAAGCTGTTGACAAAGCGTTTGCAGACATAGAACTTGATTTCACATGGTTAGAAGAAATTAAAAATGAAGCTTTTATGCTGTTTTCAAAAAAGAGGTAATTTTGATAGTTTATAAGGTCTAGTTTAGTAATTGTTAGGGTGTACACTATTTTTTAGAGTGTTTTAAAGAAATTATATATAAATTATAAATAATGACATTGCTATTATATGACATGTATTTATTATTGTCTCTGTTACTTATTACAGAAACAAATTAGAAATAATGCCAAAAACTCCAAGTCAAAAACTGCCTAGACAGAGGAAGACAAAAAGGAAACTATCTGAGCTGAATGAGGATAAGGAGAATGAGTTAAATATTTCAAATTGTGTTCCTACAAAGCTGAAGTTCGAAGGGTGCAGGTAATTGAATTCAAAGCAAAAAACTTTTATAGTAAAGATTTTTAACTTGTAAACATATTTTTTAGTCAGTTTATTAACGAAATATGCATCAATAAATAAATTTAATATAAATTTGTAGCTTTAATATAAAACAAGTGTAATTTTATGAAAAATGATTGATTTCAACTATCACCTTTTGAAAAATAAAAAAAATTTGTTGTAAACTCCCTGCAAATGGACATACACAAGCCTTGTTCATTACTGTGCTATTTATCTTACAAGCATTAAACATGTGTTTATAATAAACACATAAAAAATTCTCATGTGCTTGTCCTGGTAGTTCTAGATTCTAGACCTAGAATTGCATTTTTAATTTAATACAAATGAAATAGATAAATTCTTTAGATAACAGGTTTAAAACAGCTTTATTGTGTCTATTTCTAATTGTTTTAAGAAAACAATATTTTTTAAAATGTAATTTGTCATTGGTAATACATGTCCTAATGTGGAAGTCATGTTGCAAAAGTGAGAAAGTTGTATTAACTTTATGTATTATTATTGGCTGAGTTGCATGTAATATATTACTATCCCTTTTCTAACATCTTAAAACCATTTGTTGCATTAAATCTTACCAATGTTTAAAGCAAAAAAAGAAATTATTCATATAAATTTTGCAAAAATAATTAGACAACTTTTTATTTATTCTGAAGGTAACATAAATTATCTTTTTGATCTGTTTTAAATGAAGTCCCAATGAAGACAGATTAGCCAGTGAAGAGACAGAGGTGAAAAATGGTCGCCCTGTTAGAAACTGCAAAACTACTAGACCTAATTACAGCGAGGAAGATGATGACAAACCTAAAAGGGTGGTACGCCAATCTAGGAGACAACTGAATAAATCTCAGGCTGTTAAGAAGACAGAAATCAGTCCCAGTGTCAAAGATAGGACAAAAGCTTATGAAGATCTGATCAAGAAGAGTGCCACTAAAAGTCCTGTACCCACTTCACTGACCAGGAATGTTGCATGTCATGACATGATGACACCAACCAGCACTAAAGAATCAGCTGTGAGCAGACAGGCGTCCACGCTGCCAGCACAAGCCAGTGAAGTAAAAGTAAAGAATGGAGCACCAAAGGACAAACCTGATTTGAAGATCACCAAACAAGGGGAAACAGTACAAGTAAACTCCAAAGTAAAAACACATTATATTGGTAATATGAAATTTAATGTATTATATTCTCAAACTCTTGGTTGACAAAAAAAAATGTTTAAAAAAAATCCACAGCCTACTACTTTTTCAGTCAAACAACTTTTTCAGGAACATCTACGATATAAATTGACAGTTTGTCTTTGTAACTGACAACACTTATTTACTTCTTCTTTGCATCAGCAACTGACTTGTCTTTTTCTCCTCTTTTTTTTTAAATACCTATTCTAGCGGATATGACCATCAGCTGGCAGGCCTTAGTTTGGGTATTACTGATCTACTGGACTGAATTTAGATATATATATGTCAAACTTGGAGAATGTTCCCTTCACATTTTTTTTTATTTTGACATGAAACTAAAAGTAGAGTGTGAAAATGGGTTTACCCTTTCAGTCAACATAGTCATATCAAATATGAAATACAGTGAATACAAGTTTACTATATTTTAAGTTTCATTCTTTGACAGAGGTACAATTTAGATACTTTTTGTCTATTTTTAGTGCCCTCCTGTTGTGATATGGACATTAAACATACACTACTGTTTTTGCTATGATCTAAAGAACATTTATGCCAAGTTTTATCCTGATTGATTTAACAATTTTTATTTTGAACATACATAGGCCTTACTTTCTGCTTTACAGTTATAGATCATTCATTAAAAAAAAATCCAAATTGCCAATGCTTGCTTGAAAAAAAAATGGAAAAAAAAAATTGTGTATAGATAGATTTCAATGAAATTATCACTTTGCTAGAGAGATGTAGATTTGTTTTGTTAGGAAGGTTTCTTGGGCGAGTGAATCTTTGTAGAGCTGCCATCTTATCTAATCTTGGTCATAAAAGTTCCTTTTAGGTCTACTGTTTTAATGGACTGATGTAGTTAAGTTTGGTCTCACAATGCCAGAAAGATGACTTAAGAATTTTTACTTAAAAAACATAGTGGCTGATAGTAGATTGCTTGGCTGGTGAAAGTTTGGTCTCACAATGCCAGAAAGATGACTTAAGAATTTTTACTTAAAAAACATAGTGGCTGATAGTAGATTGCTTGGCTGGTGAAAACTGAAAAAGCGATTTAAAGTTATTCCTGACTTTTAATAGGTGTCATTTAATTACTTTCTTTCTTATATCAGCTGCACTTGATGTTTTGATTTTGTTAGTCTAAATCACAAGAGCTTTAACTTTCATTCATAACTTAAGTGAAATCTACACATTTCTTCTTAATCTTTTATTTGTAACAGTTTTATGCTATTCTGTGATTTGCAAAAGAAAAATGTGATCATTTCAACCCTTTTTTTTTTTACTTCATTGTTATATATATGCTTAAAAACATTATTTGAAATATAAAGTATTCTTCATAATATATGAGGCTCAAAATATTAGTAAAATATTTGAAAACTTATTTTAAAAAATACCAAAAATGTTAATTTTGAATATAATTCCTTCTTTTTCTTTTTTATTCTGCAGGTAAATGTAGAATGTCAGCTTAGAATGACAGAAAAGGACAATTTAGAACAACATGGATCTTCTCTAGATGAAACACAAGTAATGGTGACAGAAGTCTTTGAGATTGAGGCACATACTAAAGCTGTGAAACTAAAAGAGTTTGAGATGGTGAAATCAAAGACTACATCTATTATAGAAGTCAGCCTTGGGTCAAAAACAGATATTCAGCAAATTGTTGCTGAAGAAATAGACAAAGTAAGTGATCAGCAGAGTAGACCAAAGAGTGACCAAAGGAAGAAACAACAGAGTGACCAAAAGAAGTCACAGAATGATCTGAAAAAGAACAAGCCACAAGTTTCAGAACTAGATGTAACACAAGTGGTTGTTACTGAAGTTTTTGAAATTGAAAATGAAAAGCCTGCTTTACTGAAAGGGTCAGAAATGGTAAAAATAAAAACAATACCCTTAGGAACAACAGATGAATTGCAGGATTCCAATAAGAACATCAATAATAGTACTAATGAGACTGATAAATCTTTGCCCTGTACAACTAATGTTGATACAATTTTCATAAAGCCAAATGATGTTGGTAAAGCAGGTACTGCAGCAACCAGTAAATCCAAAAAGGAATCTGCTTCCACCAAGACAGATGAGGAGATTGAGGTGGGTAGATCTACTCGTACAAGAACTAGGGCAATGCAACAGAAACAAATGGAGAAAAGTGTGAAAGACCAGGAGGACACAACAAATAGGAGCACAGCAGAATCACAATCTAACTTGAATGCAACTTTCACTAAGGAGGATGATGGATCAATGGCCAGAACAACGCGTACAAAGACTCGTTTAAAGAAAGAGCAAGAAAATAAAGAAATTGAGACAGAGACTGAAGGGGCTCGGACAAGAACAAGGGCAGCTAAGCTGGCTGTAACTACTGTTTCTGCAGCCAGTGAAACAGTGAAGCCTAATCTGGAAGACAAATACAGGTGAGTCAAATGACACTCTCGTTAACAGTGGACCATAAAAACAGATGACCTTTACATCATCTGCCCCATAGATCACAAGGTCTGAAAGGGGAACTTTACTTTACTTTACAAATGAAAGTAATGTTGTATTTAACTTTCACACAAAAAAATCCTTTATTGATTGTTTCAAAGGTTGATTTTTATAACCATACTTTTACTTTGTTGTATCAAAATCTTAATATCAACATTTGAGATTTGCTTCTAATATATAGTGAAACTTGTCTTGCTTTTTAAAGTTCATACTAAAAGGTACATTGTTGTAAAATATCTGTTCATTGTTTATGTATAATCTATCTGTAGATGTGGCTTGAAAAGACCAGTTGAAGAGAGAGGGTTATCTCCATGTCCAAAACGAACTCGTTCCTATCAGCTAGAAAAACCTATAGTAAGTTTTTATATTCTTTTAACCTCTTTCTTTAAATAATTTGGTCACTGGCTTTCAAGCCAAATGTGTTTTTAAAAAAAAGTAACATTCTTTTTGTTTGGTAGTTATAATGTGACCACTAGGCTCTTGATTCGAATGAAAACTGTATAGAGATATTACAGAGATTACCCTGGTAACTAATGTTACCAAACATACTTGTAATTTCTGAATTTAAGATAGGTAGCTAGATCTAGTATTGTCTGAATTAAGATACATATACACAATACTTAAAAAAATTATCAAGTTAATTTTTTTTTAAATACCTATTCTGCTTTTTTTTCATAGGAAGTTCCAAATTCACCATCAAGGATAGAAGGTAAATTGTATATTTATAGTTATAACTATTTGGTAATTGAAACCTATTTAGTCTAACAGGTTTGTTATGAGAAACAAACTTTAAGATGATTTGATCAGCACTGTTTTGTTTCCCACAGCTATAAACAAAGATGTTCTGAAGTCTCCAAGAAGGGTGAGATTAAGTTTCTTATCTTAGTATGATATTATCAGTTGAAATATTCCTATCCTGATGACATTAGTGCAATAATGGCTTAACACCTTAGCACTAGTTGGCTATTTTCACGTTTGATAGATTTGGTTTTTTTTCAAAAGTTATAACTTTAAATAGGTAAAAAAATGCAGTCTTATTATTACAACAGATGTCACCACCTAGCCTACTTTAAAAAGTTGAAATGCTTTGACATTTCTGGGCCATTACAAGAATGGATCCAGGCTTTCATAATTGATAGAGGGTAAACAAATCATAAATGGCTCTAAATTACAACTAATATTTTACACTGAAGTGTCCCACTACTATTACAAATTTAACTAATAAAAATCCTACTTTTGTAGTGTTTCATTGTATTCAAAAGAAAATCATGATTGCTTTATTTTGTCAAATTTGTTTTCTGGAGAGAAAAAGGGCTGTATATAACATTTATTATGATTTATATCACCTTGTTGTGTTCAGTTCAAAGGGTATGTGTGTGATCAAAGCTATACTATACATATCACTAGCCTTTCTAGTTCTTTTCATTTTATTCAGGATTTTTTCTTCTTTTCAGAGTCCAAAAGCATTTAAATTCAATAGTGCACAGAAAAAGATTTCTGGCTTTACAAACAGGACCCCAGGCTTTGGTATGAACACCAGCAGACTGTTCACCTTTGTCAAGTCTACTCCACAGAGTTCTGGTCAAATACACTCATTCTTAAAGAGGAACTCTCCATCACCAGTCTTGACTATGCAGGTAACATAATTTTTTTTGGGGGTGAGGTTTTTTTTTACACAAATTTATAAGAAATTGTCTAGCTTAACACTTAAAGAGTCACGTCACCTTCGTCCATAGGTCTTTTGGCCGGTGGGGGCACCACATATGATCTTTCTTCATTCCTCTGTATTTTGCCAGAATTAGTCACTTCCATTCTTGGATATTGTCTTCCTGTTGTTCCTTTTGTCAGTCTCTTTCTTTTCCCTTGTATGGTTCCCTGCATAAAAGTCTTTGCGAGCCTTGTGTATCTTAGTATTAAATTTTATTTGTTTACATTGGTTAGAAAGACATCATGGAGCCTGATTAACACTGTCATCCAGTTTAGGATTTCCTCGTTTGTGATGGAGCATTCGTAGGTGATATCTAGAATTCTTCTCTAACATCTTGATTCTATGGCTAGGATCTTCCTCTCTAATTCTGCATGATTCACAAGCATACAAGGAGGTCCATGGCCAAGGAGGGACCAGTCCGATTTTTGATATGCATTGCTATCTCTAATTTAATGAAAGTTTTGTAATATACATATATATATATATATATAATAGTCTTCAATATATGTTTCAATATGAATCAGTTATATTAGTCTTAATTTGTGATATGCACATCATACTAAATGAATTTGTAGCTACCTTACAAATTCAGGCCTTTAATACACACAAGTTTTCTAAATAGATTGTTTTTTATTTGTAAATGTACACAAATAATGACAACAAACTGTTATAGGCTGTAGAATGTTTGTTCCCTCTGATGATTGTGTCAAGTTTTATTTCTGTAGGTGATTCAGGAACAAAAGAAAAAGAGGATGTTGGAGAAAGAAACACGGGATATTGAACGAATGAAGAAAGCTGCAGAAATGAAGAAGAGGAAAATTGAGGAAATGAAAAGGTTACTTGACTTTCCTTTGTTTGTTTTTTTCGTTTTTTTTTCCTTTGAAATTGAACTAACTCTTTCTCTCTGTAATTATTTATCACATTCTAGTGGAATCAACGTTGGTATAGTCAGTTAGGGGAGAAAGAGTTAAAATGTTGTTAACTCATTAGCTCCTTCTGCAGTTGGAAACGTTTTCCCGTTTTTGTCCTAAACCGTTGTAGAACGTTTCTAAAATCCCCTTTTCAATATACTTGATTTAAACTTTTTAAAAAGAAGATTTAGTCTAGTCTCGTTGCAAGCGTGATTACAAATCATTTTGGAGATTACTGATACTATTTTTAATAAAATCGGTAAGGTTTTTATTTTTTAAATAATTTTTCAAACGAACAGGCCCATAGCCCCAGTGTATAGGTTTTTTTATATTCTAGTGGTATTAAACGTATATATTTTTTAAAACTAAACATATAGTTCTATTTTTTAAAGTTGTTTGTTAGATTATATGTATTAGATCTTCAATTTGATTATTATTTTTTCAAAATACATATTTTTTAGGATTTTTTTAAATACGAAGTTAGCCCTCCTTGCTTAGGACTTTGGAAGGGTTTTTTTCAACCAGAAATAGGAGCTATTGGGTTAATAAGCATTTTATAGGCTCTTAAAAATAAAAACTGTTAAAAGAGTTTGTTTTTTTAATCATGAAACCATTTATTGAAAAAAAAAAATGAATAGCCATCAAACTTTTATCTAGACAAGGTGCTGCCATTTTAACTGGATTAAAAAATCTTAGGGTGTACACCATTTGCACTACTAATAGCTTGGTTTTCTCTCTAAACACAAACTGTCATAACATTTATCTGCACTTTGTGAATTTTTTAAGCTCATCCAATGCCTCATTCTGAAAAACGTGTAGTTAGATTTCACTGACCAATCAATTACTGCATTTTATCTAGAATCAGGGAAGAAAAGGAGCGCAAGGTTGCAGAGATGAAAGAAAGAAAGCTTCGGGAGGAGCAAGAGATGAAAGAGAGGCTGAACAAGAAACTGGAGGAACAGTCTGCCATGAATGAGAAAATGATGGAAGCCAAATTAAGAGAAGAAAGAGAGAAACAAAGACTAAGGTATTGAGCCACTCAGCCACCACTCCCCGATATAATCCATTCCTACCTTTTAACAGTCCAATCTATAAACAAACCATTAAAAACAGCACTAGAATTTTAAGTACCAGTATTACATGAAGTTAGCTCTTGATATGTATAAATTACTTTAATTAATAATTCTACAGACTTAAAAAACAGTTGGAAGCAGATGCCAGAAGAAAACAAGAAGAGGAAGAAAGATTGCGTAAACTAGCAGAACAGGTACTTAGAATATTCAATTCAAAGTTTTAACAGCCCTCATAAAATGACATTTTAGTTAAACTTTCACTAAGAGTCTTTTAAATAATAATTTACTTGATTTATGACCTGACAATGTCTGTCATCTTAAAATTGTATTTAACAACTTTCTTTAAGCCTTTACGTTTCATAATCTTCCAGGAAAAAGAACGCTTGAAGCAACAAGAAGAAGAAAAGAAATATTTGGCCCAGGTTGAGGCTCAGAAATTAGAAATGCAGAAGTTGATCAACAAACACAATCATACCTTAAAAACCAACGTGAGCAGTAGCAGCCTAGTGACTCAAACAGCTGCGCAGGATAAATCTCTCAACAGGTAGGTGCTTTGTCTCTTTCATACACTTTTCAAAACATTGAATTTAAAAGGAGTCATTTATTTATCAGTCTTAATGTAGTCAGCAGGTAATAACAGCAATAGGTTCTATTGTTTTTCACTTTCTGCTATTAGCTTACACTATCTTCATGTGTGGGTGGAAGGGAAAAGTCCTTTGTCAAAAAGTTGGAAGTCTGGAAATTCCTTGAACAATACATATTGTTGGTTTGACTCCTTTCTGGTCATTTTTTGTTTTAATAACAATCTGAACAGATCTGATTGAATTGGATCTCTCAGATCAGAACTGATTCAATCTTATCCATTTTTACTTGAACATTTTTGAGACAAGATATTGGACCGATGTGCCTAAAACCTAAAATTTTAAAAATATCACAAAATATCAAATACTTAAGATATTGGAACAGAATACCAGAATGCATTCCTCTCTAAAATGTTTCTACTACTTATGCCTTTTTGGATATAAAGTGTTTGTTACACCTTCTAGAGAATTTTGAAGTTTTGTAGTCCTTCTTTGATTTTGTATAAAATTAAATCATGAACCAGATCAGTTATGCATCATGAATTATCGTTAAAAATATATTCACTATTATTTTGTTAATGTTTTATTAGCTATGACTTGACTCCAGTGAAGGATAAACAAGTGAATATTGCCAATAAAGATCCAGAAAGCTATGATATTGAAGACATGGGGTCTGATGAATCAACGGATGATGATGAAGCCCCAAAGAAACAGATTCCAAAATGGGCCACAGGTAGGAGTGCGACTATTTGTGTAAATATTGTGGTCGCTATACCAAAACTTGCCAACTATATAGCCAAGTCTTTTAATCTACACCAGCGGTTCTCAACCTTTTATGCTCGGCGACCCCTTTTTTACAATCCCCCACTCTGCCGCGACCCCCCTCCCCACACACACATATAGCAATATAAGAATAGACAATAACAATCCACATTTTTGATGGTCTTAGGCTACCCCTGACAAAACGTCAATCGACCCCCAGGTTGAGAACCCCTGATCTACACCATGTTAATTCCCTGCCAGGTTGATCATTGTGCTGGCTACTCAGTTCAAGTGTATACCATTATTCTCTTATTTTGTGGGCTTCTTCAACCAGTGTTTGCATCCTATCATATGGTACTGATGTTCTTTGTAAACTATGTTTTTGCCAGCGTATAAAATCAAACAATGTGACTTGTTGGATGAGTGATTGTGGACTAGTGGATCAGACGGATAAATTTTCCTTCAGAGACTGGCACATTTTCCTCAATCTATCCTGTCCAAGTCCAGACAACTAGGGAGAAGCAGTGTTCAATTCTATTTACCTCATAACCTGTTGAATTTAGAAAGAAATGTATAATTATTTCTTCTGATGTCATAGACAATAAGGTTGAAGGATGACAAAAATATAACTTGACAATATGGTAGACCAGGTACGCATATTTAGAATTTGAGTGAAACCATATTAGGAAACAAAAGTGTAAAATGTCTAGAAAAGTCAATTGTACTATCAGTAATGCACACATAAAGATGTTCTTGTCTTAACT
Source organism: Biomphalaria pfeifferi (assembly GCA_030265305.1). NCBI lineage: Eukaryota > Metazoa > Mollusca > Gastropoda > Planorbidae > Biomphalaria > Biomphalaria pfeifferi. The sequence continues at coordinate 1,982,668 of JASAOG010000117.1, forward strand.
AAATCCATTTGGTGTTTAGGACACAAGCAGGTTTCTCTTATTAGAGTAGTTCTAATCATTGATTGTAATATATATATATATATCACATTTGTTTTTAATTGAGTTCTTAAATGTTGTTTGTTTTTTTTACATTTTATGTAACCAAAATCAAAGAATTTCTTGCCCGGTTCTGAATATCACATAAAAAGTTTGAAATGTGAATATATTATTTATAGTAATTTGGCCAGAGCATACAATAGTTTTTTTATTTTGCTTTGGGATTAGTTAGGCTCTTAAAGCCATTTACTGGCTAAGCAAAGGGCAGCTGAAGGCAAGAAAGGCTGTCATATTTGTAGAAATTCATTCTCTTTCATATAAACTATACACATGTGCATCAGTGGGTACCAATCGAAAGTGACAAACTCTGTAGTCAAAAGCTTGTAGAATCTAAGAGCACATGAGAGTCGCACAGACTTTGCCTTTGCTTGGTGGAGGTTTCCCTGCCCCCCTCCCCCCTTTCCTAAATGCTGTCTTACTGAATGGCAAGCATTCACTGTGGGCGACCAGTGTTTTTAATCCTGAGCTTTTACAAACTTCTCAAGTCCTTACTCAAATAGAATTGGATAACTGATAGCTTTTGTTAACATTTTAACTATCCATTTGTATCATGAGATATTATTCTTTAACTACATGGGATAGGTTAGATTTGCATTTCAAATAGTATTATTTATTGATGTTAAAACATTTTCTATCACAGGTATAGATTTGAATGTAGCACTAATCAGACAACATGCTAACCCACCAGACCTGTTTGCCTTGTTCAGACATTGTTGTTTAGAACCACCTGACTTGGAAAAAGTTTTTAACGGGACGAAGAAACGTAGATACAAGGAAAGGACAAGCTCTGCAATTTGGAATTAGTTGGGTTTTTTTTTTTTGTACATATGACTGCCATTGACATTTTGTCTTTTCTGTGTATGTTTCAGAAATTGTTATAACTTAAATATTAGTTCTGTTTTGTAAAAAAAAAAAAAAGCATATGAACTGGTTTATTTAGCAGAAAGTATTATTGCCCACCCATAAAATTGACTTATCCATAAATCATTTTAAGACAATTTAGTTTTTGCTGACAACTTTCAATTGGTAAGAAAACATGATTCCGGGAATTTTAAGATTTTAGAATTGGGTCAACTAGGAAAAGTTACGACAGGAATTTGTGATGGCAAACTAATACCATCATATACACTTGGTAATGTGAATGTATATAGGCTATTACAATTTTATTAACTCCCCCTGTCATAATTTTGGCCATGCTCAGTCGTAAAATGACTATGTCTCACAGGATGAGATAAGAGCCTCTGCATTTTCTTTGGTCAGAATATTGACGTCCTCGCGCCAGTTCCCCCCTTTCAAAGCAGCTAATGGGACATCAATAAACCAATGCTGTTTATTATCAGCAGCCTCTTAGAATCTTCCAGTGTGTAGTATTGTGTGCTACAAATTCTCTATGGGTCACTGGCTCCTGGTTTGGATTCAGAGTTTCTTTTGTTTAGGTGGGTGGTCAACCAAGGCTAACGAGTCCCACCTGCCCTGCACATCATAGTTAATAATAAACAATAAAAGGTAACTTTGCTTATCAGTTTATATTTTAAATGACAAATAATAATTTTAAATACTTTTAGTTACTACAGCACTTATTGGGAAGACTAGGATCCTATAAAGGAGGTGGAATGTAGCTTTGAGTTTATCCCACTCTATCTTTCAAGTGTAATGTATAAGTATAATGTACATAATGATATAATCTAATCATGTAAACAATATATCTAAGGATTGAAAATGTAATGATTCTCATAGAACACTGTAAATACTATGTTTTTAAAAAGCTTTTCAAGTGTGGATGAAACAAGAAATATTGATGAACAGAGTTGTCTTTTTACAGACTATTAATTGCATGGAATCAAGACTTCAAAAAACTTTAAAGCTCGAAGCCTTTTTTCTTTATTCCATTTAATTCTGTTTTAAAATGTTTTGTAACATCTTTATGACATAAGTATTGATTATAATAAGGCTGGCTGCATGGTTGTGTGGCATGCACTCTGTACTGTTATCTCAATGGTCCTGGGTTCAAACCTTGCCCACTACCCCCCTGCTGTCGTGCAGGAGGATTGGACTAGGATGTAATAATCTTCGATTCTGAAAGAACATTCAAAAAAAAAAACAATAACATTATGAAACAAGCAAAACAAAGACTTGTTAGGTAGGGTAAAAATAATGTCCCAGTCTGAACATTGTCTGCCAATTCATTAGTAAAATAGTAGTGTCACTGAAGTGTTTTAGTTCTTAAAGATAACCTGCGTGTTATAATGATGTGATGATAGTTTGGCTGCTTTACATTGATTTAGAATGTATTTTAAGATCTCATGGTGTGTGCAAGAGTTTTAGTAGCTGTTAATAAAATTTGTATAAACATTAAAACTGTGTCTGTTTATCTATTGTGCAGTCATTTGTAAAGTGAGACTTGAGGATTTGTTCCAAGACAGGTTTAAATATCCCAGCTAATTAATCAGTGTCTAATCAGTATCTTGACTCCAAAAATATATTGTGTTATCATTGAAGTGACCAAGAGGTGTACAGTTTTGTTAGTGCATATGTTGTTCATAACAAAAAAAGCATTGTTATTGATTAAGTTAGCTTCTTCTTTTGCATTCTCAATTATTATGTTGAAGTGTTAGAAGACTAGTCCATTAAATGAGATGGACTTCGCAGCAGTTTCCAAATCAGGCAGCTCTCCACTTATAGATTTTCTTTTAGGTCATTTTGAAGCCAGTGTCTTTTTGGACCTCTCAAGAATGCAGTTTTGAAGAACATTGTCGGCATTCTCTGTTAAGCTTATAATGGTACCAAAGTAAGTTTAAACTACAACTTAAAATGAAGAATTGAACCATTAGGTTAAAAAAAATATAGCGGTATTAACTGACAATACAATTTAAATGTTCTCTAATGGAAATTGTCCATTTCAAATTTGATAATACAGCTACTTAATAAGGCTTGTCTTCGAGTTTGAAGATTAATGAGGAATGTAGCATTTTCCGTGGCTATGCAGCCTTAAATGCGACCTACAAAATTTTGCCACATCCAGCTATATAAACACCTTTAACAATAGGCAATATATAGGACAATAATAATTACAGATATAATTTTCTCATTTATAATTTACTATTGGAAATTTTTGATGCAGGTATAAAGGAACAACACAATCGTATGAATAAAAAGTATGAAATAAAGTACAAATGTAACAGCAAATTATACAAAAATACTTTGAACACATAGAGAGGTTTCCGATAAACAAACATCTCCCAAACTGGAGGTTATCAAAAGAAAAAAATAAATAATTCAAAAGCATGCACACATTTTTATTTATTTTTTTGTTTGTTCAATGTGGCAAAAAGTCTGTGGTGGTCAATACATCAGCAACTCTGTTTATTTTCATTTTTGGTTTTACGTAATTTTTGTTTATTTTGTTTATTATAATAGTTTATTTTAAAATGGGGGGGGGGGGGGGAGGGGCTGTTGACGGACAAGAGCAAAATGTTTTACTTCCATTCAGCTACGTGTTTCCACTGTCTTCTTTCAAATATTCGAGTAGATCTAGAACACATTTTAAAATCTTCCTGATTATTCACTTTGCTCTCGTATAGATCTAGGACCTCGCTGTTCTAGATTCAATCTAGATTTATAAGTTTCGCTGTTGATTTTTTTTTTTTTTTTAATGATTTCGGTTTTAGATTTTGAACTGCACTAATGAAGAAAATCTGGACTTCTGTGTCACTGCCTGTCTTGGTCATAGGTCAACATACAAACTAGACTCAATTCAACATATTAGATCTACCTTTACCATAATAATAATAAAAAAGCAACAAAACCTAGATCTAGGCTAGTTTATTGATCTAGGGTCTGATAAATACGCAACTCTTTTTCTTAAGCAAAGCATTATTTTTTTTTAAACGGAAAATTCAATTATGTGTGTTTGGGGTTTGCATCAATGATAGTAAATTGTTTGAAAACAAAAACGCCGTCCTGGCTATTTGTTCATATTTACTTTTTTTTTGTTTTTTTTTTTAAACCTTGTCAAAATGTCTCGCAATGCGAATGACAGCAATAATTATAGCCAAAGTTATAAGCTAGTTGTTGTTGGAGGAGGAGGTGTTGGGAAAAGTGCCTTAACTATACAATTTATCCAGGTATTGTTATGAAAAAAAAATTGATGTTTTTTTAAGAATATCATTGTTGGGCAATATCAAAACAACCGATTATCGATAATAGGCGTAGCTGCCAATGAACCTATTGAAGAGATGCTGAGTATAGACTATAGTCTACTGACTTGTTATATCTATAGATCTAGATCTAACTAGTCTTTATTTTAACCGGTTATAATAATACACAAAAGCAATCTAGATCTAATTCCAGAAATGACTAACTAATGGATCTACTCAGACTCTGTCTCCTGAGTACCCAATCCCATTTATATATTATATTATAATAACTATATATTTAAATCTAGAATCTAATTATTTAATCATTTACCAGTGACCACCATAATCATTTAATGATAATCCACTGTCACTACCACCAGCACTGGCAGCAGTGTGAAGTACCATTCAGATTCAAGTCCATTGTAAACTTTAAGTCTGTGTCTTAAGAAGTCAAAATAGAGACTAACTTAAAATTTAAAATTAAAAAGCCAACTAGATTAAACAACACATTAGATCTCTTCTTTAACCAACAGACCTGGATTAGTAGTTGATTATGATATTATCCCTGGTCTATCAGACCATGAGATCATAAAAAATACACAGTCAGATAAAAGCAGTAGCCAATACAAAACCCAAAAGAAAAATCTTACTCTGGAATAAATGTAACCTAACACAACTACACCACGCTGCATTAAACTTTCAACAAACATTCTTATTAGAAAAAGACATTAACCAACCAGTCGATGACCTCTGTAATTTCATTAGAAACCATCTTAAAAGCATTATAGAAAATCATATACCAACTAAATAAACAAAATATATAAATGCTGGTTTAATAATAGACTAAAGAAGGTTTGTAAACAGAAGGAAAACCTATATAGAAAATTTAAAGAAACCAAGGCAGAAAGAGTTTACAAAAAGTATATAAAAATTAAACACCTAACCCAAAAAGTAAGCAGACAGCTGCAGAGTGAATACATAAACAATGTAATATCTAAAGATAACAACAAAAACCTATAGTCATACATTAAGTCTAAGAAAATGGAAACAACAGGCATAAGATGAACATAACATAATACATAATGATAATGAAACTAAAGCAAACATCCTAAACAAATACTTTGCATCAGCATTCTCAGCCCCAGGAGACAAAGACATATTACTTAATTTGAACCAAGTAGACAACATAGAAGATATATTAGTGCAAGAAAATGGAATCCAAAAACTATTAGCCAACACCAAACCAAATAAAGCGTCTGGACCTGATGGTATTCCACCTAGATTACTCAAAGAACTAAGCAATGAGCTATTAGAGTATGGAATGGGTTGCCTGAGCTAGCCAGGAAAACCAGTGACTTGGCCGAATTTATGTCATTGGTTAATATGCATGACTAAATGCATGATACGTAGGACATAATCATCTTCTTTTCTGAAGTAACGTCTGTATTATATAAGATAAGATAAGAATTTACCTAAAAATAATAAAATAGTAATAATAAGTTATTTATATTTATTGATTGATTTTCTAGATCTAGACTCAACTAGAGTAACTAGAGAGATCTAATTAGACTAATTGACATTGATGAATTGTTTATATTTTAAAATCTAGTCTGAAACTAATACACTACTCACTACACATAGATTTGATAGATTCTAGATCTAGGTCCGATGGACTTAAAGCTAGTTCTTAATCTTATCTCTAGATCTATCAATCTAGATGTGTCACTAGTGAGTTGGTTAAGAAGGAAACAAACAAATGTTAAAAGCCAGCGGAGTCTCCCAGAGGCATAGCAACTATCATCCATGATACAAAAGGCCTAGATGACTAAGACTGGGGCACACACTAGCTATTAAAAGAGTAAAACAACCATGCAAGCACCTGTGGTTTGTCTTCCACATCCTAACATTTAATTTTTATCCAAAAGCCTAATGTGGAGGTAGAACTAATGATGTCAGCTTGCAATATATATTATTTTTTGGTCTAGCGGGGTTTTCTATGTTATATGTATGTTTATTGTATTTTCTATACAGTCATTCACCCCTGCTGCAGTAAATCTTTTTATTTTTGAGTCAATGTCATATCTTTCCTCAGTCTTATTTTGTAACAGACTATGATCCCACAATAGAAGACTCTTACACTAAACAATGTGTTATAGATGATCATGTGGCCAGATTAGATAGTAAGTTACTTGCAATTTGAAGCTTATCTTTCTAAAAATAAATATATTTATACATGTTTTTTTTATGATTTGTGTATTTTAGAATGAACGCCTAAACATCTCATTTTAATTTAAATGTTCGAAATAGTGAATTGTTGAAACTTTAGTTTAGTTGAGAAAGAATGAAATATAATGATTAAAACTTTTTTCTTCTTCTTTTAGTATTAGATACAGCAGGTCAGGAAGAATTCAGTGCAATGCGGGAGCAGTACATGCGTTCTGGAGAGGGCTTTCTTTTAGTATACTCTGTCATAGATAGAAGCAGGTAAGATACATGGGTAATACGTTCTGTGTTAAAAGCAAGTGTTTTAAAGCTGAATTCTGTTGAAGGTTAGAATTTTAATTATGGATTCTAGGTCACTTCTGAACTCATTTTGTTCACATCGGTACTGGACACTAGTTGGGGAGAGTTTCAGGGGGTTGGTAGTTATGTTGACATCAAGACACTTTCCTTAAAAGTTTTCCCCAAATAGAGAAGAGATTTATATAAATATCTCTTATTCGCAGACCACAAGGTCTTAATGGAAAATTTTCATATATTATACGTATGTGTCTAAGTTAGTGTTAACAAGCCTTTTCACCATTTATGTCCAAGTATGTACATTTAAAGTATGTAAATATATGTCTCAATGTATAGACAGGTATATTCAAGTATGTATGTTGTCTGGCATGGATTTTAAGGTACTTGATGCTAAGGAGTTTCCCAAGCTCCTGACAGGCTAATGTAAATACAACAGTTGATATAATAAAGTTGTGTAATAATAAAGCTTTAAACATTCAATAACTGACCAACACAGACATAAGGAGACACACACACACACATAACTGTAAATGTATCTGTACTGAATTACTGCAGGCTACTGGCCAACCCCTTTTTTATAAAAAATAATTCATAGAGAATTGGCATAGCCAGAGACCACCAATATCTCTTTGTAAGTACTGCTAGGTTTCCTTAATGTTTAGGTCTACCAATAACATAATTGAATACTGTAAAAACAGATTTGCAACAGTAGTATTTTCTTTAAAGATCATAATTTTAATCTTTCATTTGAAGTTATAGCAAAACTTGATGTATATAAATAACAAACAAAAAAAAGGGATAACAACAAACAAAAAAAAGGGACATTGGTTTTAAAATCAGAGTTTAAACGTCAGACCTTATCTTAATACTGCCTTTTTCATTCCTTCATCCTAACAGTTTTGAAGAAATCTTCAAGTTTCACAGGCAGATATTAAGAGTTAAAGACAGGGATGAATTTCCAATGCTGTTGGTAGCTAATAAATCAGATCTAGATACACAGAGAGTGGTATGTTCCTTCTTGAGATATTATAGCTTTTTGTTAGTTATATTCATGATCCATTAATTGACCTTAATGTACAAACTCTGGAAGTATCAAGTTGCAAAGATAATTTTTTTTTTCTCAAATAGATTCTGGGTATAACAAAAAAAAAAAAAAAAAAAGGAAATTATTTTGTGATATGGTTGTATGTCTTTTTCAGTTTCAACTTATTAAAGGAAGATTTACATTGGTACTAATGTTACAAACCATGTTTGGTTAACTTCATGGTAGGGCTAAATACAGTCTTACTCTACCTCTGCTCTACCTCAGGTATTGAAACGTTGACCCTGGCTATCACAAGGGGGTGAGATCCTTGTCAACAGGTCAACATGATTGGGTGTAGGGGTATATAAGGCGTGTTGACAGGAGATCAAGAGTTGTTGGGCTTGGAAGTTAGAGTGTGGGATATGATTTTCTTCTAGTAGAAAAGTTTTTCCTATCGGAGATAAGTTGTTTGAGTTGTGTGGTGTACTTAACTATTTTTGTTTAAAATTGATCTGATGACCCACATGAATAATCTTGTACATATGTTCAATAGTTCAATAAATTTTTGATTAACTTTTTAAATGAGTTAAGTCTCCTTGGAAAGTTGCTAGTGTTCCAATGATAGACTGAACTAGGGCTTGGAGTTGCTTGCCTGCAATCCACCCCTAGACGAACACCTTAACACCCACCCAAAGCAATCCTTACATATAGGCAGTTTTTGACATCTAATATAAGGGTCCAAGAAACTTTAATGAAATTTAGCAAGTGGATTTAAGAAATTGAAAAATTTAGATGTGAGGTTAACTGATTCTCATGTTGTTGTTTTTTTCAGGTGACCACAGCAGATGGCCAGGAATTAGCAAATAATTTAAAAATTCGTTACATGGAAGCAAGCGCAAAGCACAGACTTAATGTTGACCAATCTTTTTATGAATTGGTCAGAATAGTCAGGTACCTGATCTGTTTTTGTTTTTTAAATAAGATTTATCATGCTGACTATAACATTAAACATTCTTTTCAGCGCATCTCTCTCTCTATGTTACGCTATAAAAAAAAATAGGTTTTCTTTTGGAAATATATAAATTTAGAAAATATTTTTGAACAGGAAATGTTTTATAGGAATGATCCCACCACAATATTCCATTATCATCTACATTGTTTTCTTCCCTTATTCAACTCTTTCTATTCTATTCAGCAATAAATTCTTTAATACTTTGGCATGGCCTCTTAAGCGTCAATGCCATATTTTTGTGCATATACCCTGCACAAATTACAAAAAAGTAAAAGAAAATTATACAACCCGCACCCTTCTGTACCCTGCATGTGCAAAGCGTTACAAGTCGAAAACTACCTGTGCATAGTGTTGTTGCTTGTCAGATGTCTGTCCCTCGAGATGCAATCGTGCTCTTGTTGTTGTTCCAACAAGTGATACATTCAGTGTGACAGGTGTATGAAATACAAGCCTATGGTAGTTTCTGTTTTATGTTGTTTCAACAGAAAGTCGTTGACCTAGTTATCTGATGATGATGGAGAAAGCTTTGCTGCAGTAGCTGAGCCTAGTTGTGCATCAGCTGGTGCTGGGCCTTGTTATGCCAGCTGTTCATTTTCTGGGCAGTTGGTAGCACAGATATTTTTGTAGTTCATACTTTGTAGTGTATGGTGTACAGCAAGTAAGATTAAGATGTATTAATTATAATCAGTACCCAGTAGAGTTTTTTAAGCTTTAAAATGCCAAAGTGTTATTCATATACAGCTAATTTTAAGCTATAAGCTCATAAAGTTTTCCAGTGTACATTCACAACCACACAGCAAACTAAAGGAGGTATAAAGAACCATCAGTAGGTCCATAGTTTCTGTTATGCTATGTTTATGAGTAGAATAAAATTTGTTAACCTTGCACCTTTGTATACCCAGCACAGCTGCCATTCTGCATTTCTAAAAACTTGTATATCCGCTTCTTATTTTCAGAACATTTCAAGAAGAAGAACGGCCAACAGTCAAACCAAACAATCGTAAACGCAAGAAATGTATTATCCTGTGATAAAATGTATTTCAATTGGAGACAATTTATTTTTTAAAGTTTATCTAATTTTCCAGAGTTGAGAAAATAATTGCTTAACCAAAACATTTTAATTTGTTAAATCCCTCGTCTACTAAACAGCTTCTTGTATTCTAAGACAGTCAGGTATTATCCTAACCTCTCAATTATTTTGATATATAAAGTCTTCTGTAAAAATTCTAATGGCTTTTTTAACTTGATATATCAAAATTTGCTTTTATAATTACTATTTTTTGTTACAAGAACTATTTTTGGTCAAGCTGAAAAAAAAAAGTTATCTTTATTCAAATATGTGGTGCAGAAATGTTTGTAAACAGGAGCAAATTAGTTCCTTTTTTACCTAAACAGTTTTTTTTTGTTATTAGCTTTTTCCAAATAATGGAAAAGTTGTGTAGATGTAACCACACATGTGACAGCACAACATTGTTTTAATTCACAAATAAATGAAGTGATTAGCTTGTAATCTTCTCTTTCAGTCCTGCTTAAGCAGAGTTGGCATCACATAAACTAAGTAGCAAACCACTTTATTTCCAGTATATACATTGTCCTTGAAAGACAGTTTATGATAATTGGTGTTGATTACTTCCCAGATGTTAATTATTGTTTATAATCGACTCCTTTTGCAATAAATTTTTTTTTTCTTTAATGCTTGGACCTGTGTGTTATTAGGTGGGACTCGTTGAATGATTGTAATATTTATGTGTGGGTTAACTATGAAGGCATACTTGCATAACGTCGGCTTATAGCCATTTAATGTTATAATATTTGCTTAGTTTGTCCTTGAGCTCAGTTTTTTATGTTAACTATCTGCAAAGTATTCTAGTTGAGCTGATTTTTACTGTATTTGAATTAGTGAACTCATTTTATACTTTCTGTTTGCTTTTACTGAAGTTGAATATTTTATTGCTACAGATTGTCTTTGTGTAAAATGCTGTTGTTTAAAATAGATTATAAGAAAAAAAAGTTAAAAGATATTCATTGTAATACAGTACCTAGCAATTAAGAGTTATATAATAGTTATAAAAAGTTGTTTTTTTTTCCATCCAAGAATTCTATACTGAGTACATTTATAATTGCACTCCAGTCAAAGCACAGGTTTTAAAGGTTTACCGTATCTCCAAAACTGTTCTTTGTTGTTGTTTTTTTGTTTGTCAAAAAACAAATAGACTTTTAGAATAAAATCCGTTTTGTAACTTGATAAGATGTGCATAGGTTGAAATGGTTTTGTCTGCCACAATTTTTCCTTAGTTTATTATATGCAAGATGTTAACTCTAACCACATGTATACTTTTTATCGTTGAAACATGTTTATCAGCAAAGAAATGTCTCCCATGATGTGTCTGAGAATCGTTGTCAAAACAAATGCATTTTGTTCTCTCAAATGATTTCTTGGTTATCAAAATGTAAAAACAAATGTTTATTACACTATTATAGCATTTTATAAGCATTTATATGTAAAATATGTTTTGACAAAATTGTAATTTATCTCTACATAAAATTTACTTTTTTATTCAAAAATGTTTTCAATTTTAATTATAAATGAAACCTTCTTGCTTTTTTTTTTTTCTTTTTTTTTGTAACTTATTGTTTTGTTGTTTTTTTTTTTGCTTTTGTTTTTTTTTTTTTTTTTCAAGAAAAAAAAATTCTTTTATAACAGATGTGACCTAATGCAACAAGACACCGTGACCATGTATGTTTACCTTAGTTTGATAAGTAACAAGCAAAAAATCATTTTAAAAAATGTGAAATGAATTTTTTTCTTTTTAGTTTTGAGTTTTTGAATTGAATGGAATTTTCTTGAGTTTCATACCTAATGAAATTATTGAATTATAAACCATTCTCCTAATTATGATTTAATAAGTACTTACATTCAGGTAGACACATTGTTAACTGAAGTAATTATTTTGAAATCAAAACTATTTAAACCCTTTGAATGATACATATAGTTTGAAATCTATAGAGGAACACTGTGCTACCTTTTGTTCTATTGGGTCACAATATCTATATGCACCCTTTTTTTCCATTCCGATTTTTTTAAAATTTGCATAATACTACAACACTCAAACACCCTACTGTTTAAACCACAGAATAATCCAACTCTTAGCAAGCTTTTTCAAAAGAAAGGATATGATTATTATTGACTTGCATATTATATTTGCAAGTCAACAATCATACTAGAATAAGTACTTTAGGAAGTACTGATTAAAATTAAAACATTATTTCCACTTGCTTGGAATAAGATTTGAAATCAAAACATGGACCTTCATTTTTTTTTTCTTAGTCTAGAGGCCAGGCTTTTGCAATTTTCTCTTCGTTATGTTTATGCACTGTGTCACATCTATTCTGTGGTTGAAACATTGCCTAGCCAGATACACACACACGCATCAATGTTTTGTGATTGCTCATCGATAAATAGTTTATTTATTTAGCTCTGTTCTATGACCCCCACATTGATTTCGTTTAATATCAGAATGCTATCGCTGCATGTATTGATGTACAGTATGTGATATTGTGTTTTGTGGCAAACATGGACAGCACTATGAAGTTGTGTGTGTGTGTGCATGTTAGCAGTTTACACTAAGTGTGTGCAAGTGCTAGTGAGTGCAATTATTTTCACATTTATTACATCTGATCCTGGCTTTCTTTCCCTCCTAACAAACTTCTTTTTAATTGGTTAATGGTAATTAACATGGTTGACAGCATTATGAATAAATCTTGAGCTGTTTAAAATCTCTAGTTTAACAATTTTTTTTTGTTACAACTAGATTTAGTTATTTTGACTAAATTCATTCAAATTAACATTGTTATAGTGCCCACCTTTGAGTTGAAATTTTGTTGACAGTTGCTTTTTTTTAACAATTTAACCTTGTAATAAAAGTAATTTTTGTATTACAAATGAATGATATATAAATTTAACTAATAAATGACCTTGAGGGCGTGGTGGCCAAGTGGTAAAGTACTTGGCTTCCGAACTGAGGGATCCCTGGATTGAATGTTACAGAAGACTTGGTTTTTAAGGGTCCCCTTGAGTCCAACCAACTGTAATGGGTACCTTACATTGGTTGGGGAAAATAAAGTGGTTGGTCGTTGTGCTGGCCACATGACACCCTCATTGACCCATCTGCCAAGAAAACAGATGACCTATACATCATCTGCTCTATTATATAAAAGGACATTGAAAGATTTGGTCCAATGTGTGAGTGCTTGAAACTTTTAAGTTCAAAGGCAACTTTTACATTTTCATTCTTAGTGGAGATTATAAGGTCATGATTTATTTCTCTTTATTAGGTCAACTATTTGTTGCACTATTTTTCTGCATCATTAAGTGGTTTTGAGCTTCAATGCACTGTAATACATCAACTGTCTATAAGATACCCACCCTTTGTATGTGTGTACCAATTTGTGAGCTCTATTGTAATTTTAGCTTTATAAGTTTTACAGTAGTTTTATAAATGTCCCCTGGCAGCCTTCTTACTGTAGTACTACTACTACAACTACTAGAAAGATGTCTTAATTTCTAGAACTGTAATGTCTTCAACAACAAAAGAATCTGGAATATTTTGCATGCATTCATAGAGCAGTTATGCTTTTGTTTTTTATTAGATGTCTGTAGGGCAAAAGTAGTAGTACCAAAGCTTACAGTATTGCTCTTGTTATTCTGATGTATGTGTCCATGGTGCGAAATCGTTCCATTACTTATTTAATTCCAGGCTTGTTTGGTTTCCACCCACTTCATTTATTATTTATGCTCTAACATTTATATTCATGTTATTCACAGTTTCAAATTATTTATTTATTTATTGATTTCATTTCTGTGCATTGAAGAACATAATGTTTTAGCTTTAATTTTTTGTTTTCTATACAGTAATAAAAGTATTGATAAAACAGTAATACAGGAATGACTTTTACATATTCAACTCTTGCATTGAAGCTGAGTTTGACTTTAACTGATATTTGACAATGTAGTGGATTCATGTATTCATGTTCAAAATGTTAGATTGTGCTATTGAGACAATAGCTGTGACTGAGTTGATGTCATCATCATTTCTGGAGATTTTTTTTTTTCTGTTCTTTTTTTCATGTTGTTTGGTTTGGTTTACAGTTGAGTTGAACTTGGTAGACTGGATCTAGGGAAACTTGGTTGTTAACAAATGTTTAGAACAGATTTAAATTTGGGTGACTTTTTGACAATTTATTTGTCTATTTAAAAAAAAAAAAATTACAGAGGACATTTCTGAATGATTTAATGACTGCAGATTTCTGAAGGAAATTCTATTAGTGTACAATCATAACAGTGAATTTGTGTTTCTGTTTTGCAATGTGGAGTTCTGGTTGTATGATTCCTCCTCAAAACATCACTGGCAATACAATCTGTTCTGCATATAAGTATAAATCTAGTAAGTGCTTGCAGCAGTGTGTGTTCTGTTTACTCCTTACATTGACACTGGACTTCTTCATTCGCTGCGCACAATCTGCATTCATTTTTCAGCAACAGATTTTGCCACATTTTCTTCTTGTTTTCTTTAGTTAAGGGCATCTATTAGTCCCATGAGCTGTTTTGTTTGTATTTTTTCTTAAATATTTGTTTTATACATCAGTTTCTAGGCATAACTTAATAACTACACTGGATAGTAAACCTCAATGTTAGCTCTAGCCCTTGCTTGGGTGCTGTATAATTTTGAAATTCTATCTTCATGTCTGCATTAGATGTATATGATATGAGGTCATGTATGATAAAAACAGGTTATCATTTTTTCATACCAGGACCACAGAATAGTTTCTTGACTTCATTTTTTCTCTTTATTCTTTCTCTAGTCACCACATCTCTTTGTGTTCAGTGTCCAGTATATCACCTACGCATCATTTCATTCTACAGATTATCTTTCTGAGACGACCCAGTGTAAAAATTCCAATTCAAACTAGTAAATACTAATGGATTTGTCTGCATGAGGTATGGCAAAATATATAGGTCACCACTAGGTTTGCATAGTCAATTGAAATACTGCATTAGTCTCCAATCTTAAGGTTTTTAAGTTTTTATTTTAATACTTTAATGACATAATTTTTAGTGCTGGTTTGTGACTTATGTACTGTGGGTTTGAAATCTAACTGCACTGCTATTAGCTTTCAAGAATTTTATAACATTGGGTAAAGTTATTATTTGGTGTGATCATTTTTTTTTTCCAATTAATGACATGTTTGTTTCACTGACTTCTTCATAGGTTTCTGAGGCAATTCTTTTCAAGGCAGTCTGTCAATATCATAATATTTATTGTTATCCACATAGACCTATTGGTACAGCGCTTGAGAATTTATTAATTGGTTTCTTAAGAATTGTGTCATTTTGTATTGAGAGGTTGAAGGAGTAGATCATGTTCTGTTTTCTAACAGTAATTTTAGATGGCTAGAATTGAATTCCAGTTCATTTGTTTGGCTGGTTTTTGGCACTGTGTGAAGAACAATTTCTTTTTTTGGAAACATTGAACTCTGTGTGTATATATATATATATATTATACTTCAAGTGCTTTCTGTTTTATTTATATGCTTAAAACACACACACCTATGGTGTGTCCTTTTTGAAAACATGCAAGTTAATCATTAATTGACCAGGTTTAGTTTTCTTCTTAAATAATATATATATATATATATATATATATTAAAACATTACACTGTTCAGGAGCTAATTTAAATTAATTTCATTCTTAATGTGTATATCATAAACAACCTTCTTTGTACTATAGAGGGAAAATGACTGTTTAAAATGTTCTTGTAAATGAATTTGTGTAAATATAGTTTTTCAAAGCCAATCTTTAGTCCTGTTTCATACTAGCGCTAACTAATAGAAAATTCCTTACATTCTCTGTCATTTAATACTTTTATTACAGCATAGTAAACAAAAATGTTTGTTTGTAAGTTATCTTATTTTTTGTTGGCTGTACTAATATTTGAATGTTATATTAGTGTGTGTGTGGGATACTGAATATTCAATGCTGATTTTACCTTTTTAGCTTATGTATAAAAACATGGATTTTTAATTATACTTCTTTGTAAAGATGCTGTGAATGAATTTTATTTTCAAAAATATTTGGAGTCTTTTAAAAAATGTAGCAATCTCTTTTGCATTAAATTTTTTTGAATATGAACCAGTTTTTTTTTTTTTTTAATGTAAGAACAGAAATGTCTGAAATGATTTTGTAAGGAGTCTTGTCATCAGGTAGATGTGAATTCTTTAGCTAATTCACTTTCTTCTCTAAACAAATAAAATATAAAAGTGATTACAAAAGTGTGTATGAAAAGAATTTTTTGTTGTTTTCACCTTTAAAAACACTACAAAAGTCCTCATTGAACCACTACAAACTGATCATTGTGACATCAGACCACTACAGACTGATCATTGTGACATTCAATCACTACAAACTGATCATTGTTACATCAGACAATTACAAACTGATCATTGTGACATTCAACCACTACAAACTGATCATTGTGACATTCAATCACTACAAACTGATCATTGTTACATCAGACAATTACAAACTGATCATTGTGACATTCAACCACTACAAACTGATCATTGTGATATCAAAACACTACAGACTGATCATTGTGACATTCAACCACTACAAACTGACCATTGTGACATTCAGTCACTACAAACTGATCATCGTTACATAAAATCACTACGAAAAAAATTATACGAATGCCTATACGCAGTGGCGTCACTAGGGTCAGTGTTACTCCACCCCCAAATTTTCTTGAAAACAAAATTTCCACTAAAATATTTGTTTGATATGGATTCTTATATATCTCCTGTGAGCACAATCTCAATTTTCTACAAGAAGATGGCTATGGAGTCTAATCCTCGCTTTGAAAATCCGACCGCACACGTGGCATAGGAAGATAGGGTCTATTGCAGAGATGCCCGATTTGATTCTCTCTTCCTTATTTTTTTTTTAAATTTGCGTTCTTTTTTCTGGTATCCTTGTTGTGTATCTCAAAACACGGCTTCACGCGACGAGTTTGCATTTCCCAGTCATGGATGTCACATTCTTCGAGGGAGCTCTTGACAGTTTTATAACGCTTATGCTGACCTCCTTGATTGTGCTTTCTAACACACAGCTCCCTTAAAAAAATCGTCTAGGAAGGTGATTTTCAGGCATACAGAATACAGACATGCAATCCAGCCCAACGTAGTTGGATCCTTCTAGCTGTTGCGTGGATACTGTTCATCTGTGACGGAACTAATATCTCGAAATCTGGTATGTGGCCAAATCATTTCACTTGGTGACTCTTTCAATAGGCAACGGAGGTGGTATAAGAAGGTCCAGGAAGCATAGAAAAGTGAAGGAAGGAATACAGCACTGTACATTTCTATTTTGTAAAGGTGCTCAGTCCTTTCCGTGACCATATGTGTTCTTGAAGTCTACCAAAGGCGGCATTGGTACTTGCAATACGGAAGTTTACCTAATTATCCAGGTTGGCATTTGCTGATATGGTA